>CAMZMU010000065.1:6808094-6965436 GCA_947311845.1 Poa pratensis
TTACTCGTGCTAATTTACTAGTGTATGTGTGCTAATGGCCGGAGATTAGTGTACATAATTACTTAGCGCATGGTTAGCTGAATCGGAGCTGCTGACCAGCTACTGAAGCCCAGTGGCCCATCTACCTATCGTGGCCTTGTTTCCGCATCAAAGTCTTTGATCGATCAATCGTCGATTGAGCTAGGGCACAATTTGCCGCGCCAGCAGCTCGTCACCTACGCCGCCACTCGTCCCCTACATACGCAGTCGCTCGCGATCATCGCCTGATCAGACCAGGATATAGGCTGGCCGCTTCGTCTATGGCGCCTGCCCACCAGAAACAGTATGCAACATGTTACATTTTACATGTGATTACGGCCTCAGGCTGAATGTTAGCCAGACAAAATGTCTTTAACTAATTAAGGTACGTTGTGTATTAATATTGTAATGAATTCATACATACACTAGCTAGCTTTTTGTCAGCATCAACACAAATTGCATAACAATTTATATACTACTACCATAGAGTGAAACACAAATGCACTAGAGAATAACTGAAACTACAGTTTGTTTATTAAAAAGTATGATTCAAAAAATGAAGAGAAAGATGCTTGCTTTTTCACATTGTCATTTTTTATATTTATGCTGTACTTAGTATCATATTATTGTGTTATAGTATCTTATGCTATGTTCACTACCGTAAAAAAAAATCGCATGCGTTAAGTGGCAATTGTTTTCCTCGCCCCCCCTATGGTCAAATCCTGGCTCCGCCCTGAGTGCCAATGTAGTATTTATCATTGTACATTTTTTCTTCGCTCTTCTTTTTACGAGTGTGAATGTTTTGCAACTAGTTGCACCGTATTCCCTTGTCGGTTTTCCAAATAAATTATGGACATAGATTATGTCATGTCTCGTGCACTAAATTTTTCTTTTTTGCACGTGTCACATATGGGAATATTTTTGGATGGAATTTAATGGGTGCACAAGACACAACATAATATGTCTCTATGTCGTCGTTATCGGCATCTGAGATAGGAGACGGGGTCCTGCTAGCCGAGGGTGAACGTAGGGCAAGAAGGTGGACGTCGTCGAGGTCGGGATTGTACACGGCAGTTTACCCAGCTTCAGGCTCCACGGCGGTGGCGGAGCCCTACGTGCTGCTATAACTCACTATAAGGCAATAGCCGAGGTACAGGTTACAATGAGTTGATGGTTGATTGTTGGTTGGATGCCCTAAAGGCGTCCCGAGGTCCAGCTTATATAGGCGGTGGACCTAGGGTTACAAGGTGTTTACGTATCCGGCAAGCATACAGAGTCCTAAACCTAGCCGGCAAGTCTGCCGCCTTCCGTCTTGGTCTTGGTGGCTTCATGGGCTTCAGTCTTGGGCCTCCTCCTTGCCGGCATCCGCCTTCCTTGGTCGTCAGCTATCTGGGCCCCCGGCAGGCAAAGCCTTCACCACCACTGCGGGCCACCCTGGACTAGCCGGATTGATCCATGCTGGTGATACCCCTAGTAGGTATATCCCCAACATTAGCCCCTGGAAGGGTTCGAGTTCTTCAGGCGCCGTCTTCTTTTGTCGGCGACGTCCGTCTTGTCTTGTAGGCGGCTGAAGAGCTTGAAGCATTCCAAAGTTGAAATAAGCGGCGATCCGCCTAAGTAGTCGGATGATTTGCCGCCATCATGGGAAAGACGGCCTGACGCTGTCAGGAATCTTCCCGGCACCAGTCTTGTCATTTGACGGTCCCGTCAAATGTTGACGGATGACGTCATGCAGTCCACGACAGTTTGGACTTGGCATGCGTCATGATTACTTCTCCACTACGCACGAGAATCGGGGAGAAGGCCGCAGACACCGTTGCCACGACGTGCAAATCGTGGGCACGTGGCGGAGATCGTGTGTCCCCCAATCTCGCGCACGATCTTAACGCGCGGAGATAAATACCCAAAGGGCAACGGGGTCGAACTTCTTCCCCATTCGCATTCACCGCAGCCTCCTCACTTCTCGAGCGCTCCTCTCCCCGTACTCAACTCCGGCGAGCACTTGAGCAGAGCCTCCGCGACAAATGGCGAGCACCTCTCAGCAAGATTCGGCGGCGGCGGCGCTGGCTGCGACTCGGCGGCTGCGCTTGGATCTGGATCTGCGCGGCGGCGGCGGTTCCCGCGAGCCGCCGGAGACCTCCCTGTCCCCACCGCGGCTGCGGGTGGGTTTCCTTCTTCTTCTCCAACTCCGGGTACCCGCACGCCCACCTACCTTCCCGCTCCATCCCTAGCGGCGACCAGCGTTGAGGCCACGGCGGAAGCAGAAGCTGCCGCCGACGACGACGCCGAGGATGAAGAGGCGGCGGACCTTGGCTCCAGGTATTGGCTGCCGTCAGTTATGACGTCAGCTTATCTGAAGGAGCTGGAGGATGGCGGCTACATACCGCCCAAGACGGAGTGCTCCTGGAGGGTTCCAGGCGACGACAGTCCCTGACCCGCAAGACGGCGAGCGCGTCATGTTGGCGTCGCAAGCCTCCGCGGTATGTCTTTGCCGCTTTCCGCCTTCTTTCTGGCGGTGCTTAGTTTCTACGGGCTGCAACCGCACAACATAGCGCCCAACAGTATTCTAGTGCTAGCCGGCTTCCAGGCTTTGTGCGAAGGGTATTAGGCATAGCTGCATCCATAGAGCTATTCAAGTACTGCTTCCTATGCCGCCGGCAAACCATACCAGGCGGCCATCTGGCAACTTGCGGTAGCGTAACCTTCAACTGCCGCCAACCCGACTGGTACCCAAAGATCCCATACATCGAGTCGGTGAAGCACTGGACCAGCACCTTTTCTACTGCAAGGACATCCCGACACCCGGCACGACACAGGGGATGCCTTTTGTCAACGGTCCGCCAACCCACAAGGCCTGTTGGACGGCAAAGGTGCCCTTAGCAGCTTGTCGGCTGAGCTTCGAATTGCCGTCAGGCGGATCGAGTTTCTGACGAAGACGATGAAGGCTCCGTTGCTTGACGGAGTTGACACCGTGATCTGCTGGCTGTCGAGGAAGATAATGCCACTCCGCCATCGCCCACTGAAGATGTGCGAGTACAAGGCGGATGACGCCGGCAACAGCACCCTTGACCAAGATGTGCTAGAGTACCGGCTCAGAGAGCTTGTCAAGCCTCTGTCGGTGAAGGCGGCGAAGGCGTCGCCATGTTCACCCATGATAACCCAGCCCCAGTGGTAAGCCAGAGATACTTGTCTTTTACTTGACATCTTTGTCCACTGGGTACTGAATTAATGTTTGCCCTTTTCCTTTTCAGCTACAAACCTTGGGGGATGCGACTTGGCTCCTAACTGGTACGACACCGGTGCCAGCAAGTCGAAGAAGCGCAAATAGGCGGCTCCACCAAGGATTTGGAGAAGAGGAAGAAGGCGGCCACCTCTGTTGATGCAGAGGATGAGACCTTGGGGAGAATATCCCTCAAGCGGTAGGCAAGCTTTTGCTTTCCCTGACTTAGCCATTTTGATATAAGTTTGTACTGACAAACTTGCACTTTTCTGCTTACAGGGGCAAGCCTGCCATGCCCAAGCTCCGCGCCAACCTGAAGATTTCTGCCGGTAGGGGCAAGCCACCACGTCTTCTCCAGCCACTGCGCCGACAACGCCCACAGTTGGCGTTCCCGTGGTTGTATGCCAGGGAACGTACACCTGCTGGTACCGCAGAGGCGGCTACGGAGAAGATGGCGGGCAAAAAGTCAGTTGCCGGACCTACTTTTCCAAGACGGCTGAAGCTTCGGCTAATGATGCCGCTCGATTTATTGCCATGAAGCAAGAGATGGATGACGAGATGGCGGCTGGCCATGGCGGATCGTCCTCCCATCCCTCTCAATCTGGCAAAGGGTTACAAGACCCTCGGCAAACGCTAAGGACCATGCGAAGGTACCCGTAAATGGTACGCGCACATGGATGATCTCCACGAGACCCTGCACGGTCAACTTGAGGTAATTAACCTATAGTCGCAGCCCCGAGCACTTTGGCGGCTGAAAATTTTTTAGCCGGCAAAGTGGTCTCGTTGACTATATAGTGCTAACCGCAACGTTGTTTTCGTGCATGCAGGCCGTTCTTGCTTCCAATCTTGAGCTGTTCCGTGCTCAAGAGAAGAAAAACAAAGAATGCCAGCAACTGCAGCAGGACGTGGAGATGAAGGACGCCCAGATTGCGAGCTTGGAAGAGGCTCGCAAAAAGGATGAAGGTGACAAATTTTCTTTGCCTTCTTTTCGTCCGACTTCTTTTTGCTTTTCCGACAAGTATTTTAGTCGTCTTTCTTTTTATTTGTAGAATTACTAAACACTGCGCAAGATATTCTCAAGAACTCCACTGACATGCAAGCTTTGATGAACGAAGCTGCAGATCTTGCTGAGTTGGTGGCAAAGCTGAAGGCGGATCATGCCAAGGAGCTGGATGAGCGGGAGCTGGCCCATGCCGCCGAGGTTAGCAAGTTGACGGGACAACTTGAAGCCATGAGCAACAACCTCAACCAGGTGAACAAGAATGCCAAAGAGCAGCAGGACAACTGTCAGGCAGTCCAGCTAGCTCAGGAAACGCTTGAGAACCATCTGGACGAGGTCAACGCCATCCACGAGCATGTCTTGGGTATCTCTTACCCTTCATCCTTCTTTGATACTTGAACTCTTGAAATTTCAAGCTGCAGTGTGTAACGTTTGTTTGTGCAGTGCCGGCTAACTTGGGTGATGTGGCTACGACGCCGCGCCTTGCCCGTATCTTGAAGGTTGGCGAAATCGTCAACCAGATTGTCGGCGCGGGCAAAGCGTTTGCCGCCAAGTTCTACCCTGGCGAGGACGGCGATCCCGTCAACTTTGATGCCTGCCGGACTTGCTGGAGAAGGCGGCACCGAACATGACGGCGCTACGATCAGCAGCACGAGGCGGCGCCAAGTTGGCATTGGCGATGACGGCGGCGTGGTATCCGGAGGCTGATATTCATCAAGTCACCGAGTACTTCCCCACCGAAGACGAAAACAACCAAGCCATCGTGATGCAGGACGTGCTGCGGTCTGTTCGGCTATGCGACCCGGGTTGCCAACATGGTTGACATCCGCAAGTTCTACAAGGAACACCCGGATCCACATGTTGCCGTAGCCGATCCCTCCTTGGCGGATCCTGAAGCTGCCGTAGGCGGAGAAGGCGAAGCCGCGGCTGACGAGCGCAGCCCCAGGATGGCGGAGCCAGCCCCAAGATGCCGGCGTCAGCCCCCAGGATCTCCAACCCTCCACCAAGGCGGCAACTCCTTGACTGTCCTCTCCTGCAATGGTAGCACAAACACTGCGTTAATCTGTTAACGCAAAAAACTTTTATATTTTGGGTTTGTAAATATTCTGGGCCAACTTTTATGCTACACTTGGCGGTAGGCTTATTTAAGTGGCCCGCCTTAATATGTATCTCGTTTGCATGTTTAGCTTTCATATGTTGGCGGAACCTCATCTTAGTTACTTTAGCTGAGCCAACCAGGTGCAATACCAACTAATTTAGACTCAGAGACCAAAGCCAGCATGTTGGTGCCAACGACATACTACTAGGCGACCCACACACAAACAGACAGATAGCATATTAGGCGGTGCAAAGATTGTTTGCTTTTTTAGCCGGCAGACGGCAAATGTCAAAAAGTTTGAACCTTAGCACGGAGCAAAAATATTTTGTTCGGTAACTTTTATGACAACAGATATATGATTGCGAGAAAAGACAAAAGATGGCATGATCCCAAAACTGAATGAGCAAACCACAGACTTTTATTTCATAATCATATAGTACTTATTACAATGTGGAAATTGCTAAGTGTAAAAAGGACGTAGCTGCTCAATGTTCCAGGGTCGCTTGGTTTCTTCATACTTGTCGTCAACCTTCCTTTGCGCTTGCGACCTCGCTTCTTCTTGTATCCGTCTCGCGCGTCTACCAAGTAATAAGAACCATTGAGCAACACCTTACTGACCACAAAAGGTCCTTCCCAAGGCGGGGATAACTTATGCAAGCCTTTCCTGTCTTGGATTAGGCGGAGGACCAGGTCACCAACTCTAAAACTTCGTTGCCGTACTCTTCTGCTGTGATAACGCCTCAAACTTTGCTGATAGATGGCGGATCGTGCGAGAGCAACGTCTCGTTCTTCATCAAGTAGGTCAAGGCCATCCTGTCTTGCATCTTCTGCGTCTTCCTGGACGTAGGCTTGAATTCTGGGAGAATCATACATCATGTCGGTCGGCAACACTGCTTCTGCGCCATAGACTAAGAAGAAAGGAGTGAACTTGGTTGATCTGTTTGGAGTTGTGCGTAAACTCCAAAGGACAGATTGCAACTCATCCACCCAAGCCCCAGCCGCTCTGTGCAATGGTACTTCGAGACGTGGTTTGATGCCTTGTAGGACTAAACCATTTGTACGCTCTACTTGACCGTTTGCCTGCGGGTGTGCTACTGAGGCAAGATCTAGGCGGATGCCATGCTTATAACAGTATTCCTCAACTTCGCCTTGCGACAAGTTAGTGCCGTTATCGGTGATAATGCTATGAGGCACCCCGAACCGAGAGATTATTCCCCACAGAAAATTTGCGGCTGTGGCACCGTCTAGCTTTTTGATAGGCTTAGCTTCAACCCACTTGGTGAACTTGTCTACAGCCACAAGTAAATGTGTGTAGCCACCAGGCGCCGTTTAAACGGACCAACCATGTCCAAGCCCCAGACTGCGAAAGGCCATGTGATGGGTATTGTTTTAAGCTCCTGAGCTGGCATGTGCGATTGTCTGGCATAAAGTTGGCAGCCCCTGCATCTTTTGACGATGTCCTCTGCATCTTGCTTGGCTGTCAACCAGTAGAAACCTTGTCGGAAGGCTTTTGAAACAAGGGCGCGTGAGGAAGCGTGATGTCCACACACGCCAGCATGTATCTCATCCAACAGTTCTCTGCCTTCTTCGGGCGAAATGCAACGTTGGTAAACACCAGTGGTGCTACGCTTGTACAATTCGCCTTTGATTATTGTGAATGCCTTGGCTCTTCTTATGATTTGCCTTTTCAAAACCTCATCGTCCGGCAACTCCTGATTGATCAGGAAGTCCAAATATGGCGTCGTCCAATCCGGCTTTACCAGGTAGACGGCATAGCTAGCGTCTTCAACTGGTTCTGCCGATTCTGGGTCAAGGAGGTCTGCTCCTTTTATTGACGGCTTGTGTAGGTGTTCCAGGAAAACATCTTTTGGTACCTTTTTGCGTTCAGACCCCATTCTGGCAAGTGTATCTGCCGCCTCATTTTGAGCTCTTGGGATGTGGCGGACCTCGTAGCCTAGGAAACATTTGGCGAATTCGTCGACGGTAGCTCGATATGCCGCCATTGTCTCGCTCTTTGTGTCCCAAGTACCACGTATCTGTTGCGCCACCAAGTCTGAATCTCCGTAGCAGAGGACACGCTGGACGCCAAGTTCCTTGGCAATGTGTAACCATGAAGGAGAGCTTCGTATTCAGCAACATTATTAGTTGCCTTGAAGTGAATTTGTAACACATAACTAAGCTTGTCTCCTTGAGGGTTTCTTAAAACAATGCCAGCCCCCGAGCCCTGAAGCATTTTTGATCCATCAAAGTGCATGATCCAATATGCATCTTCAGGGAGAGGTACTTCGTCCATGGCCTCCGTCCAATCTGCTACAAAGTCTGCTAAGGCTTGAGATTTAATGGCCGTTCTGGGTTTATACGTGATGTCGAAGGCGGCAAGTTCGATGCCCCACTTGGCAACGCGGCCTGTGCATCTGTATTATTGATGATATCCCCAGAGGTGCCTTGCTCACAACCGTGATTGAATGCTCCTGGAAATAGTGCCTTAACTTTCTGGCGGCGTAGAAAACACCGTAGACCAGCTTCTGGTAATGCGGATAACGCTGTTTTGAGGCGGAAAATACTTCACTGATGAAGTAAACCGGACGTTGTTCCGGCAAGTCTGATTTTCCGTCTTGCGTTCCACAACCAGGACCACGCTAACAACCAAGTTAGTTGCCGCGATGTAAAGCAGCATTGGTTCCTGCGTTCGAGGAGCTGCAAGATTGGAGCAGACGTTAACGCGTCCTTGAGCTGCTGCAAGGCGGCGTCTGCTTCGTCTGTCCACTCAAAGTTGTCGGATTTCTTCAGAAGCCGGTAGAGAGGCAGTGCCTTCTCACCAAGACGGCTAATGAAACGACTGACGGCAGCCGCCGAGCCGGCAAGTCGCTGCACGTCCTTCAGGTCCTTGGGCCTGGATATGTTGAGGATCGCTTTGATTTTTTCTGGATTTACCTCTATTCCTCGTTCGGAAACGATAAAGCCAAGCAATTTGCCGGCAGGAACCCCGAAGACGCATTTTTTCGGGTTGAGCTTCATCCTATATACCCGGAGGCTATCAAAGGTTTCTCTCAAATCGTCAAGCAAATCTGCCTTCTTTCTTGACATGACGGCAATGTCGTCAACATAGACGTGAACATTGCGGCCAATTTGCTCGTGAAGGCATCTTTGCATACACCGCTGATACGTTGCGCCGCATTTTTTAGACCGAAGGGCATCGTGATGTAGCAGAAGGTCCCGTAGGGCGTAGTGAACGACGTTTTGATTTGGTCGGATTCTCGCATTTTGATTTGGTGGTACCCGGAGTACGCATCCAAAAAGCACAGCAGCTCGGAGCCGGCTGTGGAGTCTATGACCTGATCTATACGAGGTAAAGCAAAGTGGTCCTTAGGACAGCACTTGTTCAAACCGGTATAATCAATGCACATTCTCATTTCCTTATTAGGTTTTGGAACCATTACAGGATTTGCCAACCAATCAGTGTGTACTACCTCCCTAATGAACTTGGCTTCTTGCAACTTGATGATCTCCTTCCCTATTGCTGTCCGCTTCTTCTCACCGTAGCGCCTTATTCCTTGCTTACTGGCTTGGCTCCTTCATAGACGTTAAGAGAGTGCTCGGCAAGTTCCCTCGGGACACCTGGCATGTCGGCTGACGACCATGCAAAGATGTCCTGATTCTCACGGAGGAACCTGACGAGCGCGCTTTCCTATTTGTCGTCCAGGCCTGCCCCTATGGTGACTTGCTTGGAGCTGTCACCTGGGACCAGGTCCGCCTTCTTTGTGTCTTCGGACGCCTTGAAAGTGTTCTTGGGCTCAGCGGTCTTTACATCCTCCGGCAGCTGCGACGTATCAAGCTCCTTTTTCAACATGGCTAATTCCTCTGCATGGAGGACTGCCTCAGCGAAGGCGGCGTTGCCACGCTCGCACTCCTTTGCTTTCTTGAAGTTGCCACTGACGGTGATTGTACCGTTGGGTCCCGGCATCTTCAGCTTGCTGTAGATGTAACACGGCCGAGCCATGAACTTGGCGAAAGCTGGCCGTCCAAAGATGGCGTGGTAGGCACTCTTGAAGGGGACTACTTCGAACCTGAGATGCTCCGAGCGGTAGTTTGTCTCAGGTCCGAAAGTAACCTCCAATTTGATGCTTCCCATTGACTTGGCTTGCTTTCCCGGAACGATGCCATGAAACTTGACTTTGCTGTAGTCAAGCTGGCTTTCCGACAAGTTCATGCGCTTCAGTGTGTCCGCGTAGATGATGTTGAGGCTGCTGCCGCCATCCATCAACACCTTGGTGAGTCTGAAGTTATCGACAATTGGGTCGACGACAAGGGCGTATTTGCCGGGGTGAGGTACGTGATCTGGGTGATCATCTCTATCCCAAGTTATTGGCTCCTCAGACCAGTCTAATACTGGGGAACATCTGGTACTGTGGCGTTTAGCTCGCGCATCTCCGCCTTTTCTTCCTTTGCCGAAGGAGTGCCTAAGAAGCACACCAATTGGCCATGTACCTTGGGGTATTTCTTTTCTTTGCGCACCAGCTTAGGTTCCTCATCCTCGGACATGGAAATTGCCCCATCATCGTCTTCCTTCTTTGTCTTCTCAGCCTTTTTGCTCTTTTTTGACTTCCAGCCAACCTCGGGGTCCTTCTTGAAGTCCTCCATGAACCGGCATTCCCCTAATGTGTGGTTAACTTTGCCTAAGGACGCGTGGATTGGGCAGGGCAAGGCTTTTGCCTGATCGTATGTCAGGCGTTGCTTGCTGGAGCCGCCATCTTTACCCTTTCCTTTCCACTTGCGGTTGCCGCCTTTGCCTTCGAAGGCGGCGGCGACCTCGTTTGACGGTCCGGCTTTGTCGTCCTGGGGAGCCTTGCGTTTGTGACTTGCTCGCCTGCTTGGCGCCATGTCATGTGCGCCATCTCCATCGCGTGCATCATCATCCGCCTGTGCGTACATGGCTGCTACTTCGAGCATGACTCCGAGATCCTTGACCTGCATGCGTACGAGCTTATGTCTGAGACTTGAGCCCTTCAGGAGGCCTGTGGTGAAGGCATGGATTGCTTGATTGTCGTCTACGTTCTCGCAGCTTGCCTTTGTCTGAATCCACCTTGCCAAGAAGCTTGTAGCTGTTTCATCTGGCTTTTGCACGCAACGAACCAAATCTGTGTATGTATTGGGTCGCTTGTACGTGCCTTGGAAGTGCTGCGTGAACACCTTTTCCATGTCATGCCAACTATGAATGCTTTTCTCCGGCAAGTTTTCGATCCAGCTTCGGGCTGTCCCCTCTAGCATGAGGGGAAGGAAGCGTGCGGCGACGAGGCCATTGCCCCGGCAATTTCAACTGCCAGCGCGTAGTCCGACAACCATGAGTTTGGCTTGTCCGCTCCATTGTACCTTTGATGAGTTTTTGACACTGATGTCATGTCTCGGGTACTTGGACGTTGCGGATGGCTGGGCCAAAGCACTCAGGTCCTAGGTAGGCATCCTGCTTTCCAGCCTTGATGTCATTGAGACGATGTCGTGCGTCTTGCGGACTGAGCTGCTTGCCGGATCTGTCGGCGTTAGGCTCGTCCTGCGCTGCCCGGCTGTGCCTAGGCTCGTTGTTGTGCCCCGGCTTCCGCCTTCGTGCCTGGGCACTGGTGGTGGGGACGGTGTGCGGTCCCTGCTTCTTCTTGGCGGCGGGGCGTTGTCACGATTGCCGCCACTCCTTGGCGGCTGCTTGCTGCCCCTGCTTCCGCCTTCATCCCGCCTAGGCGGAGGGGGTGAGGCCTTGCGCCTGTTGCCGGTTCTGGACGCCTCGTCACGCTGCCTTTTGGGAGGTGGTGACTTGCGTGGGTCCTTCTCCTTGTCTTTCCCTTTTCCGTGGCTACTGGAGCCGGACGGATCTTCGGGGTTGCCACCGGCCGCAGCTTTGCAAGCGTTGGATTTGATTCCAACTTTCCTCCTCTTGCGTCCGCCATGTCGGCGCGAGAATCAGCACGGGCCTGCTGCTCTAGAGCTTTGTGAGCAAGGATCGATGCGTAGTAAATCTTCTCGTCCTTGTCGTAGTCATCATTGTTGAGGATGTCTAAGGCGGCTGCAGTGTTGAGGACAGGGGTGGTGAGGATGATGTCCCCGTTCTTGTCCTTACGCTGCGGCGCTGTAGCCCACTCGAAACCAAGCTTTTGGGCAGGGGATTTGAAGTTGTCAGGATCCCTGCCTTTCTTGCTTTTCTTTCTGCCACAGGTCCTGCCGGCTTGGGCAATGGAGTAGTGGTGAAAAGATTGCGCTTGGGGTCTAACTTGGCGGTTATCTTGGCGTTTTCCTCCTTGGCTTCGTCTAGGAGGCCTGGACCTCTGCTTGCTTGTTTTTGAGGTACTCAGTTTGCTCCACCAAGGTGTTTCGAAGTTTCTCCAAATCAGCCGGGTTGGTTTTGTCGGTCACCGGCGTGTGCAGAACTTCTGCCAGGGCCGCCATGTTCCCTATCTTGCTGGGCTCGCCTTTCTCTAGAACCCTCTTCTTTGGAGCCCCAGGAGGCTCCGGAAACAGTGGATCGGTTGCCGGGGTCCCCAGGTTGGCGGCGTCAGTTGCCGCCGCCTGTGCTGAGGCTGCACCGGTGACATCCGCCACGAAAACCTGCTGCATGTTGACGGAGGAGCCCGTAGCCGCCTCAGAAGGCGAAGGCTCAGGTGTAATGAAACACTGCTTGACCCGTTGCTCAAACATGCTTGCAGAATCTTCTTCGGAGTCAGAATCTACGTTGACGTGAACAGTAGATCTGGATCCGGCATCCGACATCGCATCATCCTGGAGCGCAGGAAGAATAGATTCGGGATCTTGGTTGTCAGGCTGGGAGTCGGATCCCAGTCCCGTCATGCCGACAAAGTGTAGATCTGAATCTGCGGACTCCTCAGAGGAGGCAAACTCAGATCCGTCTTGATTGTAGGGCGGGTGGGATGGCGAATAAATTCGCGGCAACCCATACGCCTCAGAAGTGTAGCCGATGAATACATCGACGCCGCCAAACGGCACAACTCCGCATCCGACAATGTAGTCGTCTGCGGGGATGTAGGACTCGTCGCAGCTGATGTAGTGGTTGTCGCCGTAGCGAACGGCGCGGCCGACGGCGATTGTTTCGCCGATGCCGCCTAGAGTTCCCGCCTGGAACGTGACGCCTGACGCCTTAGGCCCCACGGTGGGCGCCAACTGTCGTCGTATCGGCATCTGAGATAGGAGACGGGGTCCTGCTAGCCGAGGGTGAACGTAGGGCAAGAAGGTGGACGTCGTCGAGGTCGGGATTGTACACGGCAGTTTACCCAGCTTCAGGCTCCACGGCGGTGGCGGAGCCCTACGTGCTGCTATAATTCACTATGAGGCAAATAGCCGAGGTACAGGTTACAATGAGGTTGATGGTATCAGGATTGGTTGGTTGGATGCCCTAAAGGCGTCCCGAGGTCCAGCTTATATAGGCGGCTGGACCTAGGGTTACAAGGTGTTTACATATCCGGCAAGCATACAGAGTCCTAAACCTAGCCGGCAAGTCTGCCGCCTTCCGTCTTGTTCTTGGTGGCTTCATGGGCTTCGGTCTTGGGCCTCCTCCTTGCCGGCATCCGTCTTTCTTGGTCGTCAGCTATCTGGGCCGCCCGGCAGGCAAAGCCTTCACCACCACTGCGGGCCACCCGGGACTAGCCGGATTGATCCATGCTGGTGATCCCCCTAGTAGGTATAATATCCCCAACACACTATGATTTATGATTTATGTGACAATTTTTGAAAATTTTGAAATAGGACATCCAGTATGGGGTGCGGGTACAACTAGTTGCAAATTATAGTTTCCTTTGCTCTCTAAGTAGTGTTCAAGAAAAAAATCTCTTGCGGAAAAAGAAGAAACCCCTCTCCCGTCCTGTGCAATCGCCCTCCTAGTCCTAGCCGCCGGACGTCCCTCCGCCTCCCCGTTCCATTCCCGCAGTCGTCGAGCCCTCTCGCAGCCAGAGCATGCCGCCGCGACGCGGGGCGCCACGGTGAGCTCCGGCGCGGCTGCCTCTTACTGCAGCACAGCTTTGGGGAGGTACGGCGGCGCTCCACTCTCCCCTGCGATCCCTCTCCGGCCTCCCGTCAAGCAGAATGCGCAAGGTGTTTGAGAAAATGCCAGCAAGAAAAAGTATAAGGAATGCATCATAAGAAATTTTTGCAAAGTTCACATTCCTCACTACGAAGAAAAACTACATTGATCTTCCTTATAATGGTTTCTAAGGAATGGATTTTGAAGGACTCTATTACACTTGCTCTTATATTCTCTGATCCAGAAGTGCAACAAAATGCGGCCAACTGCTTCAGCGAGATGTATCTTTACTGTTATGTGACGTCTGGACCTGTATATCAGGCAAATTAACATATACTGTGCTTAGTTACGTTATTGCAATGGAACTGTGGAGAGCCTCCTCATCTTCTTCTAAAACGACTCGATGACCGAGTACCGTGAACGAAGCTCGCTCACCGGAACGACAACTGAATCTCCTCCAGAGTCCTCCCCTTGGTCTCCGGTACCCAGAGGATGACGAACATGAGGGTGAAGGCGCTCACGACCATGTACAATGTAAAAGTCCCTGCAGAGATTATCGAAAGAGATACATGTAAATTTGCATCAGGTTTAATTCATGGTTCATAAATGGAGTCCATGGTCCAGGCAAAAGAGGGAAGAACAGAACAGAAGCACGGACCTCCAGCGCTCCAGCTGAGCAACAGGTTTGCTGTCATCGTCACCCCGAAGGACGTGAGCATGTTGGCGAGTGTCGCGAAGCTCCCCGCAAAACTCTTGATGCCGACCGGGAGGATCTGATAAACGTTCAAAGTTTTGAAATTGTGAAATTCAAAGTATTTATTACACTTGCATGGTTGTTGATTTGAGATACTTGCTCTCGATTATGGTTAATTATGTGACTCCTTGTTTTCGAAAGAAAAAATTAGATGTTCTTTGCATATGCCAACATCATGTTTTTGAGGAAACAACAGTGTTCTGCTGGTTATTTTTTATTAATTATATATATAAAAAAGTACAGGGCCGGCAAAAGTAAAAATATCTATCTAAGGGAGAATATACAGCAGGCTAAAAAGCCTAGGCCACTCGGAAGTTGTGAATCCAAGTTTTAAACCCTGCAAGACTGGCAATGTTAGCTCTGTAAGCCATCCAATCGAGCTCCTCCTTGAATTTTTTCATACAGCGAAATGCCAACATCATGTTATGGGCTATGAGGCCAGCAACTCTTACCTCGGACATTATGAGCCACGGAATGGCACCCATGCCGAAGGAGAAGGTGATGATGTAAGCCTGAAGGAAATGTCCAAGTTAAAAGACATTTGGTGTAGGCTCCAAATATGTGACCCGACGAAATGATCTAGTTGATAGATATACCACAAGAGCCACCAAGGACACTATACTCAAGATGTAGTCCAAGTGAGAATCATGTAATAAATTATCCTGAAACAAATAATCAACACAACAATATGTTTTTTCTTAGATGAGCACAACAGTATGCTAATATCGGGTGGCTTGGCTGAGGAGACCCGGTGAAAGATAATGTTGCCACTCAACATCTTCAGAAGCCATGTAGTAGAATTTTGGAAATAGTGCAGCAGATGTTTCTTTATCAGCATCAAAAGCTAAGAGACCTGAATGTATACCTTGAGGAAAAATGCAACAGCAACTGCGAGAAGGCTCAGGGTCGTCCCAGCAGTAGAGATCTGAAATTTGAAGCGAGAAATGTATTACAGTAAGATACAACATACAACAAACTAGTGGCTACATTCACAAGGAATGAGGAACTTACAATAAGGAGGATCCGTCGGCCAGCTTTATCTAGTAACGAAGTTGTAACACCAGTGGCGAGGACCTAATTAAGGTAATGCTGTCAGTGAGACGATCGAACATTCCTTGAAACGTACCTGACTGACCGCGAAAGATGTTACATACCTGAATAGCTCCAAGTGCACATGTGGCCAAGTCACGTTTGTGAACCCTAAAGAACTTTCCATGTCAAATTTACATGCCAATATTGACTACAATATCACTATCGTACTTAATGCGCAAACAAGGAAAGTCACTATTGTACTGAAAAACAGAATAAAACCACCAGTACTTAGGAGCTACTAGAGAATATCTATTCTAACTAACATGAATAATTTTACAGTAGACAATGAAATGGCATCTTACACTGAGGAAGCAGAATGAAAAACAATGTTTTGAAGTTAAATTATTCTATTATCCTTAATTAATCTACCATCATGTTGAACAAACAAGAAGCATAATTTGTTCTACTATTAGCGGATATAAATCTGCTGCCAAATATTCTTGCCAAAGTGAAACTTTTCATTGTCAGGTTGGTTATCTAGCAGACACCTCTCCTGCTGTTCCAATTCAATTTAGCAAAGGTATGTTAATTCCATCCAAAACGTCACACCAACATAACTCACCTGCAGCTTTGAAGATTCTACTTGCATAGAACAGTATGCCATTTATCCCACATAGATTCTGAAGTACTAGAAGGCCAGTTCCTATCTGCCAACATGCAACATAATTACAGTTTACAAAATGTTCTAATTTTGGTATGGAATGGGCTAAAAAGATGAAAAAGGGTATGAGAGTTACTAGTAAGGGAGTGCGGTACTTCTTCCGATTTAACTCTTGAAAACGGACCGTGGCCTTTTTGTTTGCTGATGCTACTGCTATCTGCGCAACAGCAGTTCAAAGTTCAAAACTAAAGCTATACTTCTAGAAGAGGTACATATACACTTCTCTCCAATGCTACAGAAATTATACCAAGCTGAAAATACTCCAAAATATTTTCCAAGTAAATAAGGGGGGAAAACGAGTGCAGGTTCTTGCCTTTATATCAGCCACTTCCACTGAGATGTCGGTCTCGAAACCCCTCAAAACTTGCAGCGAAGTCTCAAAATCATCCATCAAATTCATCTTAGCCTGGAGAAAGATACGTAGAAGTATTGTTATTACTGATTTCAGATTAATGCACTACTTCTTATCGAACTTGAGCATATACAAACCAGCCATCTTGGAGATTCTGGAATGAAGAATAGACCAGGTATCAACAGTGTACAAGGCAAGGTTCCTAAAATAATGGATGCCGGGTATTCACATCAGAAATCGGTCGTCAGAAAGTAACTGAAAACTCTTACTACAAACTGGTAGCAGCAAGAACAAAACTTCATTCGTTTCAAAAAAAGAACAAAACTTCAGTAATATCTTAGGTATTTAGTTGCATTACCTAGTACTGCCAGCAACCTCCAGGGAACAAACATGCCTAGCACATAGGCCAAGAAGATACCCATGGTGACTGACAACTATGTAATGAACAATTCCAGAATAAGCTTCACATAAACAATCCATATACTGTCTCGTCAAAGACGAAATGCTTTTGACTAGTAAGAATAGGCACACCTGGTTCACGGAGCCAAGCGCTCCTCTTGTGTTCTGAGGAGAGATCTCTGCTATGTAAACGGGCACCTGGTATGATGGTATTACATAATTCAGACATCGAGAGTTAGTCCTACAACAATTAACTAGTCCAAGAATATTTTTTGCACTAAAAAGACTTTGAATTGACAGTGAACCATTCTGCAGCAAATATAGACACCTCAGTTGATCTTTTTCTCTGAACATTTTATAGCCATAAGAGTACTGAACTTTTAAAGCACAAAGCCATAAACGTATGATGCACAAAATCAATATGGACCGGAGATAGTTTGTACGAACCACGTATGATATGAGACCAACACCGAATCCTTCGAGCAGCCGTCCCATATAGAGAATTGACGAGTCCTGTAAATTAAACATCGACCAACAAGCACGATTTTGTCAGAAGAAGCAAAAGGCGAAAAACAACTTGGGAATATGTGCGCGTATCATACTTTCGCGATGGAGATTGCGATCCAACCAATGATGTTTGGAATCGCCGCGACCATCAACGACTGAAAATTCAGTTAGCAAGCACATTAGTGTAAAATATCACAGCGCTTCAGTTCAGTTAACTAGTGATTCGTCGCAAGCGCTACTAACCAAACTACTCCTTTTGGTCCTCTAAAAGTTGGTTGTACTTTTTGACATTCGTTTAAACTACAACTTTGTCCACTAGTATTATTTGTATATATTTATAAAATCAAATACGGCAAAATTGTATGTGGGTTGGAAGTACGTTTTGAGACAAATTCAGATATGAGTAGTTTAACCGGAGGGAGTATCTTCGGGAGCTCCGAGACTAAGTAAGGTCAACCTCTAATTCTAGCTAAGCAAGCTAACATTCCCTGCTAATAATTAATAACTGCATGAGGGACAAAATAGTCAAGATTCCTCACCCCTTTCCGGCCAATGTACTCGGCCATCTGGCCACTGGCGATGGCCCCGACCATGGCGCCCACGTTGGACAGCGAGCCGAACGCCGAGAACTGCACCGGAACGAAGCTAATTATAGCATTTCAGACGAGGAACACACAGCAGAGCAGAGGGCGAAACAGAGCAAGCGAAGCAGAGCACGGAGGATGCTAGCTGGGAGCCGGGGACGGACCTGGGAGATGGAGAGGCCGAGGTCGCGGATCATGGCGTCCTGGGTGGGCGACGAGAAGCCGCTGGTGAAGCCGAACTGGACGGGACCGAGCGCGACGATGAGCGTGCAGAGGAGCGCCGAGACGTGGGACTCGCGAAGCACGGCCATGGAGGAGGCCACCGCCGTGTACTGCCGCCCCGTCATACTGAACCTGTACCAGCTCCCGGTGTTCTTCATCAGCAGCGGCTTGCTCGCCGACGCCGAGCCCCCATCCTGGTCGCTCCCGCTCTCGTCCCCGCCGCCGCCGTTCATCGCGCCGGTCGCCGAGCTTGGCTAGGCAGCTGGCTCCCACCGTTCGCTCGCGTGTCGCGACACGGCAAGATCGGAGAAAGAGCGGAAGTGGTGTCGTGTAGAGGGTCTGCCGGTCAGTTGGGCAGAGGCTGAGGACAGAGGACAGGGTCGCCGTCTCCATTTTTGTGCTGGGCCGACATAAACAAATGGCTGAATTTGTCTTTCTTGGCCATTTCGGGGAGACCCAGCTCTCCGCAGGTAATCTATGGACCTCGTTGTCTGGTTCCTTGGTCGTACGCCGAGCGGTGGGGCCCGCCAAGCAGTGTAATAAAAATGCCAGCACGTCGCCACGGCGGTGCTACATTTTTTTTTGGAACGGACGTCGGTGCTAGATTGAGAACACAAAAGAGTAGAACCGGCTCCGAGCTAATTTAAATTGATCCGAGAATTAGTTGTTGATACAGTTCAAAACGGAAAAAGAAAAAGCTGTTGATAGAGGCAAGTCACGGGTGAAACGGTGTGGTGCGTTGCTGATTTGGCTTGGATTGAAAATAGACAGCTGGTTGGTCGTGTAGCAATGTCATGTACTCCCTCCGTATCAAAATGTAATATATTTTAGACTTTTTGGTCCACATGTATCTAGACATGGCTGTTGATAGAGGCAAGTCAGGGTGAAACGGTGTGGTGCGTTGCCGATTTGGCTTGGATTGAAAATAGACAGACACAATTAAGTACTAGATGCGTTGTGGTTGGTCGTGTAGCAATGCTATGTACTCCCTCCGTATCAAAATGTAATATATTTTAGACTTTTTGGTCCACATGTATCTAGACATGTTTAAATGTAAGATTCATGTGAACCTTGCACTAAAACATGTATAGATACGTGTGGACCAAAAAAGACTAAAACATCTTACATTTTGCTACTGAGCGAGTACATGACTATGTTATATTCATCCGACCATCGATTATCAATCCAATGGGTAGAAATGGAGACAAGGCATGAAGGCACCGTGATGTCCATAGATGTTTTGCTCGGTCAAGGCGCTAGAAATCGGCCCCCCTAAGCCCTAACATGCGCGGAAGTGCATGTAATGGATTGTGAGAAAATGAAGCACGACGGTTGGACCCTGGTCCCGAAGCTAGATCTCAATCGCGCATCTATATTCTTTGAGGAGTCTTGCATGCATAAATGGGGTGTGAGGATGTGAGGCTTTGTTTTCGGCTATGACTACTCTAGGGCCCTAGTCTGTCCGGGCCCTAGGCCTTCGCCCCTCCATCATGGCCAAGTCTCTACATGAAGCTCTTCAACTATTTCACCTCATCTAGATTTGAGAAGATTCAGGGGAAACTCCCTATGAAACACATAGGTGTTCGAAGGCAAGTCCTCCTCTTCCGACATCAATGAGAACTTTTGAACAAAGGAGACCAACAAAGTAGGACGCCTCAACTTATGAGTTTATGTGTCCGATCTATGAAAAATATTGACATCTACATAAAATATATTTTATAATGTATACATTAAATATTTCAGATGTAGAAACTTTTACCATATACCTGGTTAAACTTTAAAATATTAACTTTCAGTAAAACTAACTTGGACTACATTTGACAAAGAGGGAGTATTTAATTAGGAGAACTGCTCCAAAGTTCATAGAAAGCCTAGCCCAAAGTTTTCTAATGCGGCCCACTATTTGATGGGCCGCCAAGGCCGACGAAAGTACACACCTAACCGCTTCCCTCCGCTCCACAGTCCACGCCGCCGCTCACCGTCCACCACCCAGCGCAATGCCCAAGACCAGGTCGGCGGCGACGCCCCGCCCCTCCGCCACCGCAGCGGCCCTCCACCGCAACCGCCACCGCCAGGATCTCCTTCCGCTCCGAAAAATCGTGAAGACGCCACCCGAAAAACACCTCGCCGTGGCCACTGTGCCACCACCGGCGCCGCCCATTCCGGTTCTGCCCGCGCTATCCGCCCCGGGCGAGCTCGCGGCCGCACTCCGCCACCTCGCTGCCGCCGACCCTATCCTCGCCGAGGTCATCGCCTCCACCGACGCCCCCGCCTTCACCTCCCCCTCCCTCCCCGCCTTCCACTCCCTCGCGCGCTCCATCCTCTACCAGCAGCTCGCCACCTCCGCTGCCGCCGCCATCTACGCCCGCTTCCTCGCCCTCCTCCCCTCCGCCGCCGACGGCGCGGTGAGCCCCGCCGCCGTCCTCGCCCTCGCCGCCGCCGACCTCCGCGCCATCGGCGTCTCGGGCCGCAAGGCCGCCTACCTCCACGACCTAGCCGCCAGGTTCGCGGCCGGGGACCTCTCCGAGTCCTCCGTCGCCGCCATGGACGAGACCGCGCTCCTTGCCCAGCTCACCAGGGTGAAGGGCATTGGCGAGTGGACGGTCCACATGTTCATGATCTTCTCGCTGCATCGTCCCGACGTGCTGCCATCCGGCGACCTCGGCGTGCGCAAGGGGGTGCAGGAGCTGTACAAGCTCAAGGCGCTGCCCAAGCCAGAGGAGATGGCCACATTGTGCGACCGATGGCGCCCGTACCGGTCGGTCGGCGCATGGTACATGTGGCGCCTCCTGGAGAGCAAGAGCTCCGCGGCGAAGAAGGGAAATGCCAGCTCGTAGCTAGGTATGTGTCATATATGTCTGATGCTAGTCTGTATGTGCTGTACTCAAGCTGTTACTTTAGATGGCAATGTGGCAGGTGCTGCCCGGATTAGCGAAGTATTACTGTGTGACACCGACATTTGTGTCTAAATGTGCACATCATGGTTGCTACCAAGGTTGTATCTTCATTGTACTTGTCCTGCCTCGTTGTCAATAAAGTTTAATTTCTTCCTGTTCTGGCACTTGTATAGAAGAGTGAAAGTTTTGTGGCTGGAAATTGTATGTCCATGTCTGTGTATACTTGCTCGTATATCATTGTTCAGCCTTAACTTGATTGTAGAAGTGAGAGCTAGTTTTTCGAGAAAACGCAAAAAGCTTTTGGGTTTTATTTCCTTGAAAAGGGAAGGAGTTGTTGTTACAAAGCTAGTTGACATGCATAATCGGCTGAACCTGATTGTACTTTACTTTGCATTGTCTAGAATAATGCTGGTAATCTCTTCCTTTTTGACGAAATAATGATCGTATCTTACCCAATCTGTAGGACTGTTCTTGATTCTGCCGTAGTACCACCCTCGATTCTATGTTTCTCTTGAGAGAGAATATTGATGGGCTCAGATCTAGATTATTCTGGCATTAGGTTCTTCCTATGGTTCTTGAAAAAATTTAGTGTCTTCTCTTTTAGGAAGGTAGTGGTGACAAGGATTCTATGCTTGCTGAACTTGTGGAGTCCAAACTGAATATAATGGCCAGCTAAACCAGTTATTGGAGACAACAAGATGCTACACATACAACTTCTTACAAACAACACAAGTACATTTACATCATGATTTACTTGGCAGCTAAGTTCGAGGGGATAGTGAACACATGTAGTTTTTGAATGTAGACGAGAATCTACAGCAACATAGAGACTTAACTTTGGACACTAATACTTTGTACACACATTACACTTTTGCTTCCTGTTATTCTCTAACCAATGCTGAATTACTTTTTGCTTCCTCCTAGAACATCAGTCCATTTGAGAGATCTAGTTTGTACAGCTTTGTTCACTGCCCACCTGGAGTTTTGCTTCATCCTGAAAAGATTAGAAAATAGTTGCACTGTAAGCTTGTCTGAACTCTGAATACATTTATAGATACTCAAATAGAAGAGACTTGTTCTTTCTTTATTTGCTTTGATCTATGTAGGTGAATGAGTATGTTAGATAGTGCGCAGCTGCACAAAATCTAACAAAAAATCTGTATAAAAATATAGCCCTGCAAACTAAAAGCACGAGGGGATAAAGAGCAAGATTCAAGCTTTTGTTTTGGAAGTAAGGAGATTGTTCTGCTAGGATTAAACCCCAGTAGATTAGCAGGTGTTCTAGGGCAAAGACCGATATATTGGACCCAGATTCTCTGTCCGTGTGCCAAAGGATGGCTGCAATTATGTAGTTTTGGCTCGTAGAGATTTCATGATGTTATCAGTTTTCATAATAATGAAAATTGGGAGCTGGGCTCCTTTTAGTAAAAAAAAAAGAGATTTCATGATGTCACTCGTCATGCATGCATGATGGTAACCTCTGAAGGAATTGAAATTTACTTAAATACCCCTGGATGACATCTATGCTAACGACACAATCATCCATAGCACACTCTTCCCGGTGAGCAGAAAAACATGGCAAACAGGTATGCTTATACTCGACTGAAAACTTGCTAGAAGCAGGGCATCTTTATTCTCTACAGTTTGCTTTGAGAATTAAGTATCATGAGCTTCTTACCTCAGGTCCAGAACCCCTGCGTCTTGTACTTGGGGAAGGGCACGCGCCCGGCCTCGATCGTTTTGACGTCATCTTGGAGGTCCTGGAAGTGGCAGCGCGCCTCCTCGGCGGACTTGTTGCCCCCACGGCGCTGGCCACCTTTTCCCACAGGTTGGGTGCGCCCAGGCCGTAGTAAGCAAGCGCGTTTTCGAACATCTGGTTCTCCTTCTCGCTCCACACCGTGTTAGAGCTCAGCGAGTTGCTCCGGGACGATCCAGAAGACATCTTAGGTTTCCCTGGTAAGATTCTACTGAACTAATGCTAGCTTGGGTTTTTTTGCTCTTGAAGAGGCTCTGTTGGGTTTGGTGTCTCTCTTGCTGCAAGGGCTGCTATTTATAGGCCCGGGGGGGGGGGGGGGGGGGGGGGGGATGTGTGTGTGCGTGTGTGTGTGTGTGTGTGGTGTGTCTATTGTCTCTCTCTGTGGGTTAAAGGTGGCTCGCTGAGGAGAATAAGGTTCTGGCAGGTTTTTTGAGCTAGGGACATGGAAAGCCTGTGATCAAAATTCTGAGTGAGCCTCCCGGGTAATTAAGCCTTTTTGGCGCATGAAGCCATTCCCAATGCATGACGTCTAGAAGTTGCTGTATCCAACATTATACACATCATCTAGATATATAACTGTAGAAACTGACTCTCAAATTCGTCGTATCTGAACCTGAATACGCGGTTCAGGTTAATGCAAGTGTATTCACAACAAACACATATTTTCTATAGAGAGATTCATAGAAACTTGTTGGTCAGATACACAACTCCTGCTCACAGTGCATTTCCTAGCTGCAGGGTTTACTTTTTTCAGTGTTTTTCATCTAAAAAAAACCTTGTTTTCTCATTGTGTCAGTGTGTGGATACTCTGGTCCTAGGTTAGCTAGATGGAGCCATGGAGGTGACCTGGGCTGGGTCTGGGCACCCCATGTCAGCGTGGCCATGCATGGCACAGCGGCCACTGACAAATGGCAAAACTGGTTTATTATTTCGCGTGCGGTGCAGTGACCTCTCCTCTCAATGTGTAACGTCCTTGCTAGCTTGCATGCATTTTGACAACTGTTCATCACTAGGCAGCAGTTGCTACTTCCATGCCAATATGCCATCATATCACTTTACTTTCCCTCAAGCACCAGCATAGTGAAATTATTCATTCATCTAAAAATGATATGTTAACATTAGTCCAATAAAACTATGGGCTTCGCTTTTTTTTTTTTGGGTCTCACGTGCGCGGCAAAAAAAACCGCTGCTTCCTCAATGAATAGGCAGAGCTCCTGCCGTCATTTAAAAAATAAAATAAAATGATAAATAACATGTATGAAAAGGAAGAAAGATGGCAACATGAGTTAAGGTAGTATCATTAAACCTTTGGATGGATCTGCTGTTTTGTCATCTTTTCTAGCAGAAATATGGTGAGTGCTCAGTTCCAAAAGGGGGAAAAGAGCAAGTGCTCTGGGTGCATGCGGCCTCTCCTGCCATTGGTTCCAGCTAAGTTACTACTAGCTAGCTGGCCTTGCTCCAAGTAGAAATCTTTCAGTTTCAAAAATAAAAAAAATCTTTGAAGCCTTTGCACATCTTGCTTTCTCTCTTCTCATATATCATGTCACATTGATCACATGTGTCTAGCTACTGAGCTACCTTAACGAGTTTGCACAGTGTTCAACTTTCAACTTCTGCACCATGGCATGACATGGTCGCTAGTAGCACGGTTGTGAGCAGATTTGCCGACTGCCTGAGAGATTGCCTGAAGCATTTTGCTGCATGGATTAGGAGAATACATGTGTATCGGCCATGCTTCACAAAAGCATGGATCAAAGCTGTTGCCATGGCCTTGTAAAGAAGAGGGCATTTCATATATTGATGCTCCATGCATCATCATCATCCTCGTCGAACGAAACCCCATTCGGAGCGCGCGGGTTGTTCTCCAGCTGCAGCTCCTACCACGGAATTGAACCGAGTGATTTTTCTGAAAATTCTATGGAATTCCTGCATTTCATAATTCAGATACAGCTAAAAAATCCTAGAAAAGTCCGGCTTATGACAAACATACACACAATGCTGCTGCCGTAGTAAGCAGCATGCTCACATCAGGAACGGAGTATCTCTGCATTTTGATGTCTCAGCCATGCTGATCCTGACATGGATCAGCAGAGATACTCTCGTAAGGCGTGTGCATTAGCCAATAGGATGCGAGGTGCCACAGGATCAGGAGGACGTACGTGCTCTTCAGAACAGAGCTGCTGCACAGGTGCGCATACCCAAAACCTCTGGTCTCGATGCCCATTTTATTTTTTCTGAAACCTCTCTGACTCAATGCTACCAAGCACCTTCATAGCCTATCTGAGCTACCAATTCATCCTAAAAACACTATCACAAAAAAGAAAAAAGTTGACCAAAGCATGAAGCATAGTGCAACCGTCACCGAATCTTTTATAAGTCCAAAATCGACGATAGAGAAAACCCAAGGGGTGATCTCGTTTGAAAATTTAATTTTTAATTGTTCGGAAAGATCTCTTGGAATTCAGAGCGGATGTTTTTTGATCATGTATTAGTTCAGGAAACATCATACATCATTTAAATTGTTTCAGGAAACTATGTTGAATTGTTCAGAAGGAGCTCTTGGAGTCGAATCAGGAGCTATAGAGCTCTTGGAATCCAGAGTGTTTTGCTTGACCATGCACTTGGGGATCAGCATGGGCTAAAATCATCCATTCTTTACAGCCGTGCGCCCGTGCGATCTCCGCCACCCGGGCGAGGCGACGATACGTGGAACAAATTCCAAAGTGCAGGGTAACCAGACGATGATCCAACACCCGCCAGGGACCGAAGGAATAAATCTATCTTTCCATCTCCAATGGTCTTGGAAAGGGAATTGACAGAAGGCCATCCTGTTCCTCGCCCCTTGCTGCTTCTGCTGCTTGCCCACGGAGTCCTGGGATTTGCATCTGATGCACCGAACCGGGGCTGGGGCGGCGGGCGCAACTTGCATTGCGTTTGATTCTTGCGGCCTGGGTCAGGAGATCTCTCCCTCGGAATCATATCTGTGTAAAAGCTATAGGAACGATGCAGGATTCCCGGTGATATTTTGAACAATCAGAGCAAAGCTTTCAGGGAGATGCTGGCTAAAGAAAAAAACCAAATGGACATGTATTCGTGCATTTCTGCAACCATTTTTTTTTCATGACAGGCATTTCCAGCAGGTCTTTTTGAATATCGTGTCAGTTCAATTGCGTTCCATCGTCACGAATCAACCTCCAAATAAACCGAACTAGTCCGGACTTCCGCACAACCACTTGTTTACTTATTACGATACGAACCCACACATAATTTAGAATATAATTGTATTTGATCTACATTCGTAACAAATATTAATGCTCTTAAGAAAAATCGCCCTGCGCCACGCAATCTGTGTAGGCTTTCCTTCTCCTATCTGCAGGTAAAGTTGGAATCTCCAGGCTCACGGAGTGAACATGAAGCATGTTGCTGTTTTGGTATATTTTGTACTGTTAAAAGTTGGAGATCCTTAGTTTGACCACAGAGTCTTGTCTTGTCTCCTTCAACCGAAAAGATAGAGAAAAAGTTTGATGCATAAGGTGAAGAATACATTTATCTTGCACAGGATCGACCCACTTTCTATCTACATATATGTTTCTGATTCCCAGAGAAAATTCTTCTGATGTCGAAGGCCTCACAACACCCCACCCAGCCCTGAATTTGTGCAATCATCTTTAGGGAAACATGAGCTGAGCTAGCTAGGCAGAGCAAAGCAGAAATTCTTTTGGGCTCTGAGCCATGATTAGTTGGTATCTTGTACAGAGCCTGCTTTCTTATATATGGTTTTGATTCTTGGAGAAAATTCATCTGATGCTGAGGCATCCTCCATAGCTAGCTAGATCCTTCACTACTATACAAACAAAGCAGGAGCTGAAAGTAGAAATGCTTTTGGGGCTCTGTCTGAGCCGTCATTAGTTGGCATAATCTTGCAATTGCCAGCTGCTTGACTGGTCCTGTCTTAGACCAAGTAGCCTGGATTGGATTCTGTCACTGCATCAGTGCATCTGCTGGAACGGATGGCTGGATTCCAAAATCTTGGAGCCCAAAAGCTTCGGGATCCGGATTCGGTTGCCTGAACAAGTTGCAAGAGGAGCTGGGAATCGGAATCCAGGGCGGTCTCTGCGTGCGTCGCAATCCAAAATGCAGACAGAGATCATGTGTGTTGTAAATTTCTGAAGAAATGCTTGCTGTCGTAGTCACGCGGTATGAAGTTCTCTGCCCCAAGACAGTGACCGAAACACATCTGCAGACTGCGGTGCTCTCGTCTAGAATAGACCGAGCTCTCCACGGTTGACTGAAGATGAGTGAGTTCTTCGGAAGCCTCGAGGAACAGGGGGCAACTGGAAGCGAGCGCCCTGGGCTGGGGTTTGAGACGACCTCGTCGACTGAAACATCTGCATCATCGGTGGCGAGAGAGAACAGCCTCACGGATGCTTCTTAGAGCACAGGATCAGTTGGATCTAGTCGGATCTACTCGGCGAGTAACTTGAGCAGTGTAGGCATTGCCCGTACCACTTCTAGCTCTTGTTGCAGGGTATGCTCTTGGCGCACTGACAGTTGGCGCTACATTCGGTGAGGCACTACCTCCAGTATGTGTGTTTCGGCTTTGACTGGCAGCATTCTGACCTTGTTGAGGCCGCTCCGTTGCAACCTTCACTACCAGGGCATGTCCCTCCAGAATCTGCAGAAATACAAAGTGAAAACCAGATTCCTGAACAGAGACTCAAGCTGATACTGAAACCAACCAACTGTTACACTCACCTGCTTGTTGAGCGCATGTATCGCCTTGTACGATTCCTCCTCGGTTGCCATCGTGACAAAACCAAATCCCCTCGAACAGCATGCCCCTTCTCGGCTCTCATAGACAACTCTAGCATTAACCACTTTGCCATGCTCGCTGAACAGCTCCTCCAACCGAGAGCGGTCCACTTGACTCGGTAGATTGCATACGAAAATTCTGAGTGGAGAACCAGATTGACGGCGAGTGGTGTCCACAGGGGTGCCTCCTCTAGGAGCTGCGATACTTACAGTCAGACTCCTGCCATACACTTCCTGTAACGTCCACTTGAAAGGTTAATCAGCGAAGCCTAAAGCATAATATTTCTAGTCTTTAGCATATGAACGGAACTACACGTGACACATTTCTACAGGCTGAAACAATATATTAGATTAAAGAACATTCTCATTACATGCTGCATGCATAGCACCTATGAATGAACAAGCTAGTAAACAAGGCTAATGGACTGAAAAAAAAGATTATTAGGTTGGCTTAGATTAAAAGTCAAAAAGTAAACTAGCCCATGAAGTTGCAGAATATACTCACATAGCCATGGTATATCCTCACAGCCGTCTCAGCCTCCTGAACAGTACTCATGGTGACAAACCCGAATCCACGGCTCTGGCCTGTTTCTCTGTCGTAAATGACCTGCACATTTATGCATTTCAGAAAAGAGAAAAAGAATCATAACCTACAAGCTGCGTTCCAACAGTACTGATGAAAATGATTGCCTAACAAATACAGTAGGTGAGTAATGATCCATAGAGCTCATAATCATGAACCTCTCCACCCAGCACAGGTAACCTTAGATGAAATTGAAACAATACTATAGAGAAACCGAGTTCAACCTAAACATATCATACATGAATCTTACAAACCAGCCAACTAGACTCTAGCAGTTCCACCCCTTGAGCTTCAATTGCACATAAGCCCAGTCATGATGGTGAGCGATTTGAGGCATTTTTTTCACATATAGTTGTGCGGAGAAGGACAATGAAGTGCTAAAATGCTCACCTTTGAGAACAGGACGACACCGGCCTGCTGGAAGCTCAGCTTGAGTCTCTCACTGTCAATGCGGTAGGGTATGTTCGCGACGTACACCGTGGCCCCCTCTGGCGCATCTGGGGTGGCGGTGGTGGGGTAAGTAATTTGACCAGAGTGAGCATTGCTTGAATCACTTCCAGCTCTTCCCGCAGGGTATACTCTTGGTGCATTGACAGTTTGCTCCACAGGGAACGTAACTGGAGCAGTGTGAGCATTGCTTATACCTCTTCCAGTTCTTCCCGCCGGGTATCCTCTTGTTGCACTCAAGTTGGCTCTACGGGGCGAGTAATTTGAGAAGTTTGAGTGTTACTTGTACCTCTTCCAGTTCTTGCTGCAGAGTATGGTCTTGCTGCGCTGACAGTTGACTCTACTGGGCGAGTAATTAGAGCGGTGTGAGCGTTGCTTGAACCTCTTCCAGCTCCTGCCGCAGGGTGTGGCCTTGGTGCACTTACAGTTGACTCTACTAGACGAGTAACTTGAGCACTGTGACCATTGCTTGTACCACCTTGAACTCTTGTTGCAGAGGATGCTCTTGGCGCACTGACAGTCAGTCCTAGTTGGTGACAAATTTGAGCAGTTTGAGTGTTGCTTGTACCTCTTCCAGATCCTGCTGCAGGCTGTGGCCTTGGTGCACTGACAGTTGGCTCTACTCGCTGAGTAACTTGAGCACTGTGACCATTGCTTGTACCACTTTGAACTATTGTTGCAGAGGATACTCTTGGCACAGTGGAAGTTAGCGCTAGTGGGTGAGAAATTCGAGCAGTTTGAGCATTGTTTGTACCTCTTCCAGCTCCTGCCACGGGGTGTGCCCTTGGTGCACTGATAGTTGGCTCTACTGGGCGATTAACTTGAGCACTACGACCATTGCTTGTACCACTTCCCTCACTTGGTGCATTGACAGTTGGCACTACATTAAGTGAGGCTCTAACTGAAGTATGTGTGTGTTGGCTTTGGGTCACAAAATCTGGAAGGGTAATCTGATTGCTAAAAAAAGGTGTGCAAGTGACATCGTTGTTGGGTACACGACAGTTTCTTCTTCTGGACAAGATGCTGGAAGATTTTTGGACATGAATGCCTGCCTCAGTGTTTTCCATTTGGTTTCCTTATCTGTAGCATGACAATGATCGTCAACCGAGAGAGCTTTACCCCAATAGCTGCAGGGAGCTGGGGCGTCACATACAAAACAGTAGCACTGCATTTGGAAAACGGGAATGAAATGCCAATTAAAAACAAATCTACTGCCTACTCTGCTAATATCATCATTGTATCACATTGCCCAGCAGCACCAGGGAGCGGAAATGTTCAAAACTCACCATGGTACAATGCTTCTCGTGAGAGGTGGTGCCGAAGGGCATATTAGAACATAAATGGCGCGAATGGGGAAAGTCCCTGCATGCTACCTGCAGAAATATAGACAATAATGGAGGTATGATACTGTAAGTAGGTAAATAGATGTAGTATAGGTTCCACAAATAAGCTCCTAAATTCCAAAATGTGGTTGTCAACATTTGATGTCAACTAAGAACCACCGATATTCACAGACAATACGAGCAGGTAAACATGGAAGAATCATGTAACAAGTTGGAGAATGCATCTTTAACAACTTGCAATCATTTGAGATCAAGAAGTAGAAATGTTCTGCAGCAGCGAGCACACGATACTCACATTATGGTATGCTCTACTTTGCAAATCGATTATGTACTAAGCATGTCCTGAAATATAACAAGGTACTGTTTCCCTTGTGTTCACAAAAATCAAGTTTCAATTCTTCGTATCAAAATGGAAGGAGGCCATACCTGGCCTTTCGCGCGACTATCTGCAACTCGTCATCCGAGTCAACATCTCCCACACCCCCCTCCTTCTCACCCTCCACGGCGACCGTGCTATGAGGATCGCTGTCAAGAATCACGCAGTCATCGTCGTCATCGTCATCATCCTCAACGCCGCCGGCCATGCCGTTGTGCTGCGCCGACAAATTCCTGGACACGGGGGACAATTCCTCCTCTGGTCGTCAGAACGCAGCTCCTGGACGCTGGGGGAGAGTCCTCCTCGTCGGAACTCGAGCGCAGATGGTCCCCCACCGCCGGCGCGGGGGGCGAGTCCTCCTGCAGAGCATCAAAACGCAGCTCCAAGGCCACTGCGGGGTCGGAGCTGATCCCCACATCCCACGGCGACCCCGTCCTTCCGTCCTTCTCGGCGAGGACTCCGCCAGACGGACACCCCCGAGGAACCAGGAAAACCTGGACAAGGCCGCAGAGACCCTGAAAAAGGCCACAGTGGCCCAAGCTGTCGTCGCCCGCCATGGATCCGGAACCCCTAAAGGTCGCGCTACCGAGAAACGCCTCCAGAGGACGCACGCGCGCCCAGCGCGTCGCGATCGGCGGTCGCTCAAGGGTTTTTCACCGACGGGAATTCGGCGGCGATTGGGAGCGAGGAGCTAGAGCTGCGGCGCCGGCGCGCGCGCCATCACCAGCAATAGCAGACTGACTGACTCCCACTAAGAAAAGAGAAAATCGGGAGAATATTTTGTGATACCAACCCCTTCGCTCACATACATGCTCCCATTTCGAGAATAAAAAGCAATTTTAGTTGTTAAAAAATCAAATCTAGCAAAAAGTGTGAATGTTCACACAGAATGTGTCGACAAGATTTAAAATTTCAGATCTAAAATCGAAATACACATTGAGAAAAAAAAAGACAAATCCACATGTGAAGAGTGTCACTTTTACTTGTTTGTCTTTTTGTGACACTGACATTATTCATGCTATATTTGTCTTTTTTGTTTCTCAATGTGCCTTTTAAATTTGGATTTGAAATTTTTGGAGGCACATTCCGTGTGAACATTACACTTTTCTAAAAAAATTGAAACAACTAAAATTGATTTTTTTTCGAAATAGGAGTGAGGAGTTGCGGCCTGATCTTGGGTTTGATTCTGAGATGCATGGAGCGGTAGTCGATACCCTGATGATATGGTACGGCTGACCAGGGGCGGACCTAGCGCCCCTACAGCCTAGAAGACCGCCCGGACTTGCCGACGGTGCACACATTGTATTTTAATTTTTTCTATAGTGTTTTTTCTGAAAAATATAGCATTGTTAACCTTGTTTGCCTGGGCTTCCAGAAGTTTTGGGGGTCCGCCACTGCAGGTGACCCAGATGGTCGAAGGGTGACTACTCCGACCAGAAACATGATTGGCACATGAGGGGAGAGAGAGAGGAGGATGAGGGGAACAGAGAGTTCCAAGTGTTGTTGAGGAACACTCGGTCTAGGCGAATGAGGGTTGTTCGACCAAGTGTATGAGCAATCGAGTTGCAAAAGCTCGAGAAGGGCTAGCCGATTGATAGTATGGTTGAACATATTAGAAGGACGAGATCTTGGCGTTGTCAAATCATGTCACATTTCTTAAGAGCCACTGAGGCCAGGAACTCATTCGATGAGTTAACAAGCAATTGGAGACTAAACATGGGGAAAACAGGGGACACAGACAAACTGATGCCTGAACAGGGGCAGAGACAAGTGCATTGGAGGGAGCTCCGACAGGCACGGACGGGAGCACGGGAATAACGTGAAAGTGTGAAACTACAAGGGCCTCTGGCCAGCACACATTGGATACATACTGCCAGCTTCGACAACTACACCAGACGGGAGCTGAGAGTTTAGGATGACGGAGCGTGGTCATAGAACACATCCCAAGTTCTTCACCAGGCGAAGGAGATATACGTTACTTGAAGGAGCTCTCTATGTCGATTACAAACCGGTACTTGACATCCCGGTTGACAAGCCTGTCGAGAGCCTCGTTGATGTAGTCCATCTTTATCAACTCAATCTCTGGTAGATTTTGTTTGCCGCGCAAAAGTTTATCATCTCCTGGATGTCCTTAGTGCCTCCGACCACACTACCAGATAAACTCCGCCCACCTGCACAAGTTAATTGATTGTAACTACTTGTTCACTCTATATATTTCGACTGCATACGATTGGTGATGAAGAAAGAATGTGTATATGTTACCTAGGTTAAGTGTTGCAGGATTGACTCTGATTTCTCCTGGAAAGCTCAGTAGCGCCATTACACCACCAACTTTCAGAAGCTGGAGATAAGGGTCGAATGGGTGGTCACCGGAGGCAGTATCAACAATGAAGTGCAGGGAGCTTTTCAGGGACTGCATGCACAAGTAAATCATTTCCTTGTTACTTTGAAATGTGCATACACTACTACCTAGGTTCAATTGTACTCAACTTATGTGGCGACTCAGCATTAAAGGATTGATGTTAGGAAAATAATATACCTCCATCATTTTTTCATCCGATGATATCACAAAATTATCTGCACCAAGAAGGTTGATAGCTTCATCTCTCTTTGATTCACTTGTACTGAAAACTGTCACCTTCAGTCCAAAGGCTTTCCCAAATTTTACTGCCATGTGACCCAACCCACCAAGACCAATGACACCAAGTGACTTTCCTGGTTGGTTCATGTTATGTCGCTTCATTGGAGTATATACAGTGATTCCAGCACAAACCAAAGGTGCTGCCTTTTCCAGTGGGTAGCCATCAGGAATTTTGAAGCAGTACCTGTAACAAAATGAACAAATTAATTTTACTAGTTGCATATATACTATATAGCATACTTCGTAGAAAATCAAATTCCATACCGTTCAGGAACAACAATGTGACTGGAGTATCCTCCCTTTGTGACGGTACCGTCTGTATCAACACCATTGAAAGTGAGAAGAAATTTTGAGCAGTGATTCTCGAGGAAGCTGTTGCAGTTCTCGCAGTCACGGCATGAATTCACATATGTCCCAACGCCCACATGGTCTCCCACTTTGAAGCCCTTGACGTCTGAACCAACCACGGTTACAACTCCAGCAATCTCATGCCTGCACCATGCATGCATGTTGAACCAGGCTTAATTAGCTCGTAATTAACCTTTACTTGTAGTTATCTCTCCGTCCCAAAATATAAGGTGGGCTGCTGGTTTTTTATACACGATTTTGACCTACTATATATTAAATTATATAAATTAGGAATGATAAATGGTATCGTTGGATTGCTTGCAAAATTCATTTAATATATCTTTAGACTAATTTTCTGAACATATTATAAGTAAAAATATAGTCAAAGTTGTAACCCGCTAACCAGCGAACATTTTGGGATGGAGGGAGTACAATACAATAGTAAAGAATTGGATAAAAGCATTAATTAATTATCTGTTTCTCTGCTCTTTAGCATCTCGCCATAGTTTGTGCTTCATCTCTATCGCAATGAAAAGCAGGCCCAACTACCTTTTGGTAAAAAAAATGTATTGATTTCTTTCACCAAATACAACAGTCTGGAAAACTTACCCAGGGACTAAAGGGTACAGCGAGTCATGGTGCTCATTTCTTGACCAGATAACATCAGCATAACATACTCCACAGTGTGTGATTCTCAAAGAAACATCGTCAGGTTGGTACAGCCCTGGTAATCAATCAAGAATTCAAGATATAATGAGAACTAGTTATAGGACAAAACAAACTTTGCAAGAAACAATCCTACGCCTACACATAGTATGTAAATCGTGCAAATCAAGGTATGTATATTCATCATAATTTAGCGGCGATGAGTAACTTAGTAGTAGTACTACCTCCGTTCCATACCTGTTAATCATCAAAGCACTTGAACTTGATTGCAAATTTTTGATCGATGCTATTCATGAGAAGATTCAAGACCGATCAAACTTCGCTCATTTGATTTCAGTCATTAGAGATTTGTGTAAGGGTAGAATTCTTTCTATTGTAAAAGTGGATCGATCTCAAAACAGGGTGAGGCACTGTCTCGTAAATTTCGCGAGGACAGAGGGTAGAACAGAAGTATGGATTGGCTCTAGACCTGAGGACTTGTCCCAGGTATTTGACCAAGACCTCGTTGTAAACCCTATTGCTTAATATATCCCCTTTTACCAGCAAAAAAAAAAGCACGAAGAAGAAAATATTTGCCTTACGAAGATGCTGATCTTGCCTCGGCAAATCCTCACAAGCAGGGAGTTTACCTACGGTTGAAGCTGTATGGGGAGAGTATCCCAGAAGGATCTCTCGCTGCCCAAGCATTACACTCCGATTCAGCAGCCATACGCACCACCTATAGTTGACCAAATAGCTCACTAACTGCTTGTTTTGGCGGTGATCGGAAGCACAAGTGAGATTAGAGGTCGAACCTCTATATATACATCTAGCTTGGGAAGACATTTCTCTTTGGGAGAAGATATTTCGCGGTCCTGACGTAGCTGCTTACGTAGCTGCTTTGAATGGTCTCCATTCCTGTGATCATGCTTTGACTGCACGATTAGTCTTGACACTGGTGTTTTTTTTCATTTATCCAAGAAGAAAACTCAAAGCATGAATAAAAAGATAGAGAATGACTTGTCGTATCTAGAGGATTTCTCACACCAAGAGCTCAGCAAGACGGAAGACTACTACTAGCTATTGGGCTATTGAGTCGTCGTCTCACCTCATCCTGTATTTATTTACTTGGTGAAAGTTTGATCGGTACCGACAGTTTCCGGTGGAAGCTAGCAGATATTTTCGACAAATTAGGTGACGTCAAAACTACACCGCAAGGAACACGGCTTGTTGAAGTTATTTAGTTTTTGTTGGAAATATGAGCAAATTATCGTATGATTTAATCCATAAAAGCAGTAGATAATTTATAACTAGAGTCTGCAGCGTAATTTCAATTTGCGGGAGTTCACGGCGCTCTGGATTAAGGTTCACGGAGTCAATCTAAATGACGAGGAGGATCAGATAATCTGGACGCCTGAGGCCTCTCATGAGTACAACTCTGCCTCAGCATAGATGATGCAGTTCAATGGATCGTTCTCGGCTTGATTTCTCCAAATTATGGCGCTCCAAAAGCCCAGCCAAAAGTGACAGATGATTTGCTCCAGGTGAGAGGGGTCGATCATGCGGATGTCTGCACCCATGCTTGCTCGATGTGGTATCTTCTTGCCCAATGGACGGATCAACCTCAGCTCGCTACTGATTCTCATCAGTTCCTATCGCCGGAGGAATGGTGCCATGGTGGCACTTCATGGGGTCTGTGCTTACCAAGGATGAACTCATGGTGGCCTTCTACGGGGTGTGGCACATCTGGAAGGAACGTTGTCGGCGCGTTTTCCAGGGCGTGTCGATTTTGGAGTCTCTGCTCCTGGATATGGTCAGATACGATCTTATCCTGCTCTATCGGAATCTCTAGTCTCACTAAATAAATATGATACCACACACATAAGTTACTACCCACTATGCCTAGTCTTAGTATGTTTTGTACTATTAAAAATTACTTTGACCACACTGTATTGTCTCCTTCAAGAGAAAAGACCGGAGAAAAAGGTTTTGAGGCATATTGTGAAGAACACGTTATCTTGCACAGGATCGACCCACTTTCTATCTACATACTCCTATATGTTTCTGATTCCCGGAGAAAATTCATCTGATGTTGAGGCCGCCTCCATGGCTAGATACTTCACTGGTGACCAAGGTAAAAAATAGCGTGCTAAGATAAATAGCGGTGGCTTTCTCCAGATGTTATACACGCTATAGCGGGCTATGTTTAGATATAGCGTTCTGAAAAAAAAGATAGAGCTGAAAAATAAACAATTTTAGAAAGAATAAAGAATATAGTTTAGAAATGGCGGAATAATATATGCATAACCACGTACGAAAAACATTCTCCAATTGTCTACAAGCTTAAAATCAACATCCCACGAGACAACAATATAATATAAATTATTTATTTAGAATCATCACCATTAGTGATGACATCTTTCAATTCAGAAGAGGAACCATTAGATTACAGTTCATTATCAAGACAAACAGAAAGGAGTTTCTGCTTCTTCTTAAGGTGAAACTCGGTGCTTTTCGCCGATAGGCTGGAAAAAGAAAATAGCACGCTAAAGTTATGACATTTTAGCGTGATATAGCATGTTATTTCGTGAATAGCTCTGTAGCGCGCAAAAGTGGCAAAATATAGCGTGGACCCTCCAGATATGCTATATCCTGCTATTAGCGAAGAAATAGCGTGCTATTTTTTTCCATGCTGGTGACAAACATCGTCCTCACAGAGCAGGAGCTGAGCTGGAAGTACTAGTTGGTATCTTCTTTGCCAGGCCAAGTAGCCTGGATTGGATTCTGTCACTGCATCATCGGCTGCCTATGGCTAGATTCCAAAATCTTGGTAGCCAAAGCTTTGGGATCTTGATTCCGTTCGCCCCTCAAGTTGCTGTGCTGCGAATCCAGCGTGGAAATGGGAATCCAGGGTGCGTCCCAATTGCTGGGGATTCAAAAGCGAGCCAGCTTTCCTTTCCTCTGAAAGGGAAACGGTGTCCGTCTCTCTTTTCTTCAGTGTACAAACGTGCAGGATACACACCACGCGCAAATTTGCTCGTTCAAAGTGTAAAACCAAAGCAAGTGCACAAGTTTTCTTCAACATATTGGATAGCCCAAAATTATTGTCCAGTAGTGTACACAATAATATAGCTCAAACTACAAAACTTTGGCGGATGTGAAATGGCTATAGTATAATGATGGTGCATATAACAAAACAGATAACTGCCCGACCTGGACAGGCGAACAATCGAGCTGCAGAGACACTGGACAGAGAAGATTCAGCAGTATCCATGCCCAGTTTGCTCATCCACGCCAATGTTAAACTACTCAACGCGAGGCTTTGCCGCCCAGCCTTCTTCCCGCCCCCGCCTCCTTTCCCCTTCCCGCCACCACCAGCAGCACCCTTCTTTCCCTTCCCACCCTTGGCGCCACCCTTGGCACCCTTGCCGCCGCCCTTCCCCTTCTTCCCCGACCCGCCGTCCGCTTGTCCTTCTTCATCCGCGGGTCCACCAGCACCTTCCCTTGCCCACCCTGACCTGGACACCCTTCTTCGCCACACGTACTCCTTCTTGGGCCGCTGTGTCGACACCGCCTTCCTGTAGATCTTGTCGATCATCTTCGCCTTGGACTGCTCGTTGATGTCGCTCTGGTCCGCCACGATGTCAGCCTTCTGCCGCGCCTTCTCCAGCTTCTTCTGGGCCACGCGCTTCTTCCGGGCCTTGGCCTCCGCCACCTTCTTCGACGGCCGCGCGTCGATCTCCCTGAACTGGGCCTTCATGGCCTCCACCTCCTCCTTCGTTATGGGCTTCATGGCCTGGGTGTGCCTTTTCTCGTCCTCCATAAACCACTTGGGCAGCCCTTCGTCGTCAAACATGTACCTGTTGTAGGCATCGTCCAGGATCTGCTCCCTCTGCTTCTTCCTCAGCATCTTGTGTGCATAGGCCAGCACTTCGGCCTTCTGGTCGTCGTCGAGGTCCTCCTCTGGTTCTGACTCGTCGGAAGATGAGGAGTCGGAGTCGTCGTCTTCAGTTCGGACTGCTTCTGCTGGTACCATCTCAATATCGTCTTGTTGCATGCGCTGAGCTTTATTAGCTGGTTTCTCCTTCTTTCCTGAAACTAGCTGTGCTTTAGCCGCCGGCTTCTCCTTATTTCCTGAATCAATCTTCTTCTTCAGATTCTTCCGTGGCTTCACTCTCTCATCTTCACTGTCACTCTGCTCAGCTAGGCCAGCTCCTGGTTCATTGAACACATCCTGACTGTACCACTGCTTTACAACCTGATCTTTTGTTGGCTTCTCTGTGTCTAGACGTAATAAAAGCGGGTTGGCCTCTTCATCTTCATCTTGATCTTCATCAGAACCTTGATCCTCCATGTCAACATCGTCACCATCATCTTCACCAACTCCCTATAAAGTGATCACAAAATAAGAACATCTATTATCATCAATCATTAATGGTTTTTCTAATTTAGACAAAAGAACAAAGCAAGTTGAGTCCACTGGCTACTGCAGAAATATTGGGTTTCAAACACGAGGAGAAATATTCATGTGTATTAAGGAAAGAAATTACCTCTAACAAATCTGCATCAGCTTCAGTATTGATTCTCTTGGCACGTTTGCGTTCTTGCTTTACTTCTCCACCTTTTTTCGTCACAAAACGCTCATAAGCTTCATCAAGCATGTCCTCAAGTTGCGCGTTATACCTGGTTTGGAAGAGACACTATGTTACATATTTCTGGAATTTCAGTAAATTTTGAAAATGATATGAATATGACCATACTACTGTATTATTATTTTCGTGTGGTGTCTGAGAATTTACCTCTGTTGTTCTTCATCAGAATCCAGTTCCTCATCAGAGTCTTCATGAGTTTGAGTCTGTTCATTCTCACTGTCTCCAGAGCCATCTTCCACATTAAACTCTGCTGACTCAACAGCTTTAAGTTCTTTTCCACCCTATAAAGAAGTATATATCACTGAGTTCACTGAGTTCACAAGCACAAACTAAAAAAAAGTAATACCAGACGAGGAAGGTAGCTTGAGAGGAATCCCATTTGAACCAAACTTACATTTCCAAGTGTGTTTAACTAATGATTATAAGGGCTAGATGACTAAAGAAAAAATTCTGAAAGCAAGAATGTTTCATTTTCCAAGGTGTACAAGGCAAAGATAGAAAGACAGGACTACAGAAACAGCAGCAGACCTTGATAGCATTAATAGAGAACAGATCAGGATCGCCATATCCTTCTTCTGTAGCATCGATTTGCATTCCTGTTGCCTTGCGTGCTTTATCCTGGAATGAAGAGACTGATATGTTAGCATACAACTCAAATTAACGCCACATGCAGCAAGTGTTACAATATACTTCATAATGGAAACACCTTTGCTTTTCGTCTTGATTGACGCTTCTTATCTTTCCTTTTCTTTCTATCCATAAAACTAGTCAAATCTTCCATTTCCTGTAAAAGTTGGTCATCATCTATGACCGTAGTCTCCGTCACAGTACCATCAGCCTTTGGTGTAACTTTTGAAGATGGCGACAGTGCTTTCCTTATGCGTATGCGCCACCTAACATGAGTGTAAATCAATTTCATGAGATTGAAGGGATCAACCTCTACACATGCCAAACTAATAGTAATAGACATGCTTGGCTAATCACAATCTAGAAAAAATTAATAAGAAAATAAATAGGAAATACACTTACTTCAAAATATGCTTGAAGCTATTTTTATCCAGCACACGTAAATCCTCACAAAGGCTTTTTATCTGGTACACAGAATAACATAGAATCAGCCAGCATTAAAATTAAGATAGAATACAGGTTTAGGCAGCAGGCATAAGGAGCAGGAAAGGCATTACTCCACTACCTCATCTGTAGTAATCTCATGATTCTTGATAGGCACAGATGCTGGATCATCAAATGAAATTTCAGTAACAGAACCAAGAAAGTCTAGTGGTGTCTGGCCTCAGACCATATAAAATCTGATGCCAGACCAACTTTCGTTAATACCGTGACTCCTTCCTCGTACCTTCATGAAGCATATACAGTAGAAATTTAGAGAAGTGGATCTCCCACAAAACTATAATTGGGAATTTGGATGTGCCACACCGACAAAGAACCAGTAAGTTCAGCTAATTCCAGTTCTTTATACCACTTAAAATAGCATAATAGGGCAAAGTTATCAGGGTCAGATTTCAAATGCCTAGATGCTTATTTGACTCTAAAAATATAATTAACAAAAAACAGCATCAAAACGATGCTCAGTTAGTTTACAGAAATCACAATGCGACTGAACGAGCAATATATATATAAGGAGAAGTGAACTCAAACATGTGGGTACAAAACTGCAAATGTGGTGTTACCCTTAACGCAAGAAGTGGCAAGACATGCTGGATCTGAATACAAGTTATATATCCTACTCCACTGTGTTGTGGTCTTGTGTAACACTGACAAATGCACCAATATAACCAGTGGCTGTATGTAAAGTTTCATCTTGAACACAATGTAATTCTTTCTCTGGTTTAACCAATAAATGTGGTAAAATTATAAAACCAGCAAAAGCTTGATGTTATCTAGAATCTGTATAGTTAGACCATGCATGCTTGCATATAGTATGGGGCACAGAAATACAAATGAACTATTGCAGGATGACTGATTCTTGACACATATGTTGAGAAGTACAAAAAAACAGTACTGCAACAAGTCGAGAAGAGGCAAACTCCAGCGAAAATATAAGAAGGCGTACTCACCCTCCACGGCTTCTTTTGTCCTTTTTAGTAGTAAGTACATCCCTAGGCTGCAGAACCCCCAAAAAATGTAACATTAGGGGCTGCTAACACATAAAGAAAGAATAGCAATCGTAAGTAGGACAAACGTTTCAACATACCATATTCTTCTCACTTTCCACACTGAACAAGTGCTTGATATCAAGAAGTTCTGGTTGAATCTTTGCAGGGGCTTTATATTTCAGACAGATAATATAAATTTCAGCAGATGTGCCACGACTCGCTTGAGGTTTGGTCACCTCAACCTTCTCAAATAGCTGCAGGTGGATACATTTGTTGCATCAGTGAACTACTATAAATAAAGTATAAATAACAAGACACAAACTTCAGAAAAAATGGGAACGATACACACCTGCTTAAGACAGAACATGATAGCATTGTAATCTTGAGACCTGAAGACCTGTTAAAGAAAAAGAACAGCTGGTTTAATATGTGCACTTCACATAGGGAGCAATGTCACGAATCATTTGCTGTTGATTATATATATTTCGTAACGGATTTAACGAGCCTACATTTGCGGTGCTAGTTTCCTTACCTTGGTGATGAAGGCGCCCTTGGGGGCGAGGAAGTAGGTGGCGAGGCGCACGGCGTCGATGACGAGCGCGGACTGTGTGGTGGCCTCCTGCGCCCAGGCGCCGCCGACGTTGGGCGACCCGTCGTGGAGGACGACGTCGAAGGCGGCGACGCCCTTGGAGTCCATGAGCTTGCGCACGGAGGAGCGGCACTTGGAGGTGGTGATGTCCTCCGTGAGGGAGTGCGCGCCGCGGATGGGGCGGATGGGCACGAGGTCGACCCCGACGACGAAGGCCCCGACGGGGGCATGGTTGACGGCCACCTGGACCCACCCCCCGGGCGCCGCGCAGAGGTCGAGCACGGCGCGCGCAGTCGGGAGGAACCGGAACCGCGCGTCCAGCTGCAGCAGCTTGAACGCCGCTCTGCTCCGGTACCCCTGCTCCTTGGCGAGGTGGTAGTACTTGTCCTGCCTCTGCTTCCCCTTCGCCTTGCCCATCGCTGCTGACGCCGCCGCCGACGAGCCGAGGTGGAGGAGGAGGGAGCTAGGGTTTATGGAGGTGGGTTCTGCTCGGCGGCTGCGCTGCTTCGGTACTTTTGTCATAAGCTCGGTGGCGGTTAAGCCGCGACGGCCTCATGGGCCTAACACTGGGCCTCTCTGGGTTTTTATTGGCCTCAGAAAATTTGGGCCCTGGGCCGTGGGGTGAATCAAAATGTTCCGTCGCCTCTCTCCTTCGTCTCTTATCCCCTCCGCCCACTGCCACTTCCATTCACTTCCTCTGCTCTTCGCAATGGAGCTAGGCCTCGCGCTCCGGCTCGTCGCGCCGCCGGCGTGTCTATGCCGTAGGGCTCTCCCACCGCCGTGTGCGCCACGAGGGAGCAGCGTACGCGCCGGAGGGCGCGAGCGTAGCACTAGGGCTGGGATGCGTCGTAGGGGAGTGAGCTATGCTGTGGTTGAAGACGAGGAGGTGGACGAGGGGGGAGAGGAGATGCTGAGGCCGCGGCTGGAGCTCATCGAGAAGCCGGACCGGAGCCTTGCGCTGCTCGACGAGTACGAGTCGGAGGAGCTGGGGGCGTCGCTCTGCGCCAACCACCGCAGCGGTGAGCCTCCTCTTCTGTGCTTCATGTGTTTGTACTCCTGTGTGGAGTTCAGCGTTTTAGTGTTCATGATGTGTCAAATACTGCTAGTAGCATGTTTGGTTCAGTAAAAAAACCTGGAATTTGTCATTGTACAGTGGTACCACACGGACACAAAAAAAAGTGCCTCCTGCAAGACATTTTGAGCAGGATTCCAAGAGAATTAAGCGAAGCCAGTTTTTTTGCTTTAGAATTCATAATTACAAATGTTCTAATACTGTGAGTCTGTGATGTATCTTTTAATAGGTTATGTTGCTGTACTGGGGAAGCCGAATGTTGGCAAGAGCACCCTTATAAACCAAATCGTCGGTCAGAAGCTTTCAATTGTAACGGATAAGCCGCAAACTACACGGCATCGCATTCTTGGTATATGTTCGGAACCAGAATACCAGGTATAACCCTTTAGTCTCTAAAGCATTTGTAGAATTCAGTTCATCGCCGTGTCATTAATATATCCTCGGAGATTTCTTGCGCCACAGAAGAATATCACGGTGATTTCTCACTGCTAATCTGAGTTATCATTTAGTTTGCAGATAATACTTTATGACACGCCAGGTGTCATTAAGAAGGAAATGCACAAGCTAGACTCCATGATGATGAAGAATGTTCAGAGTGCTATTGGCAATGCAGACTGTGTGATCGTCGTCGCCGATGCTTCCAAAGTGCCTGAAAAGGTATTGTCAACGAAAATAAGGAACCAAATGAATATGTTGAGTCTGCCTTGCATGACGTCACCTCTGTGATTTTAGATAGATGATATGCTGGAAGAAGGTGTGGGAAACAAAGAGACTGCCGTCCCTATTGTGCTGGTACTGAACAAGAAAGATATGATAAAACCAGGAGAAATTGCAAAGAAACTTGAGGTAAGAAACTTATACAAAATCGAGTAGATGGTTTCCGACTTGCCGTGCTTACTCTGCGTGCAAATGGTACATTTCATGATACTCTTTTTGCAGTGGTATCAAAAATTCACTAATGTTGATGATGTTATACCTATAAGTGCTAAATTTGGTCATGGAGTGGATGATATCAAGGAGTGGATATTGTCAAAGCTTCCGCTCGGTCCTGCATACTACCCCAAGGTATCAGCATGGAAAGTTTCCTATGGCATCTTCCATATCAGTTTCTTAACTTTGAAAAGGCATTTTATTATGCGTGTGAACCCAGCAAATCAAGTAGAAATGCGGAATGCAATTTTGTACTGTTATGCCCAACTGTTCTGTTTTCGTCCTTGGCCTTAATCTGCAATAATCAATATGTTTGTTAGTACGAAGGTTCTTTCACTTTTCTGATGTGCCATGCCAAAATTGGATCCTACAATTTTTTTTTCAGTCTCTTTTACTTCTTTTTATATGAAAGGGGCTCGCCCCCGAAATCATTAAGGAAAACCAGCATTTACAAAGTACCAGCCAGAACACAACACCAACCATAAGTTATTTTGGGAAACAACCCCAGTTCTAAGCTAGCCAGACGACTGAACTGAAGGCTAAAAACAAGTTGTCCGAAAGAGAAACAAGTGGACAAAGAACTTGCTAGGAGTAAGACAGCAACTCCATCTCCTGCCTCATTCCACAAGCGAGTGCCACCGTCTTCTTCAGCATCCTATGCTTCCCCTCCCAGCCATCTTCTACTCCCAACTCTGGTTTCTTTCTTCTTTTTCACATCGTCAGTCTCGGAATCCAAGCAGCCCAACTCCTCCTTGCTCCAAAGACCTCCATGGCGAATTTTTCCAGCAGTTTAGCGAAGTAGACCAGCCTGTCCGTTGCTCCCTGTTTCACCTGCAATAAACTCGACCATTGAATCCAATAGCAAATTCTGAATATTACAGCACAAGGCTCCTCAGGCCATTTATTCTCAAAACATGCTGCATTTCTAGCTTTCCAGATGTCCCAGAGAATAGCTGCTATCCAACTGACAGGATTTCTATGTTTTTTATTATTATTATTTTGTCCCCTTAACCACACAGAGACAACATGTTCAGTAGAGCTAAAATGACAGTCAATGCCAAAGGTACAGCTGAGCATGTTCCAAATGTATCTAGCTAGAGGGCATTCAAAAAGCAAGTGATTTATTGATTTCGCTCTTGCCACAAAAAAGACATTTTTCTTCACAATCTCCCCCTCTGTGTTTCAGCACATCTCTGGTTAAAATGCTTTTCTTAAGCACCAACTGGATAAAAGTTTTAATTCAATAGCCAATCAGTCTCTTTTACTGAGATGTACTAAATTGTAGGCATTGCGGTAGTTTTACATTCTCTTCACACTTGTCATGAGCTTTCACATTTGTTTATTAGACGGTGTACTACTGCATTACAAGTGTTCACTTCCATGTTCAGATACAGACATTAGGTCTTCAAACTACAAGATACTAAATATATTTTACATGTTCTTGTTCCAGGACATAGCTAGTGAACATCCTGAGAGATTTTTTGTGGGGGAAATAGTGAGGGAAAAGATTTTTGTTCAATACAGGCAAGAAATTCCATATGCATGCCAGGTATATCTTCTGGTGATTTCTCTCAGCTTAGTGTAGAAGATTATCCATTTTGCTAGCCTGTTGTGTGATGTAAGTTTTGTTTCTGACAGGTTAATGTTACAAGTTACAAAAGCAGGCCTAGTGCCAAGGATTTTATTCAAGTTGAGATACTTGTCGAGAGGGAATCACAGAGAAGCATTATACTTGGGAAGGTAAAGCAGTTAAAAAATCATCCCTATGCATGCTTGAATACTTCAGGATACTTCATGATCACAAATTCAATTAAGTCTAAAGCAAAAGAATTGGCCATAAATAAGAAAAATATTTTGGGAAATGGAACAGTTCCTAGTATAAATATTTTAACGAGCAAAACCATCATGCGCAGGATGGGAAAGCTATAAAGACGTTGGCAACAGCATCAAGGCTTGATATCGAGGACTTCCTTCAAAAGAAGGTTTATCTTGAGGTCATAACTTCTTCCCTTTCTCTTGTAGCCGTGCTCACCCCCTCTTATGTTGTTCTAGAGCAGTTTCTAACAGCCGCATACTAATGTCCTGAACAGATAGACGTGAAGGTGAAGGAGAACTGGCGGCAAGATGAGCGGCTTTTGAAACGTTATGGCTATGGTGGGGAGATTCAAGCACTATGAGTACGAGCGTGATACCGCTTATCAGACTGCGAGAGTAGGAAATAGCTTGTTTTTTTCTTCTCTTTTCCCCCTCGCCGAGTGAGGTATTTAGGTGTTCAATGCAAAGTCAAATTAGATCAGTTATATTAGCCAGGAACTCTTACCAAATTTTGCTGTACCTCTGATGTATCATGGGATCATTGTTCCTACAGTTAAGTCATATTCCAGCTCTGTCCTTGTAGAAATAGTCTGCAGTTGATGCAATGCCAATGCCATTCCTCTCTTTGCAGATGGGGAACATGCTTCTTTTTCGGTTTGTCTGCTGAAGTTCCATTATCTAATTGGTAAACATTGTTGCCTTCTCGGGTTGTTCCGTTTCAACGGGTTTCATACATTTGTATGCCCTTGTTTATCTGTTCGCTCCAAGACGTGTTGAAATGATATTGGCCACTTTGCAAAATTCGGGCCAAGTCAGTCAGATGATCACTGCCGAATCATGGTTTAGTTTCATCTTCTGACAATCATCAACGATTGAATAACACACAAGTGGAAATATGTCCACTATTCTGAATGTCTGAACTAAAGCCGTCTCATATTTTTCTCATCAAATCTAAGGGAAAATTTTGTTACTCCTAGCTGCTGATGCTGCTGCTGCTGCACAGATGAACTGAAAGAAGCAGATACTGAAGCAAAAATTTCTTATCTCCTCCGATCCCGGCGGCGACCGGCCGGAGGGGAGATCGCTATGCAAAACTAAGCAGAAAATGATTCCAAAACTAAATCGAACTGAGGAACCAAAGCAAACCAAATCTGAAGCTTGCAAACGACCAAGAATCTTGATCAGCTAGCCGTGGTGTCTCTCCTACAGCTGTCGCCGCCGCCGCTGACGAGCGGCTGCACGGTGCCGCTGCTCCCGCCGGCGCCACCGCCACTGCTGCTGCTGCTGCCGATGTAGGACGTGAGCGCGGCCGCGAGCACGGCGGTGAAGTTGGGGTCGGACGCGATCACGGCCGTGGCCGCGTTCACCGTCTCAGCCAGCCTCTCGCCGCCGCCGTCCTGGGTGCCGGCAACGGCCTGCACGGCGGAGAGCTTGGACTGATCGTACATCTTCTGCCCGAACAGCTGAGGTAGTGACACGGGCCTCGCTGCCTCAGCCAGCGCCTGCTGGAGCTGCGCGGGCTCCGGCGGGGCCGGCGCCGACGCGCCCGTCTGCGTGAGGTCGAGTGTGACGGTTGGGAACGGGGCCGACGCCGAGATGGTGGCGACGCTGGAGGAGCAGGGCAGCACGGCGCGCGCAAGGAAGTTGGACCCGCCCGCCATGAGCCCGTCGGCGCTGGGCATGGACCCGGACAGCAGCATGGAGGCCGCGGCCGCCGTGGTGGAGGCCATCGCCATGGCCGCCGGCGGGAGCGGGTGGTTGTGGTTCCCCTCGTAGGTGGTGATGAGCACCGTCCGGTCCTCGGCGCACCGCTGCACCTGCTTCCGCACCGGGCACCCCGCGGCCATGGTGCACCGGTAGTAGGCGCGCGGGCACGGGTTGCCCTTCGCCATCTTCTGCCCGTACTTCCGCCACTGGCACCCGTCGCTGATCTGCAAGGACACACCAAGTCACGCCATGCCATGTTTCATGGATGGATGAAGACGATCGAGAACTACGAGGGTGTGCCTACCATGGCTGCTTCGGAGCGGGCACGGACGGACACGCGGGCCTTGCGCATGGTGGCGGCGGCGGCGGCCTCAGGTGCCGGTGGCGGCGCCTCGGGCACCTTGGCGGCGGGGAGGAACTTGGGAACCTTGCCGGGGAGCCAGGTCTGCATCGTTTCGGGACTGCCGCCCCTCTCGTGGTGAACGCCGTGGCCGTGCTCGAAAGGCGGCAGCGGCATGAGGTCCGGCGCCTTGCCCATGTAGTCCGGGACGGGGTTGCTGCTGGGCGACGCCTCGCCACCTCGGGCGGAGTGCGGCACGTCGTGCCCGGCGGAGCCGAGGCTCATGAACTGCCTCGGCAGCAGCTCCAGCTGCTGCTGCTGCTGCTGTTCCGGGTCCCTCTGGCCATGGCCATGGCCATGGCTGCTCCTCTGCTGCTGCATGAGGGCGATCTGCATGTGGAGGGAGTTGTATTTGGTGTTGGCGTTGTTGAGCAGGTTCTTCAGCCGCTTGTTCTCCTCGTTCAGACGCGCAAGCTCCGATTTCGTAGCTGCCAACTGCAGATACACGTTATTAAGAGCCAATTAGTAGTGAAAAAATTGAAAACCTCGGCCGGCCGCCTAAAGTTGCATAGTATGTTTCTGTAAAGTTGTTCGATTTCAATTGAACATCAGCTTTGATGCATGTTGATCCATAAAATTTGCAATGGACTCATATTTAATCAATATTGATATGGAAAGAATTTGACTTTGCGGCTAAACTTCCGATGAAACTCGCTCTAATTCAAAATAAGTATCGCAGTTTTGAATTGTGTCAGTTTAAAACTACGACACTTGTTATGGATCGGAGTAGTATATTATTTGATTTCACTTCATTTCTCAACAAGTCCAACAGTGCATCGTCGAGTCCGACCCTTAACTAAGAGAATGGCTCTTGGCTAAGAGCCAATTATTTGACTCTATTCCTCCACGTCAACGACCATCTAACAAAAAACGATAATGCTATGTGGCAGCATTACAAGTAGCATGTTTACATGTTATAGACATTTATTTTAAGTCTAACTTCATTTAGTTTGCCAACTTTATAAAAAATATAGCAATATTTATGATGTTAGTTTAGTATAATATTAAACTACATTCCAATATACAAGATATTAATTTGATGCTGCAAATATTATTATGTTTTTCTATGAAGTTGGTCAAATTTAAGAAAACTTTAACTTAGAACAGAAGTACAAGTACACTTATATGAGAACAGAGGGAGTATGCATTGGTGCATCTTACTACAAAGTTCAAAAACAAATCCCATCTTACTACATGACTAAGTTAATTTGTCTTCTTTTTGTTTTTATTACTAAGTATATTTCTAACCAAGTCATGACTAATTAAGAACCATCCGATTTGAATCTGAACACGATATTTATACATGTCTAGTTCTCCCTCGGTTCTTAAAAATAAAATGTTTTAGCTTTTTCGTTTCACATGTATGTAGACATGTTGTAGTGTGTATGTTTATTCATTTTCGTTTGAAAGTAGTTTATATTGAAATATCTAAAACACAGACGGAGTACATAATAGGTATCAAGGAATAATCCGATAAGAAATGCTACTAGCTATTCGTATTTTGTGGTGGTGACTGGTGACTACGCAAGAGATCAGGTCAGGCGTAGTTTCCGTTGTTTTTTGACAGTCAAGTCGTAGGCGCTACGCAAGATGGAGTCGGTCGTCAGGCCTACTTCCCGTTTTCTCAGTCGAAATTTCGGAACGTTGACTGTCAACCGTTACAACATACTACTTTGACGGGGAATTTTTTTCTCGGATCGCACAAACGCTAGACGATCTCGAGCATTGGTTTTCTATTTAACGGCCGTGAGCAGTTATAGTACATTGGTTACGTGCGTGTAAATTCGAACGAAAATGTAGAGATGCATGTATACCTCGGCCTTGGCCGCCTCCCTGTGGTCCTCGTCGTTGGAGGAGCCGCCGTCGTCGACGGTGGACTCCTCGCTGCCGCTGTTCCTCCGGCGCCGCCCGCCGACGTGCAGCCCCATCTGCGAGCGTGCATGGATGCGATCGATCGGAACGCGTGCATGGATATAGAGAATGGGATTTAAACGCGAGAAATTAAGGATCGATCAACTCGCCAAATGAACGCGGATCACGTACGTCGATGGTGAGGTCGTCGTCCCCTTTGTTGGCGACGCCGAGATCGCCGACGCTGGCGTCCTTCCTGTCCCGCTTCTCCTTCCGCATCTCGGTCTCGAAGAAGTCCATCTCGCCCACCACCACCCGCCGCTCCTGCTGCTCGCCGTCGTTCTTGCGCTTGATGCCCGCAGCAGCCGCGAAGGAGGAGGACGACGACTGGTCCATTGACAAGAAAGAATATCTGATCGAGACTGGCGATGGAGCTGGAGAAGAGGGAGGAGGAGAGACCACGGATGAACGGGACGGAGTCGTTTAAGAAGGTGGCGGAGGGGGACGCGTGGCGAGGTGCATGCCGAATGGATGGAGTCAGTCCATCATTCTAGGTGACATCTGACCTGACCGGCCGAGAGGAGTCAGAGCCATTGACCGGGCAAATCCCACTTCCAGTTCCTAGGAGTTCCAGTAACCATGTGTATTATCAATACTTTTTATTAGTAGAAAATCATCCTTACAGATTGATTATATTACCCCTACATTGCTACGGTACGACAAAAAAGATACAGGAGCTCGTCCCAACAACATGCATGACTATGCGTGCATTATAATTACGTGTATATATGTTATCATATAATGTACTACTTAAGCATGGATTTTTAATATAAATAAACAAGAATATTATTTTTTGTACATCATGAAATAAACTATGAGTAACAATAATTTTGTAAGATTCTGAATAAAAATTAAACATGAATTTTTAATACAAATAAACAAGAATATTTTATTTGTACATCATGAAATAACTATGAGTAACATTAATTTTGTATAAAATTCTGAGGCAAGTAAGTTTAAGCTTGGTGCCTTGTCTGACATCTTATGCACCTTCGACGACACCAACTGTAACGCCCCAAATTTTGGAACTAAAAAAACCTAGTTGTAAGTCACCCAAAATTTAGGGCCAACAAAAACTTTTTTGAAAGTGCTTCACTAATGCTTGTGTTTCACTTCCCATTGCTTTGTTTGACCTTGTTTGGTTTGTAGTTTGTGCTAACAGACACTGAAATATCAACCTGTGAACCCACCCTTTTTAAATTATCATTAGTTTTGGTGACCATGTCATGACAAGGAGATTGATCCATATATCTTCTCTAAATCTTATTTTGGCCAACTCCTTTTTCAATGATGTTTTGATTTTATCAACTAACCAAAGACCTACTATTTGAGAAAGTAAAAGTATTCCAAAATTTAAGTGTTTCCAAAACTATGGAGATCTATATACTATCTCCTACTTATTTTACACCTTTATGTGTTGCAAGTATCAACATATCTTATTTTAAAGCCCCTATTTTCAAAACACCTTTTGAAAATGATACAAGTTGGAGATATATTACTCCTATAGTTTTCTTTATCAAACCTTTTGACAACTATCAAGTTATGAGTTGAGATAATTTTTAAAACACCATCTTGTCATGATTATGTGTGATCACTATATCACCTAATCATATTAAGTGTTATGTAAATTGTTGATTGTTATTTGTTTGTGTCTGGTCACCATCTCACCAACTCTTTGAGTGTTTGATATTGGTTGTGATATTAATTTTCTTGTTGGTTGTGTCTGGTTGAATGGATGGATTTGTGTTGACTTGCTTGTGTTAAATATTGTTATTAACTATTTTCACAAAAGGATAGAGTTGCTTATTAAATTATTTTGGGAACAAAGGTATTTCCTAAAATCTTGAGAAAAATCCCTGACATGCTCATGGTCATGTTTGGCCTAAATGAGCATACTTACCATCTTTCCTAATTCAAAATCTTGAAGAACTTTGACCAAAACGTCTCTGGATCTTATCTTCTTTTCTGTTAAAAGGTTCCATAACTTGAGCCTCACGAAATCTTTAAAACTTGATCATCTTGGAAATGCACCACCACCTCATCCATCCTTGTCATCCTAGGTATCATCCTATGTTTTAGTTGACCTCTGAGTGCTTTTAACATTCTTAATCCATGATGGTTTTGTTTCCACCAAAATAACAGTTTTCAGAACCTGTTATTTTATACCATTTTCATCATCTTGTACATCCATCCAAACTCCTCCTTTTATGACAGTATTGTTGACCCTTGTGACCAGCATAGTTAGTATATCACTCCTATACCTTTATCCTTGATCCAAATGGCCTTTTGATCGCTCAACCATGATGGTTTTTCTACCCTCGTGATAACCGTTTTCTGGGACTTGGAAGAATTTTCACTGTCTAAAACTGAAGTTTCTGAATCTGTTATTTTGTTCCGCTTTTGCTTCCCTGCAAAACTATCCAAACCTTCTTTATCATTCGTGAATTGTTGACACTGGTGATCACCATGGTTAGTACTTCACCACAAAACCGTTTTAGACCTTGATGGGGCAGTTAACCACCTTGTTCTTGTGTTATTTTGTAGCCATCAAAATATTCAGAACACTAATTACTCCCTACATCCTCCTCTGCCCAAATCTCGAACCTAATCATGCACCACCCCCTCCCACCGGTGCTTGGTCGAGTTTAGGAGTCTACTCCTCCCCCTGTACCCACTCATCACTCCCTATGGCTAGCCCTAGCCCTCTCTCTCTTCTCTCTTCCTTGAAAACCGAAGGAGGGCAAAGAAGGGGGAGCACCCTCGTTTTCTCTGCCCCTACCGACCCAGCCACCACTGGACACTCTCCACCGTCCCCATTGACCAACCCCAGCATCCCTCTCCCTCTCCCTTTCTCTCAATGGCCGAAAAAGCCCTCCACGGCCACCTCCTTGGTTGAAAGCGCACACACCACCCCAGAGCCTCACTCCACCTCCATTCTGCTCCACTACCACCCCTCTCTCACTCACGGAGCTAGCTATCAAGCTCATCCCCTCTGCTGCCAAGGAGAGCGAGTTTTTATCTCGGTAACCGGCGGAGAAGAACGTCTCTAGCCAGCGCCTCGGGCATCCTTTATTCGCCATTCTTGACTCCTTGAGCTCGCCTTGGATAGGCCTATCTCACCCACCCCTTCGTTTCATCCCAGGATCCCTGTTTTCGTCGCTGCCATGGACGACCGGAGAAGCTTGTCTCGGCCGCGCCATCGCCTGGGAGCACGCCGGCAAGCTCCAGGGCCACCCACGGGACGCACCCGACCTCCTCCTCTGCCCTGAAGCCTCTCCTTCGACTTCCAGCAGCCCCACGGTGAGAATACCCGAGCCCAACGTCGAGTTCTTCCCTGCCCTGTTTGCGTGCTGTTTGTCCAGGGAAGAAGATGAACCAGCACCGTCTTGGGCCGGCCCAGCTCGTTGACTCGGCCCAGCTCCAGATCTGGCCCAGCTTCAGTTTTTTTTAGGAGATCTATTCTTTTCTCTAAATAGCAGTTTCTGGTCTGTTAGTTTAATTCAAACTAAAATAGTTAAACTTGCAATTTGTGCAAACCAAAAATCACAGAGGTAAAGAAATGAGTCTAGAACCATGTCCAACTTGCAGATCTCAAAAATATTATTTTGTGTATCCATGAAAAATGTTTCGTTGTCACTGGTCTGAAACACTGTTTCGTCAATAACTTGAGTTTTGTTAATCCAAATTGAGTGAATCCAATTGTTTTGGAATGCTTAGGACAGTAGCCTTCAGTAGAAATTAACCCCATGTGATTGTGATGCTTAGTTTTAAATTGGCATGTGATTGAAGTTTAGACCAGTAGGGTTTTTAAGAATTTATCTAATTTTCTGTGAATAAAATTTTGGACTAAATCCAATTGCAGTAGCTTCTAATAATTACAGAGAACCTAAACCTAGCTTTTCGTAAATTGTGGGTAAACAAAACATCCTGGACATAATAAACTCTAAAAATGGTATTTTCCTGCCTATTAAACTGATGAAACAATTGTTTGTTTCTTGATAATAAAATTGCTAGTCTTGTTTGTGAAGTGTTTTGGTACTGTAGCTCACTAAATTTTGTTGCTCTTAATATGTTAGTGCTTAATTAAAGATAATTTGGAATTTGTAGTAAAGCACTAAGTGTTACATGAAGAAAGAGCCACTTGTTTAATCATGATTGTATGTTTAAAATCAAAGTAGATGATAAAGAACCATCTTTAATTAAAAAGTGTGTTAGCTACTGATTGTGTAAAGAATGTTAGTTGTGCTTGTCTTGTTTGCTAGTAGATTGATGTGCAGAAATGCTTGTCCTGATGTATGTTGATTGTGTGTTTTTACTTTGCGACGCTAGAAACTCGCGAGGGGGGATTATCTGCTGAGGAGTATTGTGGAGATTGTTTTGATCATCAGCAGCAGGAGCAGACCACAGATCAAGGCAAGCCACCTCAACACCCTATTGAACTCCTATTATTTGTACAAAGCATGTCTTGTTTTCAAAATAAAATAATGCATGTTTTAACTTTTATGTGGCATTTTGTCACCCCCAAAACTATATTCCAAAAATTATTGTTTGGCCAAATATATATCTACTAGTATATAATAGGTTTTATAAAAATAAGTTCCTACTTGAGAAGCCTTCTACTGAAGGCGCTATCAAGAAAATTATATTTTCTAGTAGCATATCCTTATACTCTTACCTCAAAACCTTAGGATGGGAGCCTGGGTTTGGATGAAATGTTTTCGGAAGAAAACCCGAGTCGCTGGGAGCGATCGGCGAGAAAGAATTTTATAAAACCCATGTTGCTGGGAGCAAATGGAGCTGTTCATGAAAACCCGAAGTGCTGGGAGCATTCGGTGAGTTTACGAAAACCCGAGCTGCTGGGAGCAGTCGGAGGTGGAGATGTTTTTGAAAAACAAAGTACTGCCCTAGCGGCCGCCCGAACAATTAACCCGTGCAACCACACTACCTGACATGGGTAGGGCTTAGCCGGAAACTTGTTTATCTTAGTATGGAGCGCCTCAAATTGCTTAGGAGAGCGGGGCTCTCTGAACCAAGTTATCTAAATGCGGGATCCAGTTCGAGTCTGGTTCACTGCTGGTTGCAAACAGTGGGCCTCCTGTCATGGCGCAGTGTTGCTTGGAGAGACCGGATCGATACGATGGCCATCTTCACTGGGTGCCGGGGAGATTCGGTCCCATTGAAGAGGAGGCTCTGTACTAGGGTCGACATAGTGAAAAGCTTTGATCAGGTTATCCGGACCCCCGCATACTGTCGTATGGCGGGCCATGGCTGAACACGGCGGAATGACCGTTTGGTGTGGTGAAAGTGCACCACCTCTGCAGAGTGTAAAACTATTCGAATAGTCGAGTCCTCGGTCATGGACGGTTGGAAAGGCCACCGATCTAGGCGTATGGGAAATTTTATGTTTTAAAAAGAAAAGTGGTTTTCTCGGTGAAAACAAGGAGGCATCAAGAAGGTACCTGGGAGGTACAGATTTTGGGAGAAGATGGTTGGTCTCGGGGAGACAATCAGTCTGATCTCATGGAAAAGAAAAAGGGGTATCCCCATCCTAGTGCCTTTGAAAAGATTTACAAAGTGTTTTACAAAAATGTGGGTAGTACATGCTATTTCTACAAGAGAGAATTCTATCTCTAAATGTTTTGTTTAACAAGGATATAGAGATGTTGTAACCTCTATGTCTAAAAGCATCGTTTGCGAAAACTAAGCCCTATAGCGTTATATAGCAGCTATCCCAGTTTTCGAAAATGATTTATTGCATTACCATGAAAACTTAAGCCTTGAGATGGTTTTGCGAGTACGTAAATGTACTCATATGGCTGTGTCCCTGGATATTCAAACGTCCAGATTACAACGAGGAGATGTACGACGAGGAGGAGGAGTACGCCGACGACTACGCCAACTGAGTGTCACCGGTCAACTACTCTGTGGGAATGCGTCCGGTTGTGACGAGGGCCGACGCTAGCCGAAAGCTTCCGCTATATCGTAGTTAATTCCGTCATGCGCGACGATGGTTGCAGTCTTGGTCGTGTGACCATCATTTATGTAAGTCTTGTACTAATCGAGTTGGATGATGTAACTCTGTATACCATGTTGGTTATGTGATCGCGATGCACTGATCATTGGGATCGTGATCTGTTTACATAACGTGGGCACCTCGGACTGGTAATCTGAGGGGTCCTCACACCAACGCCGCGCGGAATTTCGACCATGTCATCCTCATCTTCAAGAAATAAGAAGAAAAACATCAGCTACAACAATGACAAGGGAGTTGAATCGAAAAAATACCAAACCATTGAACAGCTTGCCTTAATCACCCTCGTCCCATTCAAGATCATATTTAGATCGGCCACGTGTGCCTGAAACTCCGCGGCTTCATTAGAATGGATCGGAGACAGGTGTCTATGTTGGACATTAGGAGTTTCGGAATGCAATTTTTTCATATACGTATAAGCAATGCACTAAAATCCCTATTTATAGTGTATAGTTGTCAAGATGGTCCAATTTAACTTGCTAACAAGATAAAATACTTAATCTGAATACAAATATTTATTTTATCATTAAAAACCTTATCACATGTAGAATGACATTCTTACGCCTTGTGGACAAGCATAATGCCCTTTCCACTTGACTATCGAACAACTGCAAGGAACCGGCTAGTGCGGGTAGGGGTGGAAACATATCGGACGTGGATCAGATAGTGCTCTTCCCACTTTTCAAAACGAATACAAATACGATACGGATGTTTTCAAGTACGAATGCATAGCGGTTGTTTTCGAATACGAACGCAGGCGGGTGTTACTCAAATATGTATCAAATGTTTTCGCAATTCGGAACAAATACGAATATAACGAAATAATAGACTCATGTCTTATAATGAGTCAACTATTAAACGGTGGAGACAAAAAAATACTACTAATATAATAAATAGTAGTTTTAGGTTCGACCACAGTTAAATACATTTGACCTTTTTTTTTATATGCATTTGACCAATTGTTAGTTTGCTTGGGTTGGAGTATTGGCGTATAGAGGTAAAATCACTAAAACTGACTAGCACAACTTTATTCGGACACAGATATATCCATTGTCATATCCACATTTAATGGCTGGGAATAATTCCTGCTCTGAAATTCTGAATATTTATCAAAGAGGAGGGGGAACGTAATTGTACAGTGTCAGCATAACTGCAAGGAGAAAAGAATCCCCATGTTGAATTTGGGACTACTCGCGTGTCCCTTGGTGATTAACTTTTATGCATAGCTCAAAGACAATTTTTTCTAAAGCGGTTAGCCCATCAAAGCGAACAAAGTATATGCCTTAAACCAGTGTCCAAACCGTATCGATACGGAACCAAAAAGTCTAGAGAGAAATCGCGGCATTACTTTTGCTGAAGAAAAAATTGCAGCATTACAAAAGTGCAAGTGAACCATGTTCAAGGCAACCTAAACGAGCATCTAGTTTCTCCCCCAGCCTATCCTTCACAGCGGTTGAGCATACAACAATCCCGAGGACACCGCACAAAAAAAGGGAAGATATTTACAACTATCAGTACAGACGAGCGATTCGTTGGGAGCAATACTGCCGAACTGACTGGCACAACTCTCCAAATCCACGTGGCAAACTGCATCCATATTTACAAGTTTCACCGGAAATTTATCAGTCTGGAATCGTCTCATCAGAATCCTTCCTGCAGTCAGTAAACGTGCTCTACACATCCCTTCACAACGTTTGCATGCTAGTTGTTAATGTCATCAGATCCTTTAGACAATTGGAATAGATTTCTCAGCGAAGAGTCTTCAGCTACTTGTCAGCGACGTCTTCTAACCTCCGCCCGATGATGTAACGGTCATCCCTGATCGAATCGTGGAGCTGGACGCAGAACCCCTTGGCAAGATAACAGAGTGCACAGAAGCCGATGCTGCCAGACCACGCGAAACGGTACACGGCCGAGTTCAAGGCAGGAGAGTAGCCAAATGTTGGGAAGACACCCTTGGCAAGCACATAGGGAACAACAAGAGCAGTGAGTAGCTTCGTGGCGATAGGTATGCATACATCTGGAAAGAACCACCACATTGGTTTGAGCCTGGACTTCCAGTCTGCCCTTGCCCGGTTAAGCTTCGGGCTCCACCTCTCATCAATAAAGTAGGCCAGGAAAGGTGTGACCCTTGTCCGCTGAACCTTCAAGACAAAAATCTGGAAAGTTAAATATTTTCCTGTTTAGACCTAACTATAACCTAATGAGGATGGTTTGCGAATCAGCTGCACGCTACCCTATGAGTGTGGGTGTGCCAAATATAAATTGTGATGAGTGTGTGAGTGCTTGGCGTCACATAGGAGACAAGGAAGGAGGTGATTGTATGAGTTTAATAACAGGCATAATGAAGACAGACCAAACTTTGGGAATGAGATGTGACTACAAATAAAAATATGAAGGATGGTGCAACTCCGAGTGGGATTGTATGAGACAAGGATGGTGCAACTCTGAGTGGGATGTTCGTTTTGACACTCATGTCCTCCATGCCTTGTCCTCCTCCCTATCGGATCATTGTCCTCTTTTGCTTGCCGACGACCAGGGACCCCGTAGACCTCGCTCCTTCAAGTTTGAGAATTTTTGGGTGCGTCTTCCCGGATTTGTTGAGGTGGTGCAAAATGCGTGGAATGAAACCTCCTCCCACTCGGAACCTTGTCACATCCTATACCACAAATTGCGCACCACGGGCATGAGATTGGCAAGGTGGAGCCGTGGCCTCTTTGCTAACTCCAAGGTTATGGTTCATGCGGCTCTACTTGTCATTCTTCAATTCGAATTGGCCCAAGAGAATAGGGTGCTCTCGGCAAGTGAGAGAGATCTTCGAGCTAGACTTAAAAGGAAAGTTGTTGCTTTGGCCGTGGTGGAGAGAGCAAGAAAGAAGAAAAGTGCACGGATTGCAAATATCAAGGAAGGGGATGCCAACACAAAAAATTCCACATGAGGGTTAATTCAAGAAGAAGGAAAAATCACATACACCGACTCAAGTTCAATAATGGTTGGGTTACCGACCATGTTGCCAAGCAAGGCTTAGTACATGATCACTTCAACTCCATCTTGGGGCATGGACAACCTAGGACTCAAGACTTTAATTGGGAAGGGTTACATTTTGAGGAACAAAATTTGCAAAGCCTTGGGGATCCCTTCACCGAGGAGGAGGTTAAGAATGCTATCAATCAAATGCCTAATGACAAGGCTCCCGGCCCCGATGGTTTCACGGGGGCCTTTTTCAAGAAATGTTGGGAAATTATCAAAGTTGATGTGATGCGGGTGATCAACCTCTTTGGCAACCTCCACACCGAGAACTTTCATTGGCTCAACTCCGCCAACATTGCCTTGCTCCCAAAGAAGGATGGTGCGGAGGAGGTCACCGACTTTAGGCCTATTAGCCTCATTCATGCCATTGCCAAGATTATCTCCAAGATGCTTGCTCTCCGTCTTGGGCCGCTCATGAACGATCTAGTTTCCAATGCCCAAAGTGCTTTCATCAAGAAAAGGAGTATCCACGACAACTTCCTCTATGTCAAGAACCTTGCTCGACGTTTCCACAAGGGAAAAACACCGGCACTTCTCTTCAAACTTGACATCCGCAAGGCTTTTGATTCGGTGCGTTGGGAATTCATTTTGGATCTCCTTCAACCGTGGGTTCCCTCCTCGTTTCCGGAATTGGATTGCGCCTTGCTCTCAACCGCATCCTCCCGTGTGCTCCTCAATGGCGTGGCCGGGCCTCCCATCATGCATGGCCGCGGCCTACGGCAAGGACACCCGTTGTCCCCCCTACTCTTTGTTTTGGCAATTGACCCTCTCACTCAAATTTTGGAGATTGCAACAAGAGAAGGCCTCCTCCACAAGCTTCGTGGGAGAGGCACCATTTTGAGAACTTCCTTATATGCGGATGATGCGGCGGTCTTTGTGGCACCTATCAAGGAGGACATTGGAAACTTTGCGTCCATCCTCCATGGCTTTGGAGAGGTTACCGGTCTATGCACAAATTTTGACAAAAGCTCCGTGGTGCCTATTAGATGCGGGGCAATCAACCTTGAAGACATCCTTGAGGGTATTCCGGCAACAAGGACCAACTTTCCTTTGCGTTATCTTGGGCTTCCGCTCTCCGTTTGGCGTCTAAAAAGGGTGGATTTCCTCCACCTAGAGGACAAGTGTGCGGCTAAATTGCCCACTTGGAATGGGAGGTACATTGCCACGGCCGGTAGAGCGGCTCTTGTCACATCGGTCATTGCGTCCCAAGCCATCTACTACTTGATGCCCTCATCATTCCGCCGGGTATTATGGCTTTTCTCAACAAGATTCAACGCGTGTTCCTTTGGTCGGCCAAAGACAAGACCACCGGCGCCAAATGCAAGGTCAATTGGGAGTTGGTTTGCCGCCCTAAGGAGCTTGGTGGACTTGGTATTCTTCACTTGGGTAAATTTGCGACCGCTTTGCGCTTGAGGTGGCCATGGCTAGAATGGAAAGACCCCGGCAAAATTTGGGTGGGTTTTGGCAACCCTTGCACAAACAAGGACATGGACATTTTCTACTCCGCAACAACGATTTCCATTGGAGATGGGCTCAAGACCCCGTTTTGGCATGCACCATGGCTTGAGGGGAGAAAACCAAAAGACATCGCCCCTCTAATTTTTGAGTGTTCTACCATGAAGAACTACACGGTGGGCAAGGCCATGCTTGGGGCGGCTTGGGTGGCCAAGGTGCGCCTCGACGAGAACTTCACCACCGCGCGTTTCTCGCAATTTGTGGACCTTTGGAGCCTCACCACAAACGTCCACCTAAACCACAATGTGAGTGATACGATCCGTTGGAAGCTTACGGAGAATGGTGAGTACACGGCAAAATCGGCTTACAAGATGCAATTCATGGGTACCATTTCCTCCTCCATGAAGAACTCGGTTTGGAGGCCTTGGGCGCCGCCTAAGACGAAGTTCTTTGCTTGGCTTGCAAATCAAAATAGAGTTTGGACGGCCGACCGTCTTGCTAGAAGAGGATGGCCAAATTGCGGGCTTTGCCCTTTTGCAAGCAAACTACGGAGTCTCTTGTTCACCTTCTTGTGCATTGTCGCTTCACGAGAAGAATTTGGGACCTTGCAAAGGATTGGCTCGGCCTCCCCAACATCAACACCGGTGGGTGGCTTAACCTCAACTTCAACGAGTGGTGGCTTTTGATGACCAACCTTCCCCCTAACCGCAAGGCCGTCGCTTCCCTCGCCTTGCTTGTCACTTGGGAAGTTTGGAATGAGCGCAACGCTCGGGTGTTTAAAAATAAGAGTGCGCCGCCTCTAGTTGTCTTGGGCAAAGTTAAAAATGAGGCCCGCTTGTGGGTTCTTGCGGGTGCCAAATGTTTGGGCAACTTGATGCCGCGAGAGTAATTGTGTTGTAGTATTTCGGTGACTAAAAACTTGCATTCTTGCAATCTTCTCCCTTAATTAATATACGGGGCAAAGCTTTTGCCCCTCGTTTAAAAAAAAACAAATAAAAATACGTGTGTTCTTTTTGGTGTTCATTTAGAGTTGTGAGAAAGCGACATGTATAAGTTAACATGTCAGAAAGCGACATGTATAAGTTAACTCACCAGCTTCACCCAGATTCTCCGAAATAGACACCCCATGGTCCAACAGTAGAACAGGTCAAGAACTGGAACTTCGTCATCAGGCCCAGTGAATGGTGATATTAGTAATAAATCAACCAGCAGCCCAATCAGGAAGGGAACCATGACAAGCTGAGAACAGAGAGTTTTAAGTTATTCAGCTATAACATAAAACAGAAAATTATGAAGGAAACCAACTGAAGTAAATTGTTCACCCATAAGAACACCATCAAAGAACGACTCAAAGCTAGAAGTTGCGTTCTCCCAGAAGTCATGTAGGCAAATGAATCTCTAGAGGCGGCAATAGTGGTTGATATGATTTGTGAAATTCTCGTACGCTAAGAACTGAAGGATGCCGCGCGGCGGTGTATTGACACCCACACCGGGAATGCTCAAGCGTGCTTCACGCCGACAAATCAAAAAATTCCTTCAGGCTGCTTCATCTTTTCACTCGATCCCCATCTAGGGAAGCTAATCCCAGATCTAAAAATCCTTGCCAAAGGCTCGATCGATCTCAGCATCAACACCCCTCGTCCTTGATCTCACCTGATCTGAGATCCCGAGTCGCTGAAGCTAGCTGAATCAAAACCCTCGGTGACACATCCCCGCCTTGGTCATCTTCGGATCGAGAGGTCGAGAACTGAATGGAAGGAGATCCGATGGCCGTGGCGCTGCCCGATGACACCCTCGTGGAAATGCTCAGCCGCCTCCTGCTGCGCAGCCTCGCCACCTCGCGGTGCGTGTGCAAGACGTGGTGCGCCATCGTCGATGGCCGCCGTCTGCTGCTCCCGGTCCCGGAGCTCCTACCGCACTCGGTACGCGGCATCTTCCTCATGTATACTGAGCTCGATTATCCGAGTTTCCTCTCTCACCCCTCCATGGAGCCGGATATCTTCGGCAAGCTCAACTTCCATCGGCTGCCCGACGACTGGAACAGAGCCTATGTCCTCGGTCACTCTAATGGACTCCTGCTTTACAAAGACATGCGAGGGCTCCACGTGGCCAACCCCACGACGCAATGGTGGGCAAGCTTGCCCCCGCCCCCAGGGAATTTCGAGGAGCCGGCACACCTTGTGTTCGACCCCACAGAGTCACTGCACTATGAGGTCTTGATCGTTAGAGCATCTCCAAGCGGAGCCCTCAAATTCGGCCCCCAAAGTGTCCGCGGACGCGTCCGGACGCGTCCGCGGACACTGACCGGACAGCCCCCATAGTTGGGCTCCTACAACCACATCCCATAAAATGTTGTCCCCAAGCTCATGCAAGTCATGCAACGTCGATCCGATACATACTGGATCCGCATTACAAAACATAGTGGTTCAAATTCAAATGAAAACATACCGGATCATACATTCATGCTTATCATCCTAAGCATGCTAAGAATTACACTACGGACCTAGAATTGACTGGGAACTATGTAATTTGGATAGAGATTCATACCGCAAAGTCAATTTGACTTCCGTCGAACAGGTTGTGGACGAGGTCGGTGGCGGTGACGCCGGAAGAAGCTCGCGTCCGCTGGAGCGGCGGAGACTCCCCCACCACCTCCTCGTCCTGCGTCGGCGGAACCTGCGATGGGTACTCATCTGCGATGAGGCACGTCTCCTCCCGGTTCATCGTTGAGGATGTCGACCTTCTTGCCGCCATGCCCACAGCCGAAACTGGCGCCTGCGTCGGGCGCCGGACCACGGGCATAGGAGTGGTCAGCGCCGGCTCATCGTCCTGCGCCTCCGCGTTGGCAATCCTATCCGCCTCCTCCAACGCCGCCAGCGCCGCTTGCTCCTTCTTCTCCTTGCCCGCGAGCTCGCGTAGGCGCTGCTTGCGGCGCCGTGTCCGCCGTACAACGGTCTCCGGCTTCAGCGCTGAGTCCGCCGCTTGCTCGACGGACTAGGAGGATGCGCCATGCTCGACCGAATCGATGGCTCCTTCCGCCTCCATCCGGATTTGCAGGTGGACGCGGCGGGAGGAATGAAAATTACCGGCGGGAATTGGAGGTCGAGAAGGGGATAAGTGAAAGTGGCCGGCGCCGAAATTTGGGTTCAAATTTGGTGGAGCCGCCTTGACAGATCCGATGTGGCGGACACGTCCGGGCGCGTCCGGGCGGCCCCAAACCTTCCCCACATATGGGCTGGCTTTGGGGGGAGCTGGACCGCCCGGACGTTTGTGGAGGCTTTGGGGGCCGCTGTTGGGTGGCAGTTTTCAGTCCAAACCGCGTCCGGGCTGTCCGCCCGGACGTTTAGGAAGGGTTTGGCAACCATGGTTGGAGATGCTCTTACTGAATTGCCCCGCATAGAGGAGAGGGACGAGCCATCCAAGGAATGGCCATCATCGATATGGGTGTTGTGTGTGTTCTCATCACGCACGGGGCAGTGGGAGGAGAGGGCTTTTGTCCGGGAAGGCTAGGCCGCAGGGATGGTTCCCGTCGAGGTATTGGATCGGTGGGATGCATGCTCTCAGAGTTGCAGCGCTTATTGGCAGGGTGCGTTATTTGTGCAGTGCAATGCTGGCTTCACTGTTATGAGGTGAGCACTATATAGTTCAGTTGTGTTAGTGCAATGCAAAGCTATTGCTTTTTTTTTTAATTCAGCGCTCATAAAGTCATGTGTATATATATTTGTAAAGTAAATATATCAGTGCTCTCTAGTCTCTATAGGATATTTCATAATCTGACCTTTAAACATCTTTTCGAGGCGAGTTCATGTTTCCACGTGTAGATCCATCTGTTTATTCACCATGCTTTTCCTCTTAAAAGATTAAGCAATTCCACCAATTGTTGCATGTAGTATTATTGATGATTTCATATTTGCAGGATATCCTTGTCAAATAACAAGTATCGAGTAATTACAATGCCAACAGATATTGGAGAGTATGCATACAATCATGTTTATCTAGGATGATCAAAGGAAGGCTTATGTTGTGCATCGATCATTTCATGATTGGTACAAGCTCCGTGTTTGGATCCTTGACGATTCCTGTGGTACGATAGAGTGGGTTTTGAAGCATCACGTTGACATTCAGCATAGTGTCTCACCTCTAAAGAGGTATTTTGAGGGGAATGATGGACCCTGGATTTTGGAGGATGCTAATAGTGGTGAACAATATGGTCAACAAAATGCACGTGTGAAGAGTAACGTTGAATGGGATTCGGACAATGATAATATAGTCGACAATGAATCTGAGCTTGTAGAGAGCTTCTCGGGATATATTTTTTTAGAAAAGGGAAACCCAGCCTCTGCATCGTGATGATGCATACTGCTTTTATATTAAATGAAAGTAACCGAGTAGTATCATTCAGTTATTACATCTCAAGAATCGGCCATAGTAGCCTCAAAAATCAACCAACGAAAAACAGCTAAACGAGATAGACTACACATATTGGAGTCTTCTAGAATGCTGCCACCCCCCATTGCTGAAGACTGCTCGGACAACCGCCATAAGGCGAGAACATCCAGCATCCATGGGAGCCCGCCGCTGTTGCGGAAGAAGAAAGGACCATAACTGGATCCAGTAAGTAGCACGGTGGACGACCTGCAAAAAATGAGCATTTGTTGTTTTGTTAAATACAACATCATTCCGACAGTTCCAAGCTGACCATAAAAAGGCACAAACACCAATGTGAATACGTGCCTTTGAATCTTTATCTACCCCATCTAACCAATGGCCAAACATATTAGCTATGCTAGTAGGAGGAGATATATTAAAAGTGAAGTGTCCTTTGAATCTCGGGATATATTAGTGTCCTTGGATTTCATCCTTACAAGGACGTCATCTTCTTGAATCTTTCTCTGGAGAGAGCACTGGCCTATCATCTTATACATCCATGGTTCAGGATTTGGGTCAAGTACGCTCAGACGAATATTGTGGTCATGCGGCAAGCATAACATAATCTTTCAAGTACACATCATGTTTGATAGCAGATTTACCAGAAAGCAAACTGGAAGCCCATTTCAAAGGCTAGCTAGGTTTCTTATTTATTTCAAACAATTTGAATCCTTAGGCCTATATGGTGTACTCGTGTTTGAATCCCTGGTGTTTAACATCTGCTAGTTTGTCAAGACAACCTTTTTATAGCCTGCATAACCGAAGGACATGTAAGCAACGCTATGCTCCTGCAAATTTCTTCAGTGAACTGATTGATGTATCCATATACGGTTCCGCAGGCTAGCCATCTTGACTGAAATGTTGGGTGGGCTTATTGCTGTGGGATTAATCAAAATTCCATTGCCTCTGATGTTTAATTTCATAGTCAGATTTCTTAAGTTCATCATTTTTGTTTCTTTCCATATCCTGCTTGTTTGCCTCTGAATTTTACAAGTATATTTGGCCTCAGTTGCTGAAGAATGGAACGTGTTTATTGATTGCCTACATCACATTTGAGCAGCTTGGTTTGCTCAGGTTATCATCAGATAGCTTCTCTGCTTGAATCTTGGTAGCAACACTACGACATTTCTGTTTACATTTGTGCTTACTGCACTAATATTATCCTCCTTCACTGGATCACTGTGTACCTTACCATTATGTTTACACTAATGTCAAAATTGGAGAACTTTCTTTAATGGAAGCATTGTTTTCTCCAACAGGAGGGAGCAACAAATTTGCATCCACATTAATACCTTACCTCTTTTATTGCATATATGGGGGCTATTTTTTTTTTTTGCATGGATATATGGGGGCTGTTTCTGGTGCAGAATTTCAGCATTTTAGTTACTAGCTACAGAGCTTGCAAAGTGGTGATGATTTTTAGTTTTATATTTAAAAACACGAAATCTCATTCCTAGCGGTCCCGCCTGGCCCAGTCACTTGTGACCTCTCGAGGCCTCAGCCCACTCCAGCCCAGAGGCACACGCGTCACGACAGGGTCGGTGCACTCCAGCCAACCATCATTTGTCACACACTGGAGAGGGGTGGAGAGGGAGATGGGCTGGAGGTGGGAGGGAGGAGGAGCTGGGAGAAGGAAGGTGACCTTTTCCCATCTCAAATAAAAGGATGGGTTAACCAAAGTAACTTTTTTTTTGAAACAAGGCAAAAACTTTGCCTTTTATATTGATAAAGAAGGAGCAAACATAGACGGCCTAAGCCAACTGGAAAAAAAAAGACATGGGAAAACCCCCGGGCGGTCAACTCAGCTAGCTTCTTTGCGCCTGTAAGAATCCAGTTCCCGCCTTCGTTTTTGATGTGTTGGAATAGCACGGATGGCATAGTAAATTTGTTGTTGAAGATCTGTGCATTCCGCTCATTCCAAATCTTCAAAGTGATGAGGATGATTGCCGTCTTGACCCCTTTGCGTAAAACCGATGTCGCGAAGACGGCCTTCCAATAATCATGAACAGTTGCCCTATTCGTGCCCAAGTCATGCAATAGGGCAGGACACTGAAGCCACGTCGTGGCGTCGCACCTATTCGTGCCCAAGTCATGCACCAAAGGAACATATCATGAGCCATGAGATGGAGGATATATCATATAACGATCAAATAATCGAAACATGACAAGTACTAGGAGCATCAGGATCCAAGTCAGTTCTCTTTCCCACATTATCTCTCAACTTTGATCTTCGATTCATGCTATGCCTGTGAACTCCATCGGTATATGACAAATGTTGTTTTGCCAGTAAGACTAATTTCGGCATGATCTTCTTAAACTCAGAGAACTTCCCAAACACTTTTAGGCAGCGCAGCTAGAGGCATTGCGCGCTGGGTCGCCTGAGCAACTAGGCAAAAACCTTTTTTGCTCCTTTCACATCACTGGGAGTCAGGACCAAACCAATCGCATCGATATATTCAGGACAGAGGCCAACAAATAGTACACTGATGTGACACCCTTTATACCTCCCAAATTTATGGAAACAAACAGTTATCAAAAGCAGTACATGAAGATAAGATACTGGAACAAGACCCCTTTGCAAGGGCATCTGGCGAGCCAGTTAGACACGGATAACCAATGAGATATATATACAACAGTCAAGAGAAGTGGTAACTAGTATGCATTAAAGCGGTGGACCGATGGTGAAAAATAATCAACATATTTCATGATTCTTTGGGTCATTTGAATTGTGGCCGGGTTGGTTTTAAGGTTTAGGGTTGATTATTTCTAGGACCACCAGCGGGATCATGGATACAGTCCTGATCATGGTGCCCCAGACGCTCCCTGCTCCGTCGTCGACCTGGAACCTGATCGCCCTCATCGGAAGGAGCCCTCAAGAGAAGATACCTACGACCTTGAGGAATGACAACGTCTACGTTGTCGGCTTCAACAACAACAGCGGAATCTGGTTCTCCTTTCCCCGTTTTCAGCTGTCACACTTCCCAAGAGAGAGGACTACGCTTCCCTCATCAGCGAGCGCATGAACTTGCCGAATATCAGCAAGGAAACCGTCCTCCACACAACATCACGGTTGACAATTTCGGATACTTTGACAGAGGAATTTCCAGTTATGACCCAATAGTTGAAAATTGGGGGCACTTTGAATAAACTACTCCAAATTTATATAAAATTTGGGACACTTTGATAAATTGCCTCCAAAAATGTTAACTATGAGGCACTTTCTCAAATTGGCCCGATAGGTCATTACCTATTGTGGCACATTCGAAAGTACCCTAATAAGTCATTACTTATTGAGGCATTTTGAGGAAATGCCCCCAATAGGTTATTACCTATTTGGGCATTTTAAGAAAGTGCCCGAATACTTTTACGTCTGCCCTATTTAAACTTCGGTTGCACAAATAGTTTTGTTGATTTTTATCGTACCCACGTAGCAGCATCACGACCAGTAAAAAACAGGACCAAAATCGGTGGGTACCCATATGAGCATGCAAGATGCAACCACGATCGATAAAAAACTCGGACCAGAATCCTGATTTGTTATCACTAACTCAAGTGAGTCCAACAAAGTCAGCATTATAATGGTAAACGCAGTTGGACTCAGATAAGATCAAAGTAAAAAAAAAGACTAACATGAGTAGCACCCCTAACATACACATAGCTCCGCCTCTACCTTTTATGTTGTTGTAAATACGCCTCCTATTCTTTCATTCTCAAGATTGAGAAGTGGTAAGTGGTAACAAGTATGAATTAAAGCGGTGGACTGACGACGAAAAAAATAATCAACACCTTTCATGATACTTTGGTCATTTGAATTATGGGTGGGTTAAATATGGACGCCAACGCAAACAAGGGGGCAAAAGTGAACCGCCCAGCCAATTCAGTCATCGGCCGACGACATGGTTAAAGTAGCAGCTCAATATCCACATGTCTGTTCCACCAAATTTGGCCCGTAACTACTATTTATTTCCACGCACATGATCATGGCACTTATTAGAGGCCTTCATGGTGAGTGGGGGTTCTACTATGGTTGGAGTTTCATACCATCCTCCTCTAATTTTTCTTTAGACTTATCCCCGGTAGTCATCCTCCTCTTTAGGTAGTAAAGCCAACATATCTTGCTCTGATACCAATTGAAAGGATCAAGTACGTTGACTTGGGGGGGGGGGGGGGGGGGTGAATAGGCAACTTCAAATTTCCTTTTTCTCTTAACAAATTAATTCTTTGCTCAAATATAAGTTTGCCAATAGTGGGGGGGGGGGGGGGGGGCGCGATGCCCCCCTCCTGACATGCACATAGCTGTCTCTGCTTGTAATGTCGTTGTAAATATGTCTCTTACTATTTCATCTTCAAAAAAAAGAGAAATGATAACTAGTATGCATTAAAGCGGTGGACCGATGGTGAAAAATAATCAACATCTTTCATGATTCTTTGGGTCATTCAAATTGTGGCCGGGTTGGTTTTAAGGTTTAGGGTTGATTATTTCTAGGACCACCAGCGGGATCATGGATACAGTCCTGGTCATGGTGCCCCAGACGCTCCCTGCTCCGTCGTCGACCTGGAACCTGATCGCCCTCATCGGAAGGAGCACTCAACAGAAGATACCTACGACCTTGAGGAATGACAGCGTCTACGTTGTCGGCTTCAACAACACCAGCGGAACCTGGTTCTCCTTTCCCCGTTTTCAGCCATCACACTTCCCAAGAGAGAGGACTACGCTTCCCTCATCAGCGAGCGCATGAACTTGCCGAACTAGGATATCAGCAAGGAAACCGTCCTCCACACAACATCACGATTGACAATTTCGGATACTTTGACAGAGGAATTTCCAGTTATGAGCCAATAGTTGACAATTGGGGGGCACTTTGAATAAATTACTCCAAATTTATATAAAATTTGGGACCCTTTGATAAATTGCCTCTAAAAATGTTAACTATGAGGCACTTTCTCAAATTGGCCCGATAGGTCATTACATATTGTGGCACATTTCGAAAGTGCCCTAATAAGTCATTACTTATTGAGGCATTTTGAGGAAATGCCCCCAATAGGTTATTACCTATTTGGCCATTTTAAGAAAGTGCCTCGAATACTTTTACGTCTTCCCTATTTAAACTTTGGTTGCACGAATAGTTTTGTTGATTTTTATCGTACCCACGTAGCAGCATCACGACCAGTAAAAAACAGGACCAAAATCGGTGGGTACCCATATGAGCATGCAGGATGCAACCACGATCGATAAAAAACTCGGACCAAAATCCTGATTTGTTATCACTAACTCAAGTGAGTCCAACAAAGTCAGCCGAACAATGGTAAACACAGTTGGACTCAGATAAAATCAATGTAAAAAGAAAAGACTCTATCATGAGTAGCGCCCCTGGCATACACATAGCTCCGTGTCTGCTTGTTATGTCGTTGTAAATACGCCTCCTACTGTTTCATTCTCAAGATTTAGAAGTGGTAAGTGGTAACTAGTATGAATTAAAGCGGTGGACTGACCATGAAAAAATAATCAACACCTTTCACGATTCATTTGTCTTTGAATTATGGATGGGTTAAATATGGACGCCAATGCAAACAAGGGGGCATAAGTGAACCGTTTGCCTAGCCAATTCAGTTATCGGCCGACGGCATGGTTAAAGTAGCAGCTCAATATCCATATGCTTGTTCCACCAAATTTGGCCCGCAACTACTATTTATTTCCACGCACATGATCATGGCACTTATTAGAGGCCTTCAAGGTGAGTGTGGTTCTACTATGGTTGGGGTTTCATATATACCATCCTCCTCTAATTTTTCTTTAGTCTTATCCCCGGTAGTCATCCTCCTCTTTAGGCAGTAAAGCCAACAGATCTTGCTCTGATGCCAATTGAAAGGACGAAGTATGTTGACTTGGGGGGGGGGGGGGGGGGGGGGGGGGCGAGGGGGTAAATAGGCAACTACAAATTCCTTTTTGTTTTAACAAATTAAGTCTTTGCTCAAATATAAGTTTTCTAGATGTGCAACTAGGTGAACAATATGATGAGCAAGAGACAAGCTAGCAAGACAAAATAGTATTTGGATGGCAGAGCGTCTCGCCAAGAGGGGATGGCCGAATAGCTCCCTTTGTCCACTTTGCAAGCGTGTCGCGGAATCGGTGGATCACCTCCTCTTTCATTGTCGGTTCACCATTCAGGTATGGGGTCTTGTCAAGGAGTGGCTAGGTCTTGCTACTGATACCACACTTTGGCCATCTCTCACGCTAAAAGATTGGTGGAATCAAATGAAGGTAAACCCTTCGCCGGGCCAGAAAGCTATTGCGTCGCTCACTATGCTTGTCTGTTGGGACATTTGGAATGAAAGAAATGCCCTAGTCTTCCGCAACAAGCGCACGCCTTCTTTTGTTATTTTCGATTTGATTAAGAGTGATGCAAGGTTTTGGGTGATCGCGGGAGCTAAGCGTTTGGGAGAAATAATTCCGTGAGAGTAGTCATGTGTAATATTCGTCACTTCAATTTCTTGTAAAACTCCTAAATTAATAGTGGGGCAAAGCTTTCCCCCCATTTCAAAAAAAAAAAACGCACCACAAAGTTGAAGGAGATGACTATATAATTTGTAACATGAGTTGATATGTGTGTTGCATGTTAGCAGGTCCACCGAACAAGAGAACTCGTAAAGATCTCTAGTTTTTTTAAGAAAAAAAAAGAACACAGAAATACGGGCCGAAGACGATCCTTTGTAGCCCGAAGCTTGGCCCATGCCAAATCCAACAGCCAACGCAAGCAGATCTAAGAGAAAATATCGACAAGTAAGCCAAAACAAGATTAAAATTGCTTTGCGGGCGCCGGTCCAATTCATCGTCACGGTTGGCTCAAGCCCCCCGAGGATTTTGCAAAGCTAAACATTGATGCTGCATTTGACGTGGATACCGGCACTGGAGGTACAGGGGCTGTAGTCCGCAATCATCTGGGGTCTTTTGTCGCGGGAAGCAGAAGATGCTTTCAAAATGTGGAGGACACAGCTACTGCTGAGGCGTGCGCTCTGCGAGACGGGCTGGTTCTCGCCGGAGACTTAGGCTGCAATAAGCTGATAGTTGAAGCAGACTGCATGGAGGTTGTTGATACCATGCAAGATGGTGGCAATTCACTTGGAGCTGCATCAGCAATCTACGAGGAATGCACTTTCCTCTGCCGAAGTTTTGCACGTGTCCGATTTCAGCAATGCCCGAGATAAGCCAATTTGGTAGCACACGAATTAGAGTGTTTGGCACGGTGAACCTCCTGTTTTTCTTTTACCTGTAATAGCTCATGATGTAACTGTGATTGATGCTTAAAGGCGGCAAGTTTCAGACGCACTCTTTCCCTAACCAGGGTACCGAAAGGGACTGGCAGGGTTTTAATGAGGCGGCTTGCTGACCTAATATATGTGGTGAAAATTTCAAAAAAAAAAGATTAAAATTGCTTTGTTACAAAGTAAGTTCAACAATCCAAATGACCATATATGAAAAATCATTACCATTAAATTTCAATCCAGATGCTAGTGGCAGCCGAGTGATGGCAAACAACAACGCACGCCCAATTGAGATTGGAAAAATGACCACAGCCGAATTGAATAGCACAACAGTCAACCATGCAAGCACCACACTTCGGATTGTATGAACTGCAACTGATCTCCTGGTACAGTGTACAACAAGGTAAGCATCTACTCAAATGATGTGCGAGTAACACCTTTAGGTTTGCAGAACTTTAAAGCATTGAATGGGAAAAACAATAAATGAGCAGAAAAGTCTAGCGACCAACAACGAGAATACAAAAAAAAAAATACCATGTGAGCTATTGGTTAAGGTCTGGAGATAGGGTATATAGCATTTGCTGCATTACTCATAATGGGTACATTGTCATTGTGTGTCATAAGGAAGACTTGACTTCACCCTAAGAACAGTTACTTCCCTAAGACTGGTCATAGTGGGAAGTAACATAGAGTAGTATCATGCATATGATACTAGTCTATGTTACTAACTCCATAGTGGGTGGTAACATATTTGTAGTATTATGTAGTATTATATTTATTAGATTTGTAGACTTATTGTGCATTGGAATACGTTATGTTACAGTATCTACCTATGATACCACTATACCCTCTCTACTCATTAATTGCAGTGCCACGTCAGCGTTTTGCATGCATGTAATGCAGGATACCACCTATGATACTCCCACTATGGGTAGTCTAACAAACAATATCCTTATCTTCCTATTTCTCGCGTAACTAAATATATTTGTTTCCACAGTCATACGAGAAAAAAATACATTATTGACTAGGTATTTTTATTTCAGTAGTTAATTGCTCGTGCATGGTGCTCTCGCCATCACAGTTTATATTTCCATTTCAGAACAAGATTGTCAAGGTACCAAGAATCCAACAACGCTAAGCATCATTTGTTTCTTAAAGAGCTCTTTCCAGTATTGTTTTTAAGGCGTCCTAAACTCCTAATAGAGCGCGCCCCAGTGTTGTTGCCACACAGGGCAACCCTAGCTACCTCTCCTCTCCTCGACTCACTCGCTCGAACAAGGAAGATGGACACAGGGCACAAGAAATTTTTTCGGCCGGCGCATGAACGCCGCCGTGGGCGCACGAACGCCCCAATCTTTTCTTTGTATTCACAGGCTACATGCTTGGCAACTTAGTACGTCAACGATCAGTACACAGGAGCTTTATACTGGGCAGAGCACAGGTGCACGCACGCATGTTCTCCACCTCGCTCACCATTCACACACACGATGCCCAGCTCGCACGATCTGCTCGCTCTGGCGCGCACGACGCGGCCAACATCTACAGATCACAACGACTCCCGCTACCCTCGCCAACGACTCGGACGAGGCCACACACGCACGCACGCACGCCATGGACCCGACCTGGTGCACGCACACCCGGTCACCACCACGGGCATGGCTTGTGCTAACACCCAGCGCCTTAGGTTTTTGCCCGCCTTAGGCACTTAGGCGTCCCACATCATCCATAGTGCTGATATGGAAGTCATGCCAGACGGCAAAACTTTCTTTGGATCTCACCTGATCCACTCACACAAATTAAAGAATCCAATATTCTACATACAAAGTCTTCCTGTTCTAGGGCCTACTTCAAGCACCTAGGCACGTATTCAAATTTTACCAATGTTGCAATTTGCTCTTTGACATATTCGATCTGCACGTATCGAAAGACAACAGAAAATACAAAGGCCTGCCTTAAGCACCATGTGTCAAATGCCATGGTCTTCAACAGCCACTCAAGGTATATGAGTGCATTAGTATTGTCAACGAGAAGGGTCAGAAGAAGAGCACGAGAAACTGAATCGACATAGTTTCGTGGTGCTTGCCAAAATGATGTGCCATTTGCAGGACAACTGATGTAGCTACAGATAAAAACATTGAAACAAAGTGTTGAGTCATCAAGAACTGGCCAGTACATCAGACGAAACAAAAACTGAGTACTTAGTACTTACGTGATATCTAATGGGAATACCTCGGTGCCAATCGGCTAGCAATTTCAATAGGAACAAGAATGACCATAACCATAAAGATAATGCCAACAAAAAGACCACGAAGCTTCTTGAAATAAAATTTGTAGAATGGTTCACGGACGTCATAGCGGACAAAAGGAATGGCTACTTCTGGCCTCAATATCTACTCACAGCAAAATACAACACATTATATTCTGAACTGTATCCTACATACACTGTTGAAATGGTGAGGGACAGATATACTATGATACATACCTCGTAAACAAGCCTGAACAATCTAGGGCGCAAATTCTCAAAGATGCATCCAATAAACCAATGAAGGGCGATTGAAGCAAAAGATGAAGCAAACAAACTTTGAATCTTTCAGACATTGTTGCACCAAACATTTTTGAACTGCAGATATCAAGTGACCAGACCAACAACAATGGATGAAATATATTTGCATTCAGGGTATTAAGACAAACATTGGCAACCGGGATAAAGCCTACAACCCCTCTGAGGAATATATCAAAGCTCCTTCTAATGAAAATCGGACTTGAACCGAGGACGGAGGCAGTACAGTGGCAAAGGGATAGCAGATAATGTACTTGAACAAATGACCTGGCAAGTGCGAAGCACCATGCCCCGAAGGTGGTGAGGTGAATGATGAACTCTGAGATGACGAAGAGGAGGGAAAGCAGCAGACCCATGAGCTTGTCGGAGAAACCCATCATGAACTCAGAAACGGGAAGCCTCACAGGGGCGTCTGCAGCGTAGAGAGGCCTGGTGCGAATGCCGCGGTTGCACAGCTGAGATGATCCAAAATAACCGGTCGAGCACGACATCAAATGATCAAATCACATAAAAAAAATCAACAACAATATGATAAGAATGTTAAATTGCGAGAGAGAGATATTTTCAGTGAGGAATCATGGTCATGGCAATTTGCAACCTCAAACACATAGAATCACATGAACTTTCAGACTATATGTACAAAAGGTTCATATACAACTAATTAGGTTTGATAGTAGGAACTAGTGATATTCTGAAATTGGAGACCTGATCGGTTCCTCAATTCGTCAAATTAGTTAGTAGTTCTGTGCAATGTATTCTGCAATGTCCTGCTGCCCCCATTTATTGGTATTAAACCCCTCTTCTACAACATTGATATTTATTATAATGTCCAGTTGATCTTGTAACAAAAAACTTCCAACACAGCATCTAAAGGCATGAAAAGTTGTGTATTGAGTAAATAACTAAATTTTGGTATATAAGATCACGTGGCACTCGCAGAATATATAAGATCATGTAGGTGAGTGTCGTGTTATATCTTACGATTTTAGCATGCTGAGTACTACCTCCGTGCTAAGAGACTCCTAACTTATATGGAATGGAATCCAAGTAATCCTGTGACCTTAATACCAAATATATACAATCTATATTGCAGAAAGCTAAAAATGAATTTATATATGCTTAACATGAAAATAAACATTGCTTAATATATCTAGAGATGTAGTCTGTAGTTGTTACAGGTTTCTGCATTCTGATAACACTACCCCTGCAGACTCGCACCATGCCTTGCCCGTTGGCCTCGTTTCATTATTGCTAGCCTTGGAAATGAATGGAAATGAAGTTTCATGTGATTCCTTGGTATGAATGATTTATACTGTAATTCTTATGCAAATAGTTGTATGACAGATAAAATGGAACTCTAACTGCCATCTTAGTTATCACATATAATATGAAATATGGTTCAAGTTTATTTTCTACCTTTTGTACCAAGTTGTTTATCGTAAGAATAGTTGAAACATATTCTAAATTTAGGGTCTGGCTTGAATGGTACAAAAAGGTTCTTATAAAAATGGGAATCTAATGGCAAGCACTCTTGAGAAACACAAGAAGCAACTGAATTTGGTCTAAGAAAAAGAACCAATTGCATTACAATCACTCGACTTATTTTTGGCTATTCTGTTTAACTAGCAGTACGAAATGTCATGCATTCTTTTTATGTTGGATGGACTATACACAGTCAGTTACTGTTGCTTGAGTTATATGGCCTTAAATATTTTCACAGTTCCTATTTTTTCTAGGATATGTTCACAGCTCCACAACTTGCAGTGTGGATTGGATTTAGGATATGGAAAATCGTTGAACTACTAAGTCTGAGTGAAGCAGTGCAGGGTAAGCTAGATACCGTGGGAGTGCATTTTCAGTGATGAAGCACAGCAAACGTGCACCCAGCATCACATTGCATAGAGACATCTAGTGATACATGGATGGGACTGAAACTAGCAGCGAGCAGGGTGAATCTAAACTGAATAAAGCACGCAGCAGCACATCACATAAACATCCAGGGGCACATCTTAGCAGTAAACAAGATGAAATTGAGCTGAGTAAAGCACGCAACATCACATCGCACAGATATCCAGTGGTACATACGGGAACTGAAATTAGCAGCGAGCAAGGTGAATCTAAGCGGAATAAAGCAGCAACAGGCAACCACATCAGCCTGGGGGGATCACCATTCATAGAGGAAGGACACGGACGGACGCCGAGAGAGGGGAAGCCTGCTCCTGGAAACCCTAGGCGGAGAGGGGCGGGAGACGATTAGAATCGATACGCACCTCGCATCGCTGCTGGCGGCGGGTGGCGAGCCACCGAGCTGGCAGTCGTCGTGGACGAAGCGGATGCTGCCGCGGCAGCCGCACGGGTGGCGCAGGGGGCGGCCCGCCTCGGCGGGGAGGCGGCAGATGCGGCACTGCTCCTCCTCGTCGTCTTCGTTTTCGTATCCGGAGCCGTCCGCCGCGCGGAGCGCCGACTCCGGTGGAGCGGCGGCGCGGCCATGGCCCTCCGCCGCGAAGCTCACCGTCGTCTCCCTGGGTTTTGGGCGGGGTTTACGAGAGAGAGTAATCAATCAATGGCCGTGCCGTGCGGGATTAATCCTTTTTTTTTTTGTGAGAAAGGCCGAACGAGATTTTGTCTACGAGCTCTACTGTATCATCCTCCTCGGCCCCTTCGTGCCCAAAACGGCCCAATTTATTTTGAGAAAAAAAACTTTGACAATTACTTTTATATAATTATTTTTATTCCAAACATTGACATTATTCGATTAAATATAATTATTTGTATAGCAAACGCTGACATTACTCAACTTTTCTTACCACATGCGAAACGGCATTCCCCTCGTGGAAAATCCCCATCAACGCGACAAATATAATTATTCCATCATCCCTCTTCGCTCTGCCACCGGCTCCAAGAGCCACCGCGACGCGCCGACCAAGATGGGAGCCCCCTCCTCCAACTTCGACGTAGTTCTCATCAGCAACGAACCTGAGGATAATGTCCGCCGACTTTCACTAGCAAAGAAAAATCAAATCAAAACCCACATTGAGGATGTGACTACTGGTATCCTGGCGAGAAAGTTTTCCCTGGAAACTAACTTGACAGTCGAATGTATATTTTTCATAAAGCAATGACAAATCATACATGGCACTTGAAAAGTCTCGGTGCGGCATTACTATCATTGATCCACAAAAACTATTTCACCACTACAAAAAAATGAAGTGAACTATGTTCTAAAAAGGAACCATTTTAAGCCCTGCACATATTCAACTTCTTTGGTTTTATTCAGAAAAAAATAAATCCCCCCATTCGAACTCGAGATGTCCATGCTTGGTACAGTGTAAAACTGTTTGTGCTAACCATGTGATGGGATTAGTGTGATACAATATGACTTATTGGATAAAATATATATCTAACAAATTATCAATTAAACATGTCAAACTTTGTGGAGAGGTGGGCCCAATTTTAAATTTGGCACATGGCCCCAAATTTTGTGAGCCTGGCGCTTGAGAACGGCAATACTAGTGTTTTCTCTCATGCTATCTACCAAAACATTAAGTATCTTGCAACACTTTAACAACATTAAATTCTACATATGCAACATGGCGACGAGTCAATAAACATTGGTTGCAACATAAGAATACCTTATATGTAACAACGAGTAAACACCTTATCGACATTTTTTTAGATAATGGGTTGCCAACACCTTTCCAAGATGAAGAAAACAACCCTTTGTAGCACACGCCGCCCCCGCTGGACACATATAGACGCTTGTTTAGACAATATAAAATTTATGAAATTCACTTGTCACCATTTTATTTGCAACACATTGCTTGATATACTTGCCCCCGCTGCGCCTGTCACCATCGTATCGGCTATCGTGACGTACGTCCGTTTCCGTGCACAGCCGTGGACATGATAAGATGCACGGAAGCGAGCCACGCACGCATGCCACGATCAGACGATGGATGCATGCAGCCCAATTAATCTGAGGGAAACACGTTGTAATCCATGCCATGCATCGACATTGTTTTTTGTTTTGTTCTACACACAAACAAACATTGATCGATCACACATGCATGTCTGTCGTCACGCTCAACTCCTCTTCAATTTCCTTTCACCTGGCCAGGCCAGGCGTTTGCGTGAGCGATCAGCGCGGATAAGCACTGCACGCCTGCAGGGGAGCGAGGGGCCCACTTGATTCTGTGGGGTTCTGTCGCCGGCTCATCCATCGCATGTCTGGCTGAATTGGCCTGGTGGTGCCCGCTCTTTTGGTTTACCACCTTCGGGTTAAGACTTTTGTTTACGGAAACAAATATTACCCGCGGCTAAGAACTTACAGCTCTCACACGCCATATATACTCCGTTCAACACACATCTTTCCGTCATCTTTGGGTCATGGTTTGTGTTCTTCCTCCAGCAACTATATATAGGAATAATACCGTGGGCGAATACATTTTATACCGGATCCGATACCTAAAGTACAATGGAGATAATGTGTGTCAATTAAGGTCACAACGAGGGACGAAAATGGCCGTCACAATTTAAGCTTATGCAACTCATATCGATTTTTCCTTCTATCGTCTCGGATCCAGTATCACACACTATATGTCGCAGTGCCACACATAAATTTTTGACGTGAACTACACAAACTAAAAAAAAAAATTGCTCATTTGTGCTTCCACGAGCTAGCATGCAACCCACCGACGTGCCCCTCTCATCATCGCCAACGAAGATGTAGCTGTTGGCTACGTGGATGCGTGTGGACTGGAATTCTTCTTTGCCTCTTTAATCCCCTTAGACTAGTCACAATGGGTAGTAACATATGAGTGACATCAGTACCACGTAGGCAAAAAATCTGATGTAGTGAGTAATTAATAAGGAGAGAGATGGTTGTGATAACATAATATGTTACCGTAACATCACACATCTCAAGGCAAGATGTGTGTACAACCTAATAAATAAACTTGTGCATGTTACCATAGTCTAAATTACTCCCCATTGTGAGTAGCCTTAGAATTTGAGTTATGAATGTGGTTTACGTATTATTTCCATGCAGATAGTTGAGGATGGGAACTTTGATAGCCAGCTTTTTTTTTTTTTTTTGCTTCATATTTTCCAAGTCACACCTTGAACTTTTGTTTTGGTGAGTGCTAGCAATATCTGTTTAGTTCTACTGTACTTAATTTAGAATCTTCTTAAATTGGTTATGGGATATGAAATTATGTTAATTCTCTCAACTTTTTGCCAGATGCGTTTGTATTTCAGTATTTGATAAACATGTAAGGCCAAGGTGTAGCGTTGTCATTATCTTCAAAAAAAAAAGTGTACGTGTGCATGGGCCAATCATGCGACGGTGGAGTGCGGACGCAGTCGTAACGTTCATGACGCAGGAACTCCATTTTCGTCGAGATTGGTGCTCGCAAAGAGATTAGGCAAGTCTGAAACAAAGTAAAAAAAAAAAACTTCCATGCGCATGTCGTGTCCTGTCGCACGTGTTACGCCTGCACGTATGTCACGTATTTTCACGGTGCGTTAACCTGGCCAGAGAAAGGAGAGGTAGGATTAATTACGTGCTTGCGAATCAGAACCGAGGGGCCCACCGGATTTTCTGTTACGCCGTGTCCCCTCACACGCGCGGTGGATATGCTCTGGGTCCCGCTAGTCCAGTTACCCTTCTCACCCGGCCGGGTTAAAATATCAAACAGAAAATCACCTAAAGTCTGAAATATCCATGTTACGAATACAACAAAAGTACACTTTCAGCTTACGGTACATGTTTTGTACGTGTTTTTGGTAAACTATTTAAAATATATCCGGCCAATATTCATACTACTAAACTCGCGTTTCAAACATAAATATTAATACTAAACGATTAACACTAGCACCACACTATAGAAACTACTTTGATGGAGCTTGAAGAACGGCCGAACCGAGCGATCGAACGCAATACTCAATCTCGATCGATTTTTTTCTTCAACCGTCTCTAATCCATTTTCGTGCGTATCACGCGCTGCACATACATTTTGAAAACACATAAAGTATATAAATCCAAGCGCGGCTGATACGTCAAAAACACATATGCTTATTCTTCAAGTTTAATTTATGTATTTCCACAATTATCATTTTATATTTTAACCTACCATTTATTGATGTCATGCATATCTCCACCTTTTATTTTGTGCGTTGTAGTATCAACAGTTATTCGATCTCGTTGTCCGTAGGAAGTGACTATTGCGGTATTTAGCTTGTAACCTAACATTTTTCTGCTTTTTCAATGCATGTTTATGGCCCCGACGGGCGTCGAATAATCAAAGGAAGAAGACATTCAATATGGCTTTTGGTGTATTTTTATACATTGGTCTATTGTGTCGAGGTGTTATACTGGATTTTTCGTTTTCTTGATAAAATATGGTTAATTCCTAAGAAAATATGCCTTTGCATGCGTTTTCTTAAAAAAGTTATTTTGGTGAATGGATGAACCACAGGAAAATTGAAGAATTTCAACGCACACATGATAGCAGCGAGGCGGTGGCCACAAGCCAGATGTGCCCCACAAGGATGGGACCCGCATAAACACCCGGGTGGCGTCGTTGGGCCGATAGATTCTTCCAACCCTAGAACTCATGTGCCTACTTATTTTCACAATTTACTAGTACTCCACAAGGATTTACCACGACGAACGAGAAACTCTGAAGAGAAAGAATTCAGATTGGATAAAAGTCTACTCCCTCCGTCCCTTTTTATAAGACGTATTGGCAAGCCAATTTAGCTTGCGAAAACGTTAAAAAGGGACAGAGGAGAGGAAGTAGTACGGAACACCACCAGAGGTTCCCCTTCCCTAACATTGAACCCTTGCGCTGTTCTTCGTGTATATCGTTGTCAAATATTAGTAGCAATAGGTTTTTGAGATCTCTATTATTATTATCCTAGTGTATACTTTTGAAGTAACTTTTCATGTATATTCAGTTGTTCCTAGTTACTGCACTACCTAGCCAATATATTTTTGTCCCATGGGGTGGTTTTTTACCGCGCCCATATGCGACACGTGTTACATGGGGTTTCCTGCCTCATCTCACTGGAGCATTTGTTTTCAACCATGTCCGGTGTGCGACTCGCCTTTGATTGGAGTGGCGTGGCTCATCCCACATGAGATTCATGTTTCATTGCATCCGATGCGTGTCCCGCATCTGAAGGGGACATCGCGCTTGAGCTTTTGTTTTCCGCGGCGTCCGACATGAGTCGTTGCATTAGGATGCATTAGGAGTGTTCTTTACTCGTGATAAATAATGAAAATCTTCAATTTTAGTTCATCCTTTGAAAACTTAGCACGAAGATTTTCCGCCCGTCTACGACAAGTTTTGATCGGCTCCGATGATGGAGGGGCGAGGATGACGACACGACTTCTCTCGCTCCATTGTTTATAGTCGCTAGATGGTTCAATAATTTCTGTAAATTTTGTGTTTGTATAGCTGCCGTTGATTATTAGTTTACCCTTAATTGACACTAGTAGTGAGTAATAGTATGATGACGTCCACGTACAAAAAAAGAGAGAGTAATGAGACAAACTGAAAAAGTGACGGCGGTAAAAAAAAATTGTACCCCGACAGGGTGTAACCGCTCGCAGGCCGGGTCGGCTGCCCTGCCATTCAGGCTTCAGCATACAAAGGCTAGCACACACCATCCAGGTGCGCTGCGTTCGGGAGAGAAGAGAGAAGGAGAGGATGGACACCGAGATCGAGGAGGTGATGCAAGCGGCCGGCGACGACGCGCCCGTTGCTGCTGCCGGTGCTGCTGTGGAGGGTGGTGATCCTCCTCCGCCGCCACCACCGACGTCTGGGGAGGAGGTGCGTGGTGCTGCTGTGGTGGAGGAGCACCCGGTGGCGGACCCAGCCCTTGCCGCCGCCGCTCCGTGGTACCAGGTACGCATCTCGTCGTCCCTCCGCCGCTTCTCTTCGTCCCTCCGCCGCTCCACGTCCTCCCTCCGCCGCTTCTCGTCGTCCCTCCACGCTCCACATCTTCCCTCCGCCGCTCCTCGTCGTCCCTCCGCTCCGCCGCTTGTCGTCGTCCCACCGCTTTTCTTTGCACGTAAGTCTGCGTGGTGTAGTGCGTCGCCGCCGGGAGTCAGGTGCACGCGCGCGGCATGGATTGGAAAGCGTTGGGATGGTGGCTGTAGAGGAGAGTGTGCGCCTGGTCAGGGTTCTGGCCATGGCGGCGAACGGTATCCATGGCGGCGGGGGAAGGGAGACGAAGGAGAGGTGTTAGGGACTTGGGGTGGGTCGCCAATCGCCGCCGGGAGTCGTCTGCGAACGCGAACGTTTCTGTGACGGCGCGGGGGCAGCGAGACGGAGATGTTAGGGTGGGTGGCCAACTTGCCGCCGGGAGTGTTTTGCGCCGGCGACGTTCCATGGCGTCGTGGGCGCAGGGACATCATGGAGTTGTTAGGTTGGGTCTCCGGCGGGGTTTTGTGCGCGCGGCATGGGTTGGAAAGCGCTGGGATGGTGGCGGAGAGTGGGCGCCTGGGCGGGTTCTGGCCATGCCGGCGAACGGCATCCATGGCGGCGGGGCCAGGGAGACGAAGGAAGTGTTAGGGTGGTCCGCCTATCACCGCCGGGATTCTTGTGCGACCGCGAACGTTTCCTTGACGGCGCGTTGGGCGCGACATGAAGGAGATGTTGGGGTCGGTGGACAACTTGCCGCTGGGAGTATTGTGCACCGGTGACGTATCCATGGCCGCCTCGGGGCAGCGAGATCAAGGAGAGGTGTTAGGGTGGGTCGACGGCGGGAGTTTTGTGCGCGCCGCTGGCGGTAGAGGAGAGTGGGCACCTGGACAGGGTTCGATCCGGCCATGCCGGCGAACACTATCCATGGGTGGCGACGCGGGGACAACGAGGTCAAGTCAAGGAGGTGTTAGGGTGGGTCGCCGACTCGCCGCCGGGAGTTCTGTGCGCCGGAGAACGTTTCCATGGCGGGGCGGGGGCAGCGAGGTGTTAGGGTGGGTCACCGCCGGGAGTGTTGTGCGCCGGCGAAAGTTTCCATGGCGGCGCCGTGCAGGGACAATAATCTGGAGACTGCTCTGTTTTTGGCTGTTGTCAACTTGTTATTTGTTTTTGGCAGGACAAACTCAAGATGTGGCTGGTCATCCTCACCGGCGCCATTCTCGCGTTCATCTTCATCAACGGCAACGGATGGAACCCCGCGGCCTGGTGGAGTGAGTTCGCGGGCATGACACTTGAGGAGCTGTTCAGGGCGCTCTTCCTCACGGTGGGCGACATTGCCAGCCTGTGCCTCATCTTTAGCCCGAGGTATGATTCTTGTACCAATGAATGCTCACCTTCAACATTGCACTCTTAGCATGATCCAACCGTAGCGTTGCACTTCATCTTTGCAGCGGCTACTTCCGGTTGATGTGGAGGAGGGAGGCCGGTGACGCCGGGCTCGCCGCGTTGGCGTCTCCGCTCGCCGGCGTCGTCAACTGTGGCGTCTGGTGTGTATACGGCATGGTTGTGAAGGGCATGAACTGTTGTAAAACTGCGCAGCAAAAGTAGATCAAACAAAGAACAAGAACACAGATTTTTACGTGGAAAACCCTTGCGGGAAAAAACCACGGAACGCACGAAGGCGTATCACTATAATCGGATGAGGTTACAAACGCCGTGGGTTTACAATGTATGGCTTACCCCAACCGGCGGCTTACAAGATGAATATATGGTGGCATAAAACCCTAGGTCGGCTGCAGTCCAACCCGGAAACGATCCCACCGCGACGGTACTACCGCTGGGATGGGCGGTAGTACCGCTGGGGCGGCTGGTTCGGCTCTTCCCACCTCAGCGGTACCGGCGGCGGTACCGTCAGCGGTACCAGTCGGTACCGGACAAGCGCTTCAGACGGCCATTCTGGCGGTAGCGGCGGTGGTAGCGGTGGCGGCAGCTCTCGAGCGGTAGTACCGCTTAACCCAGCGGTACTACCGTTGACGAATTTGGATCACCATAAAATAACACTCCACCTTGAGACAAATTTCATCTTGTAGCATGAACGAGAAGCTTCACCCTGAAACAACAAAGAAACACCTTGTGTCTCCAAACGTCCATAGGACGGATAAACTTCTCTCGAAGTCATATTGAGCAAATCAACGGTAGGTCGTCCAGAAAAACTACACAGCTATCAACAAAGCAGACATACGAAACATGGATCTCCCAATAAAAGTCTGAGTATGTGCCATTGACCTCCAAAACTGAAAACTGCCCAATCATCAAATGACATAAGTCATCATATCTCCTGTGGTGCCTGAACGAGCGCATAGCTCAACAGTGCAACTTGGTGCACATAACAATGTGAAGAACTCATCTCATGGAATCTGAACGTGCCACAAAGCACAAACCTCGGCAAACAATACTCATGCAAGAGCATCTTGTACGGATGGCAACTCGTACACCAAAACAGCCGACGATAATGAAAATCCATGACATGGTCAAAAACTGTCCATATAGAACCGTCGGATGAAGGAACCCCTCAACATGCAATGAAGCATCAACTCTGCAATAGACCCCTCTTGAAAGAGCAAAGACAACTGAATTGTACCAAAAACATAACAGTACTAAATGTTGTAGTATCTAGCAGATAACAAATCTCCTTGCACCTTAACTGATCCTCATCACGAACAAATCAAAACCTTCACATGCATAACAGCAAAAACTCGGAGAGCAAAGAGTATATGCTGGCTACCAACAGTCTTAATAATCACCTCCTCCATAATATTTTTTTTCTCATAACTGAATTTTGTTCATGTAATTGCAGCAATATAATATCTTGAATTTGCATCCATAAAATCTCCCAACAGGCTATAATCCAAGAACTCCACCTTGAACAGAAAACTAACCAGTGTATCCTCATAAACGGCTTGCGCCAACAACGCTCGCATATTGACTTGCCGAAAGTAAAACTTTGTGTCACGATCCAACAACGAAAGATCATACTCCAAGATAACAATGAGCAGATAATCTATGCACAAAGTAGTACAAGCCAAAAATATTCCTTGCAGAATTAAATTGCAGAGCAAATATGAATTGGAGAGCACCTGGTACTGCATTGGGTGGACGTAGCAGAAGCAAGATCAAAGAATTGATTAGTCTTCACGTGTACAAGCAGCCACGTGAGATAGCAGAAGCTGATCTCTTTGATCCTTGATTTATTGCCTAGGAACTTGATCCGATCGAACTGATCTCTTCTCGCACGCATGCCTCAAATTGATCTGGTACTCCACAAACTGATCCACACAAACCTCCTCGCACGGAATTGATACCGAATAGAGGACGAGATACAACGGCGGATCGGAAATCGTACCTGACGAGGTTGCGCACGACGGGGCTGGCGATCTCGGCGAGTGGCCGATCGCGACGCGCGACGCGCCAAATCCAACCGCAACGGATCACAAAAGCGGCGCACGGAACGCACCGAGGAAACTCTTGGTCTCCTGATCCGATCTGAAAAGGATGCTTGAACTTTGGTGAAGCTGCATATGCCGCAAGACGGCGACTGTTGATCCGATTGAACGCTGCGTCGATGCTGCTCCGGGAGCGCAGCGGAAAGTCTCCCGGAGCAGCGGATCGCCGAAACCTTCGGCTCTGATACCACTTGTTGTAAAACTGCACAGCAAAAGTAGATCAAACAAAGAATAAGAACACAGATTTTTACGTGGAAAACCCTTGCGGGAAAAAACCACGGAACGCACGAAGGCGTATCACTATAATCGGATGAGGTTACAAACGCCGTGGGTTTACAATGTATGGCTTACCCCAACCGGCGGCTTACAAGATGAATATATGGTGGCATAAAACTCTAGGTCGGCTGCAGTCCAACCCGGAAACGATCCCACCGCGGCGGTACTACCGCTGGGATGGGCGGTAGTACCGCTGGGGCGGCTGGTTCGGCTCTTCCCACCTCAGCGATACCGGCGACGGTACCGTCAGCGGTACCAGTCGGTACCGGACAAGCGCTTCAGACGGCCATTCTGGCGGTAGCGGTGGCGGCAGCTCTCGAGCGGTAGTACCGCTTAACCCAGCGGTACTACCGTTGACGAATTTGGATCATCATAAAATAACATGAACGTCTCCGTGATGGCCGTCAACGGCACTGGTGTGGTCTTTAACGTCGGCTATACGTTCATCTTCGTCCTCCGCTCCGGCACCCGACGCTGGAACTCCTTCGTCGTGATCCTCGTCGCCGTCGCTGTCGCCGTCGACAACTGCGTCCTCATCAATAGCTGGGGCTTGGAGGTGCCCAAGGCCGTCGGCCGGTCGGGCGCCATGACAGGATCACTGATGTACGTCTTCGGCGCAATTGTGACTATGGTGAGTGTGATGTAATGCATGAGCTTGTACACACTTCTCAAATCCGCACACTTGTTGCTTGCACTGTTGAAATAATGGTCGATTGCCTGAACAATGCAGATGGCAGCGAATGGTTTGTCTGCGCAGGCAGTTGCCTCCTTCGGCAACGCGTTCGTGTGGTTTGGGTACGCTTGGATCCAGAAAGACGAAAGCATGCTGGTAAGCAATGTCACAATCCTATCTCAACACAATTAACAAGACATTTCGTCTCCTGGCTCCGAGTGTAACACAATTTCCGCATGCCGTCGCAGATCGCGAACGGTATCGGCATCCTCTGCTTCATGCTGCAGGTGGGGCAGCTGGTCTTCTTGAAGTTCAACAAGCCGCGTCAGGATGAGGAAACCCGCCAGAGGCTGCTGCTCGTCGAAGAGAGACCAGTAGTGTAGAGCTTCACCAGATGTGTTTCATGTGAGGAAGTTTGTTTGGTACTTTTTGAGGTCTAAGTCAATTATGCACTTCAAAATTGCTTGTGGAAGCACACCTATGTTCTAAGTAACTATTTGCACTGTCCCTCCATGAAAACAGAGCATGCGTCAGTTGAGTTTATATCTGGGCCTTGCCAGAAAGTACATTGTTGCCATGTAGCATGTTCTGTTCTTACGAAGAGTAACTACTACCTCCATTCCATAATATAAAGCCTATTTCATTTGCTTTGACCAAGCATTTGACCAATAATTAGTCTATTAATATGTAATTTATGTGACATATAATTGACATCATTGTTTTTTTTTTTTTTTGAAGGAAGTTCGTGTACAAGATCAACCAAAGATCGCACAAACACACACGAAGAGGAGGAAGAAACAACCCACACACGCTGAACGCGGATCCACCAAGCAGAGCTCTCCCTCCGAGCACCAGCAGCACGCCGCCGGGAAGGAAGAAGACGAGCTCACCTCACGCCGCAGCAGCCGCCTCGACCAACCAAGTTGAGATGCCGCAAAGGCCATCTGACGCAAGCACCAGAATCTGAGCTTTGGAGGAGTATCGGCCTCGAGACGCCGCCGGAACCACCCTTCTTCCACAACGCCGTCCACGACCAACGACGATGGAGAGCTCCCAACCTGCAAACTTCCACGGATCTTGAGCAAAAGCAAGGCCAAGCACCGAGGTGAAGGCCACCGGAGCCCCCAGACAAGAGAAGGCGCCGCCATCACGGCCACCAGCTCGGGGAAGAGCACGCCGCAGCTCCGGAGAGCAGCGACCGCGCCCAAGACGGCAGATCCGACCCCGGCCTCCACCGGAGCACCAAGGACAGAGGAGAGGAACGCCGCCGCCAAAAGCCTCTCCGACCACGCCGCCAACTCCTCAGCGCCGCCGGCAGGCACCCTACACCAACCTAGATATGTACACGCACGGGATCCGTTGATTCCTCGACCTCCCGCCGCCGGAGCGGCCGCGGAGGCGAGAAATCGAACGGATCGCCGGCGGCGATCTGGTTCGCACGGGAGTCGCCCAAAAATCACCTCCTTGTCACTGTAGATGGGGAAAAGGAGAGGGGCCGGGTGCGTCTGCTCAAAAATACTTTCTTATGATTATGCTTTCTATTAAATATGTCACATGTTAAATGAGTAATTCTTGGTCAAAGCGTCGGTCAAAGGAAACGAAATACGCCTTATATTTTGGAATGGAGGGAGTACTTCTTAGTCACTGTTGCTTTATGTTATAGCTCCAACTCTTAAGCTGACAGTCATGCGTGCCCAGACTACATTGACAGCATCAACATCCATTTCAACAGGGTAGCCGTTTTAAATAAACCAGCGAAACATTGCATTGTACTATCTGGATTTGCCATGATCATTTTTTTATCTGAACTTGATCATCATGGAAGGCGATCGTTCAGGATGTTGGCAGGCGATCGTTCAACATCGTCTCTTGGACAAACAAAGTTGTTTTTGCGGACAAGACGCCAGGAAATAGAACGACGAACCTAACGTATTTAGGAGTTAGGACACTCTTGAAAATTATTTTCCGAGCTTCCAAACTCTTTGTGACGCTGGAGTTGGAAAAAGAGGTTAGGATGATCTTGCAGTAACTTTTACTGTAAGATTTCTACTGAGATAGTAGGAACTGTAAGCATTGTCTTGCCAAGAATCAAAGCAGGGTGTGTCTGACCAACGAACGGTGATGCTTGCAAGTACTCTTGCTTGTGTGGTACAGGATATGTGTTACTGTACTTTCAAAAGTGTTTACACATTTTATTTAGATACGGTTGCAACGGGCAGTTTGCTATTTTTTAATAAACTTAATATTATTGTGTAAACAGGCATGCCAGGTGCTCGTCCACCTTTGTGCTAAGAGCATCTTCACTCGCCGCACCCAAACGACCGTCCAAAGTCCTTTGTAGCGTCTCGGATCCACTTTCGCTTCCACTCGCGGGGTCCAAACGCGAATTTGGGGCCCAAACTTTGGTCCGACACACCCAGCCCACGTCCTCCACTTGGAGAGCCGCTGGGCTGAGCCGGACGAAACGATGCGCGACGCCACGTTGGCCTCGTTTTCCATCGCCGGTCATGGTCAAAGACACGTGTCTATCGCCTCGTTTTCCCAGCCGGCAGCGTCAATGCGACGCAACTTTCTGAGGGCAGCGGCATTAACACCTAGCCGGCGGCTGTAGTGAACCGTAGCGTCACTGTTCAGAGCCGTTGCACGGCGCGTCAATGCGGCGCGCCTTTTCGAGGGCAGCGGCATTAACACCCAGCCAGCGGTAGTAGTGAACCGTCACATCCCTGTTCACAGCCGTTACACGACGTGTCAATGCGGCCCGCCTTTTCAAGGGCAGCGGCGTTAATGCCACCGGCCACCGCCCTCCGGCGACCTTAAAAGGGCCTCGCCCGCTGCGGGGTAGCCACATACACACCGCACTCGCACACACTTCCGACCCAAAAAACCTAGAGACGATGACCGGAAGGTGGAGGCGCTCGGGAGGCGTAGCAGCGAACGGCTTCGCGCCTCACACCCTCCTCCTCGAGCAGGCGGAGGCGCTGCGCGGCAAAGGCTACCTGGCGTCACCAGACATGCGCACCCCAGGAAGTTGGTCGCTGTCCGTCGGTGGCATTCCGGTGCCACACGCGCTGACGTGGTCCAACCGTGACTTCCTCCAGGCCGCTGTCGGCCATTACTGGCGGGAGCTGAAGGTGGAGGAGTGCGATGATCCCCAGTGGTATCCGTTGAACTCGGCAAACTTCCATCCCTATGAGGCGGCATTCCGCCGCCTGTACGAGAAGGAGATCATCCGCGTCAAGGAGGAGGACGACGAAGCAGGGACCAGCGGTAGCGCCGGCGAAGCAAGTACCATCGGCGACAACGGCGTCAAGAAGAAGAAGGAGGACGGCGACTATAGCGCGTTCGAGTGCTACCGCCACCATTAAATTAGTTTAGGTTTAAATTTTATTATATTTCATTAAAATTTGTAAATTTTCCTGATATTTGAATGAAATCCGTCATATTTTCAGTTCACAAATTTTTGTTTGGACGGCGCGAGTGAAAAACGAAGCAGTCCATAGCCTGCTGCTCCGGATGGCGGCCAGCCCGTCTGGACGACACTGGAGTTCAAGTTCATGAATATCTCTGAAGCTTCCCGAAAAAAAAAAGTCCCATATGAACTTATGGATCCACGTACGTTTGGCCGGCCAACAGACTGAGATAACTACGGATCCCTAATAACTAACTACTCTCCCTCCGTTCCAATCATCATCGATCTTCTACCTCGCTATTCACCAAGCCAGGGTATGAGCGACATAGAGAACGTCGCTGTGGCGGAGCCGGCCCTCGCGCGACGGCAGCCCATCTATTTCACGTGGGGGGAAAAGATGAGGGATTTCTTCGCCAGATACAAGACGGCCAATCATGGTAGCGGCGAGGAGGACGATGCCGTGGCCGTGGCGGCGGAGCCACAGGAGCATACCAGGTGGATACTCATCTTCATCGTCACCGTCGGCGCTGTCTTTGCATGTTCTGCTTCCATTTTCTTGCTCTTTCAGCACGAAGATCTCAGCAAGGCGGTGATAAATGTGTTCTTTATATTGCAGTCTATCACAGTCGTCCTTGGAAGCCTTTCTGCTATTCTCGTCTCCCACTGCCAACGTGGGTTTCAAGACGAGGATTCTGATAGACTTGTAGATTCCTTGCTCCAATTATAACTTAAGTTAGATAATTATCAATGTTAGTTGAGAACAGTTTTTGACTTTCAGTTGACATAAATTATATTTTCTTCCCCCTTGTTTGTTTGGTCCTTTGAATGAAAATTATGTGAGAGAGTGATATGCATGTAACATTAATAGGGCCGCCAATAGCTCTATTAGGCGCGTCAGATATAATTTCTCGCCCATTCACAGCGTCAATAGCGACGTTACGTCTGGTGCGGCCCAATATCTCATCTGGCGCGCCCAGCCCACGCCCTACCCATTGAGAGTCGTTTGGGAGCCGGACACAACCGCGCGAGATGTCACGTCGGATCCTGACTGGTGGTCCGGCGCTGTCTTGACACATAGGCATTAATGCGGCTAACGTTCGATTAGTTTCATTCATAGCGGGCGGCGTCTCGGTTTTCTATTTAGGCGTAGTGAGCAGTCGTTTTGCCTCTACAACGAGAATGAGTCTACACCACGACTGCGTCAATGCAGACGAGCGTGTCTTTTCAAGTTTATTCGTAAATGGGTAACGGGCGGGCGGGTGGCCGGAGGTAAGCCACACCATCCACTCGTCTCCCTGGCAGCTATATAGAGCAGGCTCCTCGCCGCATCCACCACACCATCAACCCGCCCTTCCACCACCGCACCATGGACAACAACGGCGAGGATGACCGTGCCCGCTGCCGGGAGGTGGTGATGCGTCACAAAGAGCGCCGGGAAGCAGACTTCTTTCGCAATGTGTGCCACCACGTTGAACGGACGCATCACACCGACCACGAGGCGGGCTCATCCACCTCACTTATGTACGATGGGGACACTTACCACCACCGCCACCATGCTCCACAGTCGCCGCCGTCACCAGCACCACCACCACCGGCGTAACTGCTCACGACAGCGGAGGCGATCGAGCTTATCCGCACCAACACGTGGTGCCGACAAACTACCCCTCCCCTGGGGTGGGCGCTGAACCCCGTCCACATCTCGGGTGCTCCATGCCTCGCCGACCAGGCACACCACGATTACATCAAAATGTGCAAGCAAACCATGCCGGAGTTGTATGATGACTACCGGTACGCACAGATAGCGTCGTACTGGGACGAGCAGATCGAGATGGAGTTTCAACTATTGCATCCATACCTTCTTCCCCACGCCAGGGACCGGGTCACCGCCTGCGTTTTTAGTTCAGCTCCGACGAGGACATCACGGAGGACATTGACAGGCAGAGGCAAGCGGTACGTGGCGGTGGAGGAGGCTTGATGCGCAAGGGAAGAACTGCCGCAGCCAGCGGCACCAGTGGCACCACCAGCACCTCGACCTCCCCATGCGGCTGAGGAGGAGGATGAAGATGACGAGGAGTGCCCCTCACCCTAGTGGGATGCATGCGACATGAAGTTCGTCATTGAGGCGTTCTTGGCCCCGCCTGCCAGTGCAGCGATACCCGCGCCACCGTCCGCCGCCCGCCGGCAACGACTTTTTCCTCAACTGCAGCTGCGCCGACTGGCGCCGGGCACCTCCTCCTGCATGGACGGGCTCTTGCTCGCAATTTAGGTGCCTGGCGTGCCCCCCTACTGATAAGTTTTAGGGTAAAGTTTGAATGAATAATGTCTAGTTTGAATGAATTATGTTTAGTTTGAACGAAATTTTAATGAAATCTATTTATTTTCGTGTTTCAACGTCAAATTGAAAAAACCTATTGGCGTCGCGAGTGGGAGCGGCACCCCAATTGCCCACGGCGCGTCCGGACAGGGCCAATATCGTCTGTTCTACAGCCGGACACGTTTTAGGCTAACTGATGATATGGAGGAACCTCTCTTGACACTTGTTCCGCATTATTGACATGGCAATTATTTTGCCATGCAATAGATTGTTTTTGTCCGTGATTGATACTTTCAAGCAACTATAGGAGCTCAGGAAATAAATTTCTCGGTTGGAACAGTGTCCATTTTCCTTGTCATGTTGGATGGACTCTGCACCTAGCTTTCTTGTTACCAGCGTCCAGGCTGATCACACTGGAGTTGAAGTTCATGAATATCTCTGAAGTTTCCCGCAAAAGAGAAGTCCCACGTGAACTTATGGATCCCACGTACGTGTTGGCCGGCCAACAGACCGAGATAACTACGGATCTTTAATAACTAACTAGTAATTGTTATAACTGAACACAGGGCGTACGTAAACCACTCATCATCGATCTTCTACTTCTCTTAGTTCTCAATAAACCTAGATTCTGCTAGCTCTCGCTATTCACCACGGCCACGCCAGGGTATGAGCGACATAGAGAACGTCGCTGTGGCGGAGCCGGCCCTCGCGCGACGGCGGCCCATCTATTTCATGTGGGGGGAAAAGGTGAGGGATTTCTTCGCCAGATACAAGACGGCCAACCATGGTAGCGGCGAGGAGGACGATGCCGTGGCCGTGGCGGCGGAGCCACAGGAGCATACCAGGTGGATGCTCATCTTCCTCGTGACCTTCGGCGCCGTCTTTGCGTTTTTTGCCTCCTTTTTCCTGTTCTTTCATCACGACGGGAATCCCAGCAGGGCGGTGATGATTGAGATCTTTATATGGCAGTCTATCGCAGTCGTCCTTGTACACCTTTCTGCTATTCTCGTCTCGCACTGCCAACGTGGGTTTCAAGACGAGTATTATGATAGACTTACAGATTCCTTGCTTCAATTATAGCTTAAGTTAGATAATCATCAATGTATGTTGAGAACAGTTTTTGACATTCAGTTGACATAAATTTTGTTTTTCTTTCCCCCTTGTTCTTTTTTGTCCTTTGAATGAAAATTATGCGAGAGGGTGATATGCATGTGCCGTCAATGACACTGATCGAGTCATCGATCAAGCTAACCGTTGATATGGGGAGGAACCTCTCTTGTTCCGTATTATTGACATGGCAATTATTTTTCCATGAAATAGATTGTTTTTGTTAGTGATGGTACTCTCAACCAATTGTAAGAGCTCAGGATATAAATTTCTCTGTTGGAATTCAGAGTCCTTTTTCTTGTCATATTGTTGCAAAGATAGTAAACAATATAAGAAATTACAGTTAGCTCTTTGCTTGTAAATTCTCGTCAACTATACTTGTTTATCCTATTTGACGATAATGCACAGCTGGCCTAATAAACTCTTGGTTTTCCTTGGCTTAAATTACCAAATATATCTCATACTGTTTAGGATCCCGGACGACTCTAGGACTGCAGAAATGCGGATACCCAAAGAGTACTTTATTCATTCTCTACCACCATTGTAGAAAAGCTTCAGAATCAAGGTAGTATTACACAAGCATGCTTTTACGCGAGGACTCTGGTGGTACGGCTGGAAAGATTACACATACTGTTACATAATTTGTGTATTTCTCAGTTTGGATTTTTGGTTGCGTTCTAGTGGATAAAACTGGACATGGTATCTGAGTCTACGAGGTTTTGGGTTCAAGTGTCAGCTTTCGCAAGTTATAAAAGTTTGCTGCGCAATTCAACTGACTTTTCATCAGGCTTTTGATTGATCTGGCCTACCAACAAGTGCAAGAGCAGGACGATACTCCAAACATATTGACAAAATTTGTTGCAGATGTGGAATGCAAGAGGATGAAATACATCTGTTTTTACATGCCCATTTATTAAAGTTGCCTGGTTTATTGCTCCCTGGTACATCAAAATTGATCTCATCACTTCCAACTGCAATAACCTAACAGAAATAATTTTAACTTTGCTCTCAGTGAATCACACTTATTCTACAGTCCCAAATATTTTACTTCTATGTGGTGCACTTGGAAGTCTAGGAATGATATCCTTTTCCAAAGGAAAAAGGAGAGCCACACCAGATTTTCATTAATTTGCAAGCTCTTGCAAATAACCTTGAACTTTGTGAGTCTGTCTCCTCTTATAAACAGGGAACCAAGCAGGAAAAAAAGGCAGCAGGCTACCCCTGGGCTGACAATGCTGCCGCAAGCTGAAACAATCAATGCTGACATGAGTTTTCAAGGATTTATGATTTATACAGATGCTTCCTGGAAGAGTAACAACTCCCAAACAGCAGCGCAAGGACACACAACGGGTATCTATATCACGGATGACGAATCAAAATACGGGTCGCGATGCAGCAACAAGACAATGTCTTTCACGCAGAAGCAAAAGCCCTAGTGGTAGCAGCAAAATTTGCAAATATCTTACAGCTAGACAGGCCAACATTCCTTCTAGATAGGTCCTAGCAAAAAACGCAGCCTCAAGAAGGATCGACCACCCCCTGCTTCATTGGAGTGCAAGAAAATACCTAGCAGATTTCTTCAGGGATACAGCTCATTCTTCTCCACAGGTGTTTGACATTTCAAGGAAGCTAAATGGAGAAGCCCAAAAATCTGCTAAACAGGTTTTTAGGTCTAGCCTAATCGAACCTATCTACCGATGTACCAGTCCAGCTCACCCTCCAGGTGCTTGTCCTGTGCTTAACATTTTACAAAATGTACAATCCCAGGACTATGTACTTACTGCTGCAAACTGCAGCTGAGCTGAAATGAAATTGGCGCCAATGGCGCCCTTGTTTGTTAAAAAAAACAAAAAACTCCTTCAAACACTTGCACTAGGCTATGATAAAAGAGTAAATAACCTACTGCCACTATTACAGTACGAAGTTCCTTGTATTTTTCATCCATTAGTGCACAAGCGTCATAAACCACAAGAGTTAAACGGGAACGTTTACCACATCAACACGTCAGTATCCGAACCGTACAACATCCACAAACATTCTTGACGTCTTACAAACAGATCACATCTCAGGGTCTTTGAAAACATGTACTGTAGCATATATACACACATGGCCAGTGAATACGCGGAGTTAAAAGGCTAGGCTCTCTCCCGGCGCATGCGTTATTCGCCTCCGCTGTGGGGCGCTCGACCGTCCCTCTCAGGCTGCCTTCGCGAAGCCGACCCTCAGCTTGCCGTAGTCGAAGACGGTGTGGTAGGGGCCCATGAAAACATCTCCCAAGATCCTGCAGTTGCAAGATGTATCAGTGCCACAAGCATAGGTCGAATGTAAGCAGCACTTGGGCTGGATTTCTAACATTATCTCAGTAAGTGATGACTGATTTCGTTAGGTCTGACAAACTAATATGTGAGGACAAGAAGCAGGAGCAGAGCAGGATAGATTACCAGAGAGGACCGCGGGGAGGTGGGATGTCCATGGCTGTAAAACCACTGATGCACTGGGCAGCAGCTCCCTCACCAACCTTCAGAACATACTGCACAATCAAACAGAACAATATCAATAACAAGGCCCCAAAGCTAAGCTAGTTGTATGCTAATTTGATGTTGCCAAACGTTGAAGAAACCAGATGGTCGATAAGCTTGTCAGGTGATCAGGTTGCACAGACGGAAACAAACAGAAGAGGAAAACCATGGAGGTGAATAAGTCGTACCTCTTCTGGTTTGAGCGCAAACTTCTTGCCACCAATGGTGAACTCAATGTCAGGCATGGATCCAAGGCCACCGCAGTCCACAGCTGATTCTCCCATGGGACTGGGGAGACGGTTGCACAGCTGCAAAACTCATATAGTTAAGCAACGCACAGAAGAATCACTGTACTGGAAGAACAACCTGGGCCAAAGCCAACTAATCTCACGTTATTGACGTAGTCCAATATGAGGTCCTGGGTCTTGTTCTGCGAAAGTTGGTTCTGCATCCATACAACAGCCATCTCACAGACATTGCACATGGGATCGCTACGGAGGCCGTTCGATTTCTCAGCTTCGTCATCGACTACGCTCCGAATTCCAGCACTGTGTTCGCATTCACAAAAAAGGAAAAGGTGAGTCACAGTAGTAGTAGAAGTGGGAACATAATGAGAGAATGCCTAGAGACGATTTCCACCTATTTGGTTCACAGTAACAAGCTTGGTCACAGTAGTTAATATACTTAATAACAGTAACAAGCAACACATGACATCGTTACTAGCTACCAGTCAAAAAGCAGTCTCTATTTTGCATATTCAGAAATTGAACAGTATTTGCAGTTCTCACCTAACACCACGACTCCCATCAAAGGTGCACAGACCAACCTGAGAGCAGATCTTTTTGGGCTGTGTCTGCAATATGACCCAGAGCAAGTTTAGTCACACTCCTTTAAGAGGTAGCATAATTCACGCATCCAGATGTCAAAATAGGTAAAAGTCGATAAAGATGCAAACCTCTGCTAGCAACAGGTCTAGGATCTGCTGTCCATATTGAGAAACAATTGTTTTGCACTCTTGGCTGACTACCCCAGCCGCACCAATCTTCTCATTAATTTCAGTAATTATAGCCTACATTGGTGAGAGTAACTTGTCAAAACTCATCAAGTGGAACTTGATATGGAGCAAACAATAGAAAACCAGCGATGAATAGTGCCATGCAGATTGACTCCTACATAACATTAAAAATAAACTATCCATAATTGAGCTTTTCTTTTCCAAATTAAGCTTGAGATCTCAGAGATTTCTGGAGTTGTTTTCACTCAACTTATGGTGCTTCCATGTATCTGATATAGTGTAAGCTAAAGGTTTCTACAGTGGTATTCAGGAAATAAAATGAAGTGTTCTCTTTCCAATATTGCAATTAGCAAATACAAGGCCAAGTACTATATCATCCTAAGCACGTCAACAGGTGTCTCTAGTCTTGAAATCTAGAAGATCATACAGAAACAGTGCGTCTTGGATCATTAATAGGATAATTGTTCCAAAATACATCAATTTGAGAAAAGTTGTGATATTTTAGTAGATAATGCCATACAAAAGAGCAATTGCAATTGAAAAAAGTGGATGTCAATCACCAGTGTGAAGGTAAACATAAATATAAAGAACATAACGTACCGTGGGGCCAGCAAGCAATGAAGTTCCAGAATCCGCGATCGCCGCACAACCGCCAGCGCAAAATCCTGAGAACGACATATGTGAACACGTGTAAGATTTTCTGATTTAGACGAAAAAAATCTGAACATGAAGACAACCATTGCAGTACCTGTGGACTGTCCTCCAACCAGGACATCACCCATGTCAAACTGCATAGGAAAAGGGCATTTTAATATCACATGACCAACTAATACTTAACTTGCAGGTAAAAAAACTACTACTTAACTTGCACAAGAATACTAACCTGCCAATATCCTTTCTGAGTGACTGGACATATGTATGTTCACCCACGTAGTGTTAGGGTCCATTCCTCCAAAAATAATTTCACCACCTTCTTCTTCATCAGCATGTCGGTTTAACCAGAATGAGAAAACAGGGTCGCTGATGAGACCTTGCTCTATCATTTTATACCTGCGATTTTTTGCATATCATTAGGTGCCACGAATCTAATATGATCCATAGGGAATGCAAAGCTAAAGCATGGTATGTATGACAGCAAAACAGAACAAGTAAATACATTAACCAAATGTAGGATAGTTTGACACGGACGAGCATAAGTATTTAAGTTCATAACAGTACATTCCTTACAAGCATAAGTATCATGACAGGTGCAGCATAACATACAGATGTCACAAGAAACAAGAAATAAGTGAACACACAACAAACAGTCCAGCTGGATATCATGATAATTACTAATTTAAGGTAGGTTGCTATTTTCTTTAGAGGGTCAATACTCAGGATGCTGACAATTGCAATGCTATGAAGTATGAACAAATGAACTACTAAATGCCAATGTCCCTCCAGCTGGTGAAAGAACTGCAATATCACTAAAAGGCTGAAGCTATAAAAAAAATAGCATTTTTTTTTAACCATGCAAGAGAATTGCATGTATTATATTAGAAGAGGAAAAACCACAAAGGTGGCTGGAGCTTTACAGAGGCGACCAAACGAAAGGCTACAGACATTGTCTTACGGAGATTCAACTGTGCAGAAAAATGAACAAAGACAATCTTTAAGGTCGGATTGGCTTACCACACAGGTACTGCTTTCCCGACAGATATTTCCTGAAACCCAAGCCCAAGGATGCCATCGAACTTTGCAACCAAGAAAGTAACACCTGGCTCCTTTGTAGCTTCAATGAACTCCTAATACAGTGACCCAATAAAATATATTAACAAAAAAATACTCAATGTGATGAATGCGAGCAGAGATAACCAACAAATCAACTTTGAAATGTGTAGGGCACAAACCTGATCTTTCACAACGAGATCACCTACTGTAACACTATCCTCGCTGAAGTACCCAGCAATTGAACCAGTGCCATACTGAATGGCAGCAGGCTTTCCTGATGAGATAACAAGACAAAACAGCATTGTAAATAATGCAAACAGCTACGTAACAGGGAGATGAATTAACAAAAGCAAACATAGTGGAAAACAATCAAAACATAGAAAATCATCAATCAATATGACTCTGCAAAAAAGGTCTAGCAAATAGAAGTGACCAAAAATGACCATTTCCTAAGTTGTGGCTAAAGTTGCAATTGCGTACGCTATTTAATGTGGTCAACGTAGGCAGCAATCGTTGCAACATTTCCATCACCACGTCTAGCTAGAAGAATAGGGCACTACATCAATATCAGTGGCCTATTTTATAGCATCCTTTTCAGGGGTGTTGCACCTAACATTGAAATTGGACATCTTACTTGAAACTGAACCATGAATGGTCTACGACAGTTCATCAGTACACATCTGACTTCTCCAGAAGATAAGTTTGAAGTCCAGCACATACCTCTTTAATGTTGGCTTAACGAACAGGAATGTTTCAAAATGATACTACATGGGATAAGCTAAGACACTAGCTGGAACTACGTAGATAACAAAACCCTGGCAGATTTCAACTCAACTAGACACTCTCGTTAACAGTAAGCAAACTTGACAGGAAGACAACATGTCAGCTACAGCACAAAAAACTTAGCATGCTGGAGAGAAGTTTCAAGACGCTAACCATTCTTCTTGTAAGTGCTGGACGACCCTGCCTTGTAGCGTGAGTGCAGGTAGCACGCAATCTGCACCAACAAACACCAAAAACAAAGTCAAACCACCGACGAGACAACCAAATCTCACCCAAAAAAAGCCACCACCACAACCACCGACGCCAAGACCAAGGAGTACGCACCGAGAAGTAGCACTTGGCTGAGGGCACCCAGAGGTTGGAGCTGCCGGTGTCGAAGATGACGGTGAACGTCTGCGCGGGGGTGCCGATGCCGATCTCCCCGAAGTACTGCGCGTTCATGTAGTTCTTCAGCCCCACGATGTCGCCCTCGTCCTCGGAGTTGGCGCCGCGGAGGAGGGGGCGCGCGGCCGCCGCCTCGTCGCCGGAGAGGCGGGTGGCGACGCGGCTGTTGACGTCGATGGGGCGCTTCTTCAGGTTGATCCGCACCAGGCCCTCCGCCTCTGACGCCGGGAGGAGGGCCTGCAGCAGCACGGCCGCGAGGAGCAGCAGGGCGGCTCTGCGGGTTCCCATGGTCGCGAATCTGCGGCGGATCGGAGGGGGTTAGTCCAAGTGCGAGAGGAAAATCGAAGGGGAAAGTAACAGACGTTCTGAACTAGCTAACTGACACTTCCGCGACTGGATCGAGCGCTGCGCGTTACACGAATGGGAAATTAACGCGGAAATTTCAGTCGCCAGTGCATAAGAAATTTTAGGCGCAGAAACCACTCAAAAACCTAACAAAATCCGAATCGAGGGTTCGGTGCATGTCATCGACTGAAATTGGAACAGAGTCCCCAAATTCCACAGAAATCAGAGCGAAATAACACCACAGAACACCATAAACCAGCATAAATTCAACGCTAGACGTGAACAGGGCAAAATACCACTCAATCTAACCGCCAAAACCTAGCACGATCCTGTTAAACCCGCTCGAAAAAGGCAAAAAAAAAATCAGGGGAAAAGCCAGATCGCGGCCGCAGACACGCGGAAACGAGCAGATCAAGACGAAAACGCACACGAGAATTCACCAGCTCCGGCACTCTACCGCTAGGAAGCAGTCAAGCGGAGTCCACGAGAGAAGCGCAGTGCGGGGAGAACTCACCAGAAGCCTGACGAGGAAGGAGAGATGGAGGGGAGCGGAGCCAAAGCCAAGTGACGTGTGCAGCACCACGGACCCGCGAGCTCTGCATATATAAAGCGGCTCGGCAGATGGCGTGCGCTCCGCGGTCGCCCCGGGCCGTCGGATGCTTGGACGGTGCGGGATCGACCGTCGGATCGGGATAGAGCCGTCGGGTGCGAGCGAAACTGCTAGCTTTACCCCGGGAAGTGGTGCGTGCGTGAGGGAGGGGATGACTGAGGGAGGGGGTTACGCGCTGACGTGGCGTCTGGTGGGACATTTTTATTCTTTTCTTTTTGGACGGATAGGGTGGGACTTTGTTGTTGCGGGTGAACTCTGAGGATGGAGACGGGGACGGAGGAGAGCCTCCTGCCCGGTTGCTTTGCGTGGAAGTAATTGGGTTCGATTTAATATTTGTGCGAGTACATTTGTGTTTGGACAAATTGTGCTAAATTATGATTAGTGGAGTACCGTTGTTAGAATCAAGATTCAAGAGACAGAATCGTCATTCTATCCTCTGGGTTTGTGGGTTTGCTCGTCTTGGCGTCACATCTAGGCCAGGACAGTAGGTGGATTGGTTGAAGAGTTTATCCACCAAAAGTCCATGGATGATAGTAAAGCAAAACAGGTACACATGGGAAGCCACTTTTGTAAACTTGCCGAAAACCGCATTCCTAAGTTCCACACAAATTACGAAGAAGAATCACCCATGTGACTTGTGTGAAATGAGAAAACGAAATCTTCTGTCCGGCATGACCTAACGCAATCTTTTAACATAGAAAAGTTTTTCTTTGCGAATGAACATAGAAAAAGATTTTAGCTAAGCTAGTTTCGTATGAGAAATTTTCATCTCCCAGAAATCAAGCAGAAAGACACAAAATTTTGATCGTTATTAAAATTGAACTTCATCAGCCACTAGACCAAGCCGATCTGCTGTGAAAAAAAAACAATCCGGAATATCATCTCTCTGTTTACAATGCCAAGAGAAAATCTCACGGCATGCATCTAGGTTCTCAAAAAATCGTTGTAATTAAATTTTACCGTTCTAGATAGACAGATTCCGGATGGTAGATACAGTACTACTCCCTCCTTTTTTAATATAAGATGTTTTATCATTTGTCCACATTCGTATACATACAAATTTATCTAGACATGTTTTAGTGTGTATATTCACTCACTCTAATATGCATCTAGACAACATGTACAACACCTAACATCTTATATTTAAAAGTGGAGGGAGTATATACACACACGATAAGATACGCAAGGTACATGATAAAACTATCCTCGTTCATATCAAGGCGTGTCACATTTTCACGGAGTAACTATAAGCATAAGCATGATCATTAACTGCCCGTTGCGTAGCGAGCTCTCACCAGAACATACCATACGAATATACGATCGATGCTGTCCCTTTCACGCCACTGTTGCTTCCACCTCCTCATTCTCAAATATCAACAGGGTGTTACGAGTAGTAATTAATTAAGAGCAATATTTTCTGGTCGACCAAAACAAGTGTTTTGCGTATACCAAATCTAGGCATGAAAAGGAAAGGCTGGTAGCTAGCGACTTCAGCTCCAGATATCAATACTGTGACCCTATGATCGAGTTAGTGCGATGTACATTCTTCTCCTGAAAACAACGAGTCACGACTTGTACGGAGTACTAGTGAACCATCGCTGAAAATTTTGGATGCCCACGCTACTAGACAGATGTACCTGTGCCACGGCCAAGCAACCAACACACGCGACCTCCCTCCTGCGGGCCCCACGTTATGGTCCCACACACCAGGGACCTGCGGTACAGAACTACAGATACGTTGCTGGTCGACGCGGGATTTTCGTTACGCGCACCCGGTCGCTGCAAGCCAGAAAGGGTGGGTGTGAACACGGTAGGCAGACAGGACAAGGAAGGCATCAAACAATCGAGCAAGTGATTGATGGACTTATATTATCTCTTGTGCGGGTCTAAAAGATTATCTCTTAAAGTTCAAAAAATTATATGTCTCTTGTTAATTACTCCCTCCGTTCCATATTAGATGACTTCCATTTATACAAAAGTGGATGTATCATGTCTAGATACATCCACTTTTGTACAAATTGAAGTCATCTAATTCGGAACGGAGGGAGTAGTCGGTTGTGCTTTGTCGAGTGGATAAGGTGGACAAATCGTGCGTGCTCTGTCCTAATTGTCGTGCAAACGTGTGCTCTGTGCTGGAATATTCTGTCGGACAATGTGAAATGAATTAACTATGTTAACACCGATGGACGGCTATAAAAAACGCATATATTGCAATTTTATGGACAAAGGCTCTCTTGTTTAGATAGTACCAACACATGTGCTCGCATTCAAGCACGTACACTCACTCGTACTCCTTCGACCGTCTGAGCCGATAAAACTTGAGATTGATACCATGAAAACGTCCTCTCAAACTAAAAGAGCATTGACCTAATCATGTAATAACTAATAAATCCAGAAAATACGAGCAAATGTACCGATTCGAGGACTTCAAATCAGAAGGGGTTAATCCAAGTGGGAGACGAAACTTGAAGGGAAGCCAAACTGGACAAATAGAAGAGATCTCTAAATAGAACTACGAGAAACCACTAAAAAAAGGTTTAAATCAAGAGCGCATGACATCAAGACTGAACGAGGAACAAAATAAAAAATTCTTGGAAATCAGAAAGAAATAACGGCACAAGACACCATAAACCAGCATAAATAAATACTTAAAACACAAACGTGGCACAAGAACACTCAGTTTAACCGTCAAATACCCCTCACACGATCCTAGCAAAATAGACAAAAGCATATTGAGCCAGATCGCTCCCACAAACGTATGGAAACAAGTAGATCGAGACCAACACCCACACGAGAATCACTAGCTCCGGCACTCTACCGGTAGGAAGAAGTTAAGCGGAGTCCATGAGAAGATGGAGAAGTGGGGAGGATTAGGGAGAGGGGTTACACGCTGACATGACATTCGGTGATAAAATGTTGTTGCAGCCTTGCAGGTGATCTCTGATGAAGATGGACACTGGGAGGGAATCTGGCCGGGTGTGTCGCATGTAAGTAATCGGTTTCATAATGGTAGATGTGACTAAAGTTTAGCATTGGTATTCTAGAGAGTGAATAGATGGAACCGGGCGGCAGCTGATCCTGGCTATCCTGCCGTCGCTGCTCTCCAAGTTGATGGCGACATGCCAGCATGGAAATGGTTTCTGGACTTATAAACATGCGGTATACACGGTGCTGTGTGGGCCTGGTCCGTATAATACCTGACATGTTTTTACCCTTAACTAGGGGCGGCATCTGGCGCATTAATGGTCTGCCAATGCTGATAGTCAAGGTCAATATGGGTGCATCACCGCATTAACAGCTGAAAAACAGTGGTTGTGTCTGTTCTGGTGGGCCATTACTGGGTGGACACGCTCCACCTAACAAGGACATCAAACGTGAAGGCACACCTGAACTTGTGCAGCCCCATTCTTCCACTGGATCAAACTGGGGACAGGAGCGCGGGTTGAGTAGCGGAGGTTGAGGAGCGGACACGGAGGAAGATTGTGTTGAGAAGGCGACGGCTGCTTCATAGCAGGAGAAGGTAAACTGCCCGATCTAAAATCTATTGGATTTTGCCTACCCCCATGCCGGTTGTTTCTGTCGGATGATGAACTAATCCCCTCATCCTCCCTCCTCCCCCGCACCCCCTTCCCCCAGTCAGGCTGAGTGATGGGCAGCGACGGCACAAGACTGCCTGATCAATCTGCAGCGGCGAGTGTCGGCGAGATCGATGTTTCGTTCTCAGCGGGAAGAAACAAGCCTGTTCCGGCGGCCGGCAACGGGCTTTCAGCATGCTCTTCTGCGGCTGCGCCAGATGGAATGGACAACACAAGTTCCGTAGCCTGTTCTTCGGTTGGCGGCGGACAAGATCTGGTCGTGCCGCCGGGGACGACTAGTCAACCACCGGCGACCAGGAGGACATGGGTGGTCGCTCCCCGGCTCAAGATTGCAGCGCAGACGGGGCTGAAGAATCGGGTAGTACAGCCACCAGGCCGGCGCCCGAATGCTCGTTCCACATCGCTGATGAACACATCTTACAGCCTGTAGCGCGCATGGAGGGTACCATTGCCTCAATGGGCGCGACTGTTGACTGCAGTTTTCAACATTCAAGCATCAAAAGTGTACACGAGATATATTCATTGTTGTATAGTAATAAAATGGTTGATTGTTCGCTCCGCTTGATTCTGTTTATATCTGTGCACTTGGCTACATGGTGGCGCATCACATGGGCAGAAAACCCTCAATTTCTCATAGGTATTGCCAATCAATTCTTTGCCGTCGAAATTCATTGTTGGTTGGAATGATAGCAGGTTGTGCCGTACTGGTTTCATGCTGACCTGATTGAACTTCTGTGCAATTCACTCCAGGGTGGTTCACCCCATGAAAATAAATCATGCATACATACTAGATGTTAGCCGACAGTTGTGCGAGGGTTAAAAGCGTTCTGACCTTTTTGGTGTGGAACCGTCAAGGATGAAAATCGTAGCTGCAAGACAAGGGAAATAATGTACTGTCCCGTAGATCATTGGATAAGCGGGTCAGTCCCTTATGGAGGGCAGAAAAAAACGTGAAGAACAACGTTGGATTTTGACCAATTTGGCTTCCAATTCGTTGCGAATATTCGAGGTCCTTGTACGTATTCACCTAAATGAATAAAAAGTCAATAAAATGCTGTAGTTTCCATCCGCAGATACCTTTTTCCGGTTATAGGATTCGATTAATTTCATATTTTTTTGCACGAGGTAGCTTCTATTACTGCAGTAAGTAAATAATTGATGTCTGCAAGGGCGGCGCAAATGTGTGATCTCATTTACCTGCCTCGATGTCGGGCTCTCACATCTGGGCGGGAACGGACATTCAAAACATCAAGGCTTTTAAGCTAAAATCGGGCCAAAGCTTCAGGAGAAAAAATTATTGGCAGGTCATCAGTTATGGCCGGATGGGCCTGTGTCGTCCATAGATGTTGTTGACTATTTGGGTTGCTACTGACGGGCTAGCAGACCGGCCTTAAATGCATTGGAAATACGACAGGAATACTGCACCGTCGTCGCGATTTCGGTTCCTTATACGCCGGCCGCCTGTCCCACTGGCCCGAATCCTGAAGCTTTGTCAGTCGTAGATGGGGCGAGAGCAGCTGCCGCGGGGTTCAACACAGCATTTCCCTGGTATTCTAGTACTTCTTTGAGAGCAAGTACGTACTTACTCAGCACTCATGGCCTACACTAGCTATTTTACCGAGTGACAGAGAGCTTCGGATGCAACGCAGATAAATTGCACGAGCAGCTCGTGCCTCGTGGAATCTCTTGCCCAAATGTTTACATTGAGACTAAATATTAGACATTCGAGAGTCTCCAGGGGTGAAGATTTCTTGCACCCGAGATCCAGTGCTCCTGCCACTTCAAAAAAATTCAATTATTCTGGAATAATTTTTTTAGGAGGGACAATTTTACATCATACATGTTCTCCATGATGTATCCTATAGAAGTGCAAAATTACAGTGCGAAATACTTTATATTTTAACCTACATAAAAATGACAAATTTGCAGATCTTATAAAAGTTAACAATGCATATATTCAAATCTACAAATTTTGTCTTTTTTTGTAGACTATAATATAAAGAGTTTCGCATTGATATTTTGCACGCTAGTAGTATTCATCGTTAAGAATAGGCATGATTTTTTTTCAGATTGTTTGAAAACATTTAAATATATTTTCGAATTTTTTAAAATGACAGGAGCACTGGAGGTCGGGAGCAAGAATAGTCTCCAGTCCCAAATATCCGAAATGAAGTTGTTTGGATGCGCCAGATATTCAATATGTTTATTGGTGCACAATATCGAGCGAGCGCTCGTGCCTCGTGGGATCCCTTCACCCAAATGTGACACGCACCGGAGATAGGCCGCACGCAACACTCGCCGCGCCATTGACAACCCGGCCCCGCTATGGTGGACCCATCGTGGTTCCTCTGCTTTGTGCAGCCAACGAACTCTCAGGATGAGAACTCTGAGCTTTGCATTGCGCGGAAGTAACTCGGTTTGATAATATTTGTGCAAGGACGATCATTTCTTGACAAATGGTGTTACTAAATTAAGATTAGTGGCACTCGTTAGAATCAGGCGACATGAGCATTATTCCCTATTCTCTTTTATGGTGTCTTTGTGGGTTTGCTTGTCTTGATGGTTCATCTCGGCTAGGTGGATTGGTCGACGGGTTTATCCACAAAAAAGTCCACGGATTCTAACGAGTGCTAAACTCGCTAGAAACCACATGTACTTCTAAGTTCTACCCGACGACAAAATAAGGAAAACATCATGCATATAGTCATTGAACTTAAAATTCACCCTTGTAATTAAATTAGCACAAAAACAATGTGGGCGGCATGCGACACTCCATAAACATGAGGTGTCGCGGCCTAACGTAATATCTCTGAAACTTAGAAAGTGGTTTTTATTCGCGGGGAGTTTGGTACATGAAAATTATCACGCAAGCGTTGCTTCCATGACTTCCTCATTCTCAAACCTCATCAAGGTGATAGTGATTATCAAGAGCAATAATTTCTAGTCCACCAAAACAAAATATAATTCCTGGTCGACCAAAACAAATTAAGTGTTATATGCCCTTCGTATCAAAATATAAGACCTTCAACCTACTTTTGACACACACATGTATCTAGAGACATGTTTTAGTGATAGATCCAGGGAGTACTATCTAGTCTAGGCATGAAAAGGAATGACCGGTAGCTAAGCTCCAGATATCTAGACGACGACCCTAAAAGGAAAGCTGGTGCTGTGGACATTATTCTTCTGAAAACAACTTGCACTCCTGCATGGATCCCTCGTCAGCAAAACGCGAGAAGTTCTCCGGGTGAAGCTAGGCAGAGCAAGCCACCAACAAGCGGGAGGACCTCGTTGCCACCGACGAGCGGGCCCTACATGTCGGACCCCACGCACCAGGGACTTGCGGTACAGATTCGTTGTTGCTCGACGTGGCGTCCGGTGAGACCTATTGTTGCGGATGATCTCTCTGAAGTTGGGGACGGGGAGGGAAACCGAGTTTGCTCTGCCTCTGCGTGGAAGCAGCAGCAGTAGAGAAGAGAAGCAACACACACGAATTTCTGGACCTCTCCTCCCTCCTCCTCTCCTGCTACAGTGTCCAGAGTCGAATCGAGGGCAACTTCGATTTCTCCGGCGACCGCCGGCGTATCCGCGGGATTTCCCGTCCTCCGGCAGCCGCCACGGCGGCGGGCGGACGGGGGATCCCCGGATCGCGTTCCGGCGATGTAAATAGGGCGGAGTTTGGGCGGATCGGCGTCGTGGCGGAGGCGGGGTCGCCGCGGTCGTCTTTTTGCTGCGCAGTAGCCTCCCCTCCTTTCCGGCGGCGTCTTCGGCGACGTCGTTTGGCTGCTGCTTTGCCTGTCCGGCGCTGCCTCCGGTGCCGGCGGGTTGTCCGTGGAGTGTGTACAGGGGTGGATCTGGGTTCTTGCAGGTTCTTGCCGGCGACGGACTTGAAGACGGTGGCTTCCCCGGTGATGCGTCGGTCCTTGGTGGCCGCTTGGGCGAAGGACTTCCGGCTGCCGATCTGTTCAAGGCTCTACGGAGCGATGAAGACGGCGGCGTGCCTTCTGCGCGTGTCGACGGCGGCGGTGGCCGTCCTCCCTGTGGACTATGTTGTAATTTTCTCTTTGTTCAGGGTTGTCTGTAACTGTGCAATTTCCTAATAGATCTGGGTCTTTATGCCAAAAAAAAAAAAAAAAATCGGTTTGATAATACAACATTACAACATGTGCAAGGACGTTCGTTTTTCGACAAATGGTGCTGCTAAATCAAGATTAGTGGCGTGGTTAGAATAAGGAATCAAGGACTTCAGGAGCATCATTATTTTCTTTTGAGTTTCGTGGCTTTGCTTGTCTCGGTGGTTCACCTCGGCCAGGGACCAGGGTAGAGTACGTGCATTTGGTTCATGAGTTTGTCCACCAAAAGTCCCAGCGATTATACTAGAGGAACATGGGTACATACGAAACGACTTTCGTAGTCTTTCACCGAAAACACATTTCTAAGCTCCACGCAAATTATTAAAAATGGCATGTGTATAAGTTTGTTGGAAAGAAAATCGCCCTTGAAAATTTGCGCGAGACGACGACGTGACACTATAAAAATGGAAAAAATGAAACACGTTCCTCTATCACGACCCTAACGTAAGATGCCTCGAAAACAGAAAATGATTTTCGCTAGGTGAGTTATTTAGAGGGAAATTTCATCTGGCACGCTCAAGCAGGATGCCACAAAGTTTTTGACGAATATTATGCAGATGCTTCAAACTAAACTTCATAGGCCACTGGATTTAGTCGGTGTGCCAAAAGATATGAAGTAAGAACAATTTGGCATTATCCTCTTTCTGTTTATGATACCAAAAGAATATCAGATCATGTATCCACGTTCTGAAGATTCGTTGTACGTATTTCAGAGTTCCGGATGGACGGATACCAAATCATATACTCGATAACGTACGAGCTATATCTTTCTTCGCAGGGCGGAGCTGGAGCTCAAGTCACCCTGATGCACTACTTTACTATGGCATAAAGTTGTCAAAAACCAATATACTATAGATAAGTATGGTTTGTAGTTTCTAATAATATAACATAATAAAATACAACATTATAAACACAAAAGAAGTAGCAATAGAAAATCAAAATGCTTAATATACTAATGAAACAAAGGACAAAGTTACCTGAGAATGATGTCTTGCATTTTCAAATTAAAAATACATCATCACATGTCATCTCTGCTCACAACGAATGGGCAGTTCAGCCTGGTGCGCAGACACGCCTAGCAGCCGGCGATAAGGGCGACAATGGCACGTTCTGCAGCCTATCAACACAACTTTGAGTTTCGGCTGCTCGCAGGGACCATGTCATCAATGTCGTGGTCGACAGAGGAAGCAGGCAATGTGGATCACTTACATGATCCACTTCATTCAAGGCGGGGGAGGGGGCCCTTGCCCCCCCCCCCCCCCCCCCCTACACACAGCATGCATCTGAGGTTCCGATGAGTGAAGATCGCGATGTGAACTGGGTAGGTAGAGAGGACAAGCAAAGAACCCAACAATTGACCAAGTGAGTGACGAATTTAGATTATATGTTGATTATACAATCTAGGCACAACAAAATTTTAGTATATCAATAGATTTTTGTGAAAAAATACACTACAAATTGTATAATTTAGCTTAAATATATACAATACAAAGTATTTTGCATTTTTGGAGAGGTGCCATGGCACCCCCCCTATTTCCGCCCTGGTTTTGTTGTCATGGCCTAACGTAATATCTTTGTAAACAAGAAAATTGTTTTCGTAACATGAGTTCTGTATATGAAAAATTCATCTCGCACGCTCAATCAGGAAGACTCAAAATTTCCATATATATTTTTAAATGAAATTAAACTTCATCGCCGTTGAATTGAGTTGATATGCCTACGGATGTGAAAAAAGAACAATCGGCAATATCTTTTTTGTGATTATATTACAAAAAAATGGCCAGACATCCATTCATTTTACATATCTCACTGTTCCATATGGATGGGTTTAGAGCATTGGTAATTGGTATATTTGCCACCCAATTTGTAAAACTGAAATTTTACCAATCCAGACTAATATAGTATTCCCCGACTCATATTTAAAATCATTTGGCTCTCAATTGCAAATATACAAATATAAAGCCAAATTATACCAACTGGCAAACAGTGGTTCCCTACATCTTTTCACCCATTTACATGTGGATCAGGTGGTTCTCAAGATTCCTGCTGGCATGCTCTGCCCCTCTGGTCCCCATATGTTATTGAGTGGATTGCTAAATTTTATAGCAGTACTCTCGAAGTAAAAAAGATATTAGGATTGCTATACCTGCCCTCTCCTCTTGCTATACCAATGCATGTAAACCTAAAACAGTAGGTATACTCGATATAAGATGTCTTGTAGAACAAATACTACTCCCTCCGACCCACTATATGTGTCGTGAAGAATGAACTGGTTACGTACAAAACATAGTACACCTTGCGACAAATTTTTAGGATTAGAGGGAGTAGGTAAATTTCTTCGTTCATAACACAAGTTTGTGACGAATTTTCTCGGAGTATCTTTTGGCATGATCCGTAAGTGTCCCTTTGCATGGCGAGCTCTCACCAAAGAGACACCATACGATTGATGTTGTCCCCTTCAAGCAAGTGTTGCTCCATGACTTCCTCATGCTCAAATATCAACTGGCGGGTGACAAATTAATTATGAACGATATTTTCTGGTCGATCAAAACAAAGTGTTTTACATATACCGAATCTAGGCATGAAAAGGATGTTGCAAACGATAGCAAAGAAACGACGAAGAGCGGAACGATCAAACCAAAGGGGACACGAGATTTAACGTGGAAAACCTCTCCAAACAAAGGAGAGGAACAAACCACGGGCGCCAGCCAGCAATAATTCACTATATCGGGTGAGGTTACAAACGCCGTGGGTTTACAATATGTGGCTTACCCAAAAACGGCGGCTTACAAGAGGAATAAATAGAAGCATCAAACCCTAGGTCGGCTGGAGTCCAACCCGGAATCAATCCCACCTCGGCGGTAGTACCGCTTAACCCAGCGGTACTACCGCTGGGGAGGGCTGATACGTCTCAAACGTATCTATAATTTTTGATGTTCCATGCTTGTTTTATACCAATTGCTACATGTTTTGCATCTACTTTATATCACTTTTATACATTTTTTGGGACTAACCTATTAACAAGATGCCGAAGTGCCAGTTCCTGTTTTCTGCTGTTTTTGTATTCCAGAAAAGCTAGTCTGGAAATATTCTCGGAATTGGACGAAACTACACGGGAGTCCCTATTTTACCAGAACACATCTGACGGACCAAAGAGCACGGAGAGGAGCCACGTGGGCCCCACACGCCAGGGCGCGGGCCCCCCTCTGCCGCGCCCTGGGTGGTGTGGGCCCCACGGCCTCTCCAGCCGCCGCCCTTTCGCCTACTTATTCCCCCCGACGCGAAAACCCTAAGTACCTGAGCAAATATCCACGAAAAGTTCCAGAGACGCCGCCGTCGTCAACCCTAGCTCGGGAGGGTTCAGAACCTCTTCCCGGCACCCTGCCGGAGAGGGGAATCGTCACCGGAGGCTTCTACATCGCCATGCCTGCCTCCGGAGTGATGCGTGAGTAGTTCATCCTTGGACTACGGGTCCATAGCAGTAGCTAGATGGTTGTCTCTCCACTTTGTGCCATCATGTTTAGATCTTGTGAGCTGCCCTACATGATCAAGATCATATTATTGTAATGCTACATGTTGTGTTTGCTGGGATCCGATGAATATTGAATATTATGTCAAGTTGATTATCAATCTATCTTATATGTTATTTAAGATCTTGCATGCTTTCCGTTACTCGTAGATGCTTTGGCCAAGTAGATGCTTGTAACTCCAAGAGAGAGTATTTATGCTAGATAGTGGGTTCATGTCTCCGTTTAACCTGGGACAGTGACAGAAAGTTCTAAGGTTGTGGATGTGCTGTTGCCACTAGGGATAACCTAACGATGCTATGTCCACGGACATATGTGTTTGTTTACATTACGCACTTTACTTAATGCAATTATCCGTTGCTTGCAACTTAATACCAACGGGGGACTCGGATGACAACCCGGCGGTGGATTATTAGTCATAGATGCTGTTGGATAACGATCTATGTATTATGTCGTAATGCCCAATTAAATATCATAGTAGTCAACATGTCATGTATATGCATTGTCATGCGCTCACTATTCGTCAATTGCCCAGCTGTAATTTGTTCACCCAACATGTTAGTTATCTTTTATGGAGAGACACCACTAGTGAACTGTGGACCCCGGTCCATTCTTTTACACTGATTAAACAACCACAAACTGCAAACTGTTCCTTTTTCATTCTCTGCAATTTAATACTCATTTTCCACACCATACGTTTAATCCTTTGTTTTCAGCAAGCCAGTGAGATTGACAACCTCACTGTTTCGTTGGGGCAAAGTAGTTTGATTGTGTTGTGTGCAGATTCCACGTCAACAGTCCAGACTCCCTCAACACTATTTTTCTGGCGCCGTTGACAACCTTCTGAAGAGTTGCTGCTCCTACTGGTTCGATAACCTTGGTTTCTTTCTGAGGGAAAACTTGCTGCTGACTACATCATACCTTCCTCTTGGGGTCTCCCAACGAACGTGTGTTTCACGTCATCAAGCTATTTTTCTGGCGCCGTTGCCGGGGAGAAACTTCTTCATAGCTCCTCCCTCAGCCTATTTTTCTGGCGCCGTTGCCGGGGAGACAGCAGTCTTCTGCAAGGGGAGTTTCACGCTTCCAATCTCTTTACTTTGTTTTTGTCTTGTTTGCTTTCAATTATCAAAAACACAAAAAAATTAGTTACTTGCATCTAGTTTACTTTCAAGTTATTTTCTGTACTGTTTTTATTTCTGCTAAAATGAGTACTCCTGAGAACACTAAGTTGTGTGATTTCACTAGCACGAACAACAATGATTTCATATGCACACCTATTGCTCCACCTGCTGCTTCAGCAGAATTTTATGAAATTAAACCTGCACTTTTAAATCTTGTTATGAAAGAGCAATTTTCTGGTGTTAGTACTGATGATGCTGCTGTTCACCTTAATAACTTTGTTGAACTTTGTGAAATGCAAAAGCTCAAGGAAGTAGATGGTGATATTATTAAACTGAAACTTTTTCCTTTCTCCTTGAGAGGACGTGCTAAAGAATGGTTGCTATCTTTGCCTAGAAATAGTATTGATTCATGGACTAAATGCAAAGATGCTTTTATTGGAAAATATTATCCTCCTGCTAAGATTATTTCTTTGAGAAGTAGCATAATGAATTTTAAGCAATTTGATAATGAACATGTTGCTCAAGCATGGGAGAGAATGAAATCATTGGTTAAAAATTGTCCCACTCATGGACTGACTACTTGGATGATCATCCAAACCTTCTATGCAGGATTAAATTTTTCTTCGAGGAATTTATTGGATTCGGCCGCTGGAGGTACCTTTATGTCCATCACTTTGGGTGCTGCAACAAAGCTTCTTGATGATATGATGATTAATTATTCTGAGTGGCACACCGAGAGAGCTCCAACAGGTAAGAAGGTAAATTCTGTTGAGGAAACCTCCTCCTTGAGTGCCAAAATTGATACTATTATGTCTATGCTTGCAAATGGTCAAACACATGTTGATCCAAATAATGTTCCTTTAGCTTCTTTGGTTGCTCAAGAAGAGCATGTTGATGTGAACTTCATTAAAAATAATAATTTCAACAACAATGCTTATAGGAATAATTTTGGTAATAGCAATTATAGGCCCTATCCTTCTAATAGTGGCAATGGTTATGGAAATTCCTATAGTAACTCCTACAATAATAATAAGAGTGTACCCTCTGATCTTGAAGTTATGCTTAAGGATTTTATTAGTACACAAACTGCTTTCAATAAAACTGTTGAGGAGAAATTTGGGAAAATTGATGTGCTTTCCTCTAAAGTTGATAGTCTTGCTCTTGATGTTGACTTATTGAAACTAAAGAACATGCCTCATGATGTTAAAGAGAGCAAAACTCTCAATGCTATACAAGTTAAAATTGATAACAATGTGAGGATGTTAGCTGAATTGCATGCTAGATGGGAAAGAGAGGATGAAATTGCTAGAAAGAAATATTGCTAGAGTTTATACTATTACTACTTCTGAAAATGCTTCAAACTCAAGTGTTAACAAACCTCCTACCATTAATGGCAAGATAGTTGGTGTTGGTAATGTTTCCACTTCTATTGCAAAATGTCCTAAATTGCCTGATAACTCTGAAACTGTCCTTGATAAAGATGCTGAAATTTCTAGCAATAAGGAAGAGAATAATTCCATTACTTTTGATGATAATGACTTTGATTTTGATGGTTGCAATATTTCTGAAGTAATTAAGTTCTTGCAAAAGCTAGCTAGAAGTCCTAATGCTAGTGCTATAAACATGGCTTTTACTAAACATATTACTAATGCTCTCATACAAGTTAGGGAAGAGAAATTAAACATGAAGCTTCTATCCCTAGGAAGTTAGAAGATGGTTGGGAGCCCATCATTAAATTGAAATTGAATGACTTTGATTGCAATGCTTTGTGTGACCTTGGTGCTAGTATTTCTGTTATGCCTAAAAGATTATATGATATGCTTGATTTAGCACCTTTGGAAAATTGTTACTTGGATGTTCACCTTGTTGATTCTACTATTAAAAAACCTTTGGGAAGAATTGATGATGTTCTTATCATGGTTAACAACAATTATGTCCCCGTTGATTTTATTGTCTTGGATATTGAGTGCAATCCATCATGCCCTATTGTGTTGGGAAGACCTTTTCTTAGACTGTAGGTGCTATTATTGATATGAAAGAAGGGAATATAAAATATCAATTTCCTCTCAAGAAAGGTATGGAACACTTTCCTAGGAAGAAGATTAAGCCACCTTATGATTCTATTGTTCGAACAAATTACAATGTTGATGCTTCTTCACTTGGTAATACTTGATGCATGCTTTGTGCCTAGCTAAAAGGCGTTAAAGAAAAGCGCTTATGGGAGGCAACCCATTTTATTTTTCTGCAATTTTTCTTTTATTGAGTCAAGGAGTTTGTTTACTTCTGTAGCAACTCCTTTGTATCTTTATTTTCTCGCATTGTTGTGCCAAGAGTAGCCTCTAATGATAAGATGATGCTTAATTTTGATTGCTGCGCAGAAACAGATTTTTGCTGTTCACTGTACGAAATTCCTAAAATCACCAGATTGTTAAAAATCTGAAATTTTTGTGCGTAATCTTTATGAATGTCTGAAACTTTCATTAGTTCAGAGTTTCTCGATCTGAGCGTCGTAAGTGCCTCGAAAAAATTCGTCTTTGCGGACTGTTCTGTTTTAGACAGATTATGCCTTTTTATTTTTGCATTCTCTCTTTTACTAGTGTTGAGTGAAATTCTTTTTTGGGTGGAAGAGCTTCACATAACATCAGTGGCTGTAGCTAATGTTTAAAGTAACAAATCATATTGCGTCTTTACAGAACATGTGAATTTTTGATTATGCACTAACCCTCTAATGAGATCTACTTTGAGTTTGGTGTGACGGAAGTTTTCAAGGGTCAAGAGAGAAGGATGATATAATAGGATCAAGAAGAGTGAAGAGCTTAAGCTTGGGGAGGCTCCCATGGATCTCCCCAGCATATTTCAAGAAGACTCAAGCGTCTAAGCTTGGGGATGCCCAAGGCATCCCCTTCTTCATCGTCAAAATTATCAGGTCATCTCTAGTGAAACTATATTTTAATTCTTTCACATCATATGTGCTTTTCTTGGAGCGTCTGTGTGTTTTTATTTTCAGTATTGCACTTTTATTTTCAATAAAGCTTGACTGGACCCTAGCATTCTTGATTGGGAGAGAGACACGCTCCGCTTTTTCATGAGAATACTCCTATTCTTCACTTATATTTGTTGAGTATTCATATCTAGCGCTGTTCAGCTTTTAGCTCTTGTTTTCATGTATCTCTTGTCAGAGCTATTAGCTTTCTTTTGTAGAAAGTACTCTCTTGCTTCACTTATATTTGTTTGGAGAGTTGATGAAATAAATTGATTGGTGTTTGGTTGGTTCAGAAAATGTTGCATGTGGTAATTGGTATAAGGAAAAACTTGCTTAATCTTGTAGATCACTAAAATGGATAACTTGATGCTTGTCAATTGTTTTGAGTTAACAAGTAGATCATGATTAAATTGTGCATCACATGAGTTAAGCCTATTAGTGAAGAACTACCGTAAAGCTTGTTGAAAATTTGGTTTGCATCGGTGGTATCTCTAAGGTCTAGATATTTTCTAATAACAGGGTTTGGTTAACAAGGAAGACGGTATGAAGTCTTATAACGTTTGCAATATGTTTGTCATATAAAACTTGGTGTACGGGTTGATATTCTTGTTTGCTTACATAACCTTGCTAGCCTAAACTCTGTACTGAGAGGGAATGCTTCTCGTGCATCCAAATCCTTGAGCCAAAATCCATGCCATTTGTGTCCACCATAACTACCTATATGTGGTATTTCCTTGCCACTCCAAGTAAATTTTTCATGTGCTACCTTTAAATTATTCAAAATGTTATTATTCCCTTTTTGTGTCAATGTTTACTAGCTCATGAGGAATTAGTGTGGTTATTCTTTATTCTATTTGTCGAGTGGACTTTTACACCTGGACTAGTGGCATATACATCCGCTTATCCAATAACTTGCAAAAAGAGCTGGCAACGGGGTGCCCAGTCCCAATTAATTACAACTTTAACCAATTAATTCTCTTCACACTTTTGCCCTGATTCATCAGTAAGCAATGACAAACAGTGAAATACCTGAATGTGTGTAAACCAAAGAGAAAGAGGGATGATCTGCCTTGCTGGTAGAAATAACGTCCTTCATGGGAGCCGCTCTTAAAAGTCCGTTCGACAGGTAGAATACTGTTCTCACCCGCTACCATTCGTTGACAATTAACAAACACCTCTCAAAAATAGATACTCCTCCATGGTATGTGATTGATGGAAGGCACCCGAGGATTCGGTTAGCCATGGCTTGTGTTAGCAAGGTTGGGAGGAGTATCAAATATTTTATGCAATCTCTATATGCTTTCAAAAACCTAAAAGCTCTAGCACATGATTTAATCCCTGCTTCCCTCTGCGAAGGGCCTTTCTTTTACTTTTATGTTGAGTCAGTTTTCCTATTCTTTCTGTCTTCCACAAGCAAACACTAGTGTCAACTTTGTTACAACATGCGTTATATGCAATGTATTGGACTTGTTATACTACTTTGTGTTGACAATATCCATGAGATAAATATGTTGAAAGTTGAAGCAAATGCTGAAACTAAATTCTTCCTTTGTGTTGATTAAATACCTTTTATTAGAAACTATTGCTTTATGAGTTAACACTTATGCAAAACTGTTTGATGCTTGTCTCGAAAGTACTATTCATGAAAACGTTTAGCTTGTGTGATTCATTGTTTACTCATTATCTATTTGTAGCAAATTATAGACCATTGACTTGGATCACTTCATTCATTTACATGTGCCTTGCAATATTATATGATCAAGATTATGATAGTAGCATGTCACCTCAAAAATTATTTGTTTTTATCGTTTACCTACTCGAGGACGAGTAGGAACTAAGCTTGGGGATGCTGATACGTCTCAAACGTATCTATAATTTTTGATGTTCCATGCTTGTTTTATACCAATTGCTACATGTTTTGCATCTACTTTATATCACTTTTATACATTTTTTGGGACTAACCTATTAACAAGATGCCGAAGTGCCAGTTCCTGTTTTCTGCTGTTTTTGTATTCCAGAAAAGCTAGTCTGGAAATATTCTCGGAATTGGACGAAACTACACGGGGTCCCTATTTTCCAGAACCACTGACGGAGCAAAGAGCGACGGAGAGGAGCCACGGGCCCCACACGCCAGGGCGCGGGCCCCCCTCTGCCGCGCCCTAGGGTGGTGTGGGCCCCTCGGGGTCTCCAGCCGCCGCCCTTTCGCCTACTTATTCCCCCCGACGCGAAAACCCTAAGTACCTGAGCAAATATCCACGAAAAGTTCCAGAGACGCCGCCGTCGTCAACCCTAGCTCGGGAGGGTTCAGAACCTCTTCCCGGCACCCTGCCGGAGAGGGGAATCGTCACCGGAGGCTTCTACATCGCCATGCCTGCCTCCGGAGTGATGCGTGAGTAGTTCATCCTTGGACTACGGGTCCATAGCAGTAGCTAGATGGTTGTCTCTCCACTTTGTGCCATCATGTTTAGATCTTGTGAGCTGCCCTACATGATCAAGATCATATTATTGTAATGCTACATGTTGTGTTTGCTGGGATCCGATGAATATTGAATATTATGTCAAGTTGATTATCAATCTATCTTATATGTTATTTAAGATCTTGCATGCTTTCCGTTACTCGTAGATGCTTTGGCCAAGTAGATGCTTGTAACTCCAAGAGAGAGTATTTATGCTAGATAGTGGGTTCATGTCTCCGTTTAACCTGGGACAGTGACAGAAAGTTCTAAGGTTGTGGATGTGCTGTTGCCACTAGGGATAACCTAACGATGCTATGTCCACGGCATATGTGTTTGTTTACATTACGCACTTTACTTAATGCAATTATCCGTTGCTTGCAACTTAATACCAAGGGGACTCGGATGACAACCCGGCGGTGGATTATTAGTCATAGATGCTGTTGGATAACGATCTATGTATTATGTCGTAATGCCCAATTAAATATCATAGTAGTCAACATGTCATGTATATGCATTGTCATGCGCTCACTATTCGTCAATTGCCCAGCTGTAATTTGTTCACCCAACATGTTAGTTATCTTTTATGGAGAGACACCACTAGTGAACTGTGGACCCCGGTCCATTCTTTTACACTGATTAAACAACCACAAACTGCAAACTGTTCCTTTTTCATTCTCTGCAATTTAATACTCATTTTCCACACCATACGTTTAATCCTTTGTTTTCAGCAAGCCAGTGAGATTGACAACCTCACTGTTTCGTTGGGGCAAAGTAGTTTGATTGTGTTGTGTGCAGATTCCACGTCAACAGTCCAGACTCCCTCAACAACACTATTTTTCTGGCGCCGTTGACAACCTTCTGAAGAGTTGCTGCTCCTACTGGTTCGATAACCTTGGTTTCTTTCTGAGGGAAAACTTGCTGCTGACTACATCATACCTTCCTCTTGGGGTCTCCCAACGAACGTGTGTTTCACGTCATCATGGCTGGTTCGTCTCTTCCCACCTCAGCGGTACCGGCGGCGGTACCGCCAGCGGTACCAGTTGGTACCGGACAAGCGCGTCAGAAGGCCATTCTGCCGGTAGCGGCGGCGGTAGCGTGGCGGCAGCTCCCGAGCGGTAGTACCGCTTAACCCAGCGGTACTACCGCTGGAATTTGGAACATCATAAAACAACACTCCACCTTGAGACAAATTCCATCTTGTAGCATGAAAGAGAACCTTCATCCTGAAAACAACAAAGAAACAACTTCGGCGCCAAATAGCCTCTTGGGCTAGACAGTGATACCAACTAAGCCCGAGCAAAGCTCGAACTTAGTAACAGGAACTGGCTTTGTCATCATATCAGCAGGATTATCATGAGTACTTATCTTGCATACCTTCAGCTTACCTTTTGCAACAACATCACGCACATAATGGTATTTGACGTCAATGTGCTTTGTTCTCTCATGGAACATCTGATCCTTGGTAAGGTAAATAGCACTCTGACTATCACAAAACAGGTTAATGCAAGTATCATCTCCACAAAGCTCAGCAAACAAACCTTTCAGCCAAACCGATTCTTTACATGCTTCAGCAATAGCCATGTACTCTGCTTCGGTGGTAGACTGGGCAACAACAGATTGTAACGTTGCCCTCCAACTCACGGCACAACCACCAAGCGTGAACACATAACCTGTGAGGGATCTCCTCTTATCCAAATCGGCAGCAAAATCTGAATCCACATAGCCTACGAGTCCCTCATCAGTCTTGCCAAACTTCAGGCAAGCATTGGATGTGCCACGAAGGTACCTGAAAATCCACTGAACAACCTTCCAACGTTCTTTACCAGGATTAGCCATATATCTACTAACCAAACTCATAGCATATGATAAATCTGGACGTGAGCAAACCATGGCATACATTAAAGAACCAACAGCACTAGAATAGGGAACTCTAGACATATACTCAAAATCCTCATCCGTACTAGGACATTGTTCAGCTGACAATTTAAAGTGAGGAGCAATAGAGTACTAACAGACTTTGCATCATGCATGTTAAAACGATGAAGAACTTTCTTAATGTAATTTTGCTGACTAAGAAACAACAAACCAGAATTTCTGTCACGGGTAATCTCCATACCTAGAATTTTCTAAGCAGCACCAAGATCCTTCATCTCAAACTCGCTACTCAACTGTGACTTGAGAGCAGCGATATCTTTCTTGCTCTTGGCAGCAATCAACATATCATCAACATATAATAACAGGTATATAGGTGATCCATTAACAAACTTAATGTACACACAGCTATCAAATTCAGACCTCTTAAAGCCATGTGACAACATAAAAGAATCAAACCTTTTATACCACTGACGAGGAGATTGTTTCAAACCGTATAAGGACCTTTTCAACTTACAAACAAGATCCTCCTACCAGGCACTATGAACCCTTCTGGCTGGTCCATGTATATCTCCTCCTCCAACTCTCCATGCAGAAACGCAGTCTTTACATCTAACTGCTCAAGCTCAAGATCACGCATAGCAACAATACCAAAGAATGTACGAATTGAACTATGCTTAACAACTGGAGAGAAAACATCATTATAATCAACACCTGGTATTTGACTGAAGCCTTTTGCAACTAACCTTGCCTTAAACCTCGGAGGCTCGCTAGGAGATAAACCCTCCTTTCTCTTGAAGATCCACTTACAGCGGACTGCCTTCTTTTTCTTAGGCAAGCGCACAACTTCCCATGTGCCATTCTTATCGAGTGACTGCATTTCTTCTTGCATAGCAGCAAGCCACTTCTCGCGGTCACCGGAACCAATAGCTTCAGTATAAGTGGACGGCTCATGTCTGTGCTCCACCTGTTCAGCACAACTCAGAGCATAATCAACAATGTTACACTCTTCAATTAAACGTGGTCGAGGACCACAATTCCTCCTGTTCCTACGAGCAGCGATAGACTGTTGTGGCTGCAAAACAGGGGTGAGTTCTGAACATTATTATTATCAGAATCAGAAGAATCGAATCATCAGAACTAGCAGAATGAGGATCAGAATCATCTGAAGTAGCAGCACCATCATTGTCAACAGTGACATTTTAATTTTCAACAGAGTGCTCCACCTCGACACGAACCTGCTCCTCAGAAAAATCTGGCAAAACATCTGAGGACAACTTATCAAAGTACATAACAGATTCATTGAAAACAACACTCCTGCTCATAAAAGCCTTTTTAGTTTCGGGATTCCACAACTTGTATCCTTTTACACCCGAACCATAACCAATGAACACACACTTAATAGCTCTCGGCTCTAACTTTCCATTATCAACATGAGCATAAGCAGTGCAGCCGAAAACTTTAAGTTGTGAATAATTAGCAGGAGAATCTGACCATACCTCAATGGGAGTTTTCTTGTCGAGGGGAATAGATGGTGACCTGTTTATCAAGTAGCAGGCGGTGGCAGCCGCCTCAGCCCAAAAACGCTTACTCATGCGAGCGTTGGAGATCATGCAGCGAGCCTTGGAGATGATGGTCCTGTTCATCCGCTCTGCTACACCATTCTGCTGAGGCGTGTACGGGATGGTGAGGTGCCTGACAATGCCTTCTTTTCTGCAATAATCATTAAAGGCATTCGAACAAAATTCGCCACCATTGTCAGTACGAAGTAATTTCACCTTCCTTTCTGTTTGCCTTCAATCATAGCTTTCCACTCTTTAAAAGCAGCAAACGCATCATCCTTATTTTTCATTAAATAAGGCCAAACTCTTCCAGATTAATCATCAATAATGGTAAGCATATAACGAGCACCACCATAAGAGGGCTTACGAGATGGCCCCCAAACATCAGCATGTACATAATCAAGTGTACCTCTGGTGGTGTGGACAGAAGCATTAAACTTAACTCTTGTGTGCTTACCGAAAATGCAGTGTTCACAGAACTGCATCTTACCCCAAAATGCATCCTTGCAGCAAGTCTCTCTTGATCAATTCTGGCATACCAAGTTCACTCATATGTCCAAGACGCTTATGCCAAAGGTTAGTTTTACTGGCGTCATCATGAGAAACAGCAGCAACAGTACCAGATAACGTGCTACCTCTAAGAACATATAACTTAGCAGAATTCATATCACCAACCATAACTATGAGAGAATCTTTTGATACCTTTAGGAGTTTATTTCCTCCTTTGTACTTGTACCCGTCACAGTCAAGGGTACTGCGCGAGATCAAATTTCTTGCCATGGTTGGTATGTGTTTCACTCCCGTCAGCGTGCGTGTCATACCGTCATGTGTCTTGATCTGAACAGACCCAACACCAGCAATGATACATTGTTGGTCGTTGCCCACACGCACGAAATCTCCAGTCTGCACTAACTCATAAGAACTGAACCAATCTTTGTTACAGCAAATATGAAAAGAACATGCAGTATCTAGAATCCATTCATCCTGACGAGAAACACATGCAGCTAAAACAGCTAGGCAATCGCCATCAGAACTACCATCAACAACATCAGCCTCACCGGTATCTTTACCTTCATTATTTTTCGGTTGGTAAGTACCTTTTCTTTTCTCCTTGTTCTGCAATTTCCAACAATCATCAATGACATGATTAGATTTCTTACAATACCTGCAGAACTTGTCACGGCCTTTAGACTTTGAGCGACCTCTGTCACCCCTGCTCTTGTCTCTGTTGTTGTTGCGGAAGTGGTTATCTCGCTGCTCAGGCCTCCCTCGGACCTGCAAAGCATCGCCCTTGGATGACGACGACTCCTCTTTCTGTACCATACCTTTCATCTTTTCCCTGGCAAGCAGGGTCTCATATACTTCCGCAGTGGTTAGTTCATCACGGCTTAACAGTATGGTACACTAGTGGGAAAACCCTTATAGATAGGTTGCATTCTGTGGCGCAACCTTAATTGGTGCGCCACAGAAATATATTTCTGTGGCGCACCTAGCCATGTGCGCCACAGAAATGTGACATTCTGTGGCGCACCAAGCTTGGTGCGCCACAGAAAGTTATCCGGGGGGGCGGGTTAAAATTTGAAAAAAATAATTCTGTGGCGCAGCTGGCACGTGCGCCACAGAAAGTTGACATCTTGCAGGAAGTAAAAGAAAATGATAAAAAATTCAATAAATAAAATCCTTTGACATGTAGTTAGGTATGAGTGTCTAGTAGGTATAGAAATTTTGAAATATGAATTTTGACCTTTTCTGCAACAAACAGGAAAAAAAACTTGTAACGGCCATAACTTTTGCATACGACGTCGAAATAACGCAAATAATATGTCAAAAAAATCGTGAGAAAAATCCGAGTTCGAATCCACCGGGTTTACCCGGTCAGCAATTCACAGATTCCTCAAATTCCAAAAGAAAAAAGTTATTTCAAACAGACGATTTTTCGCAGCAAAATCAAAAAAATTCAAAAAATTCAAAAATTCAAAAATTCCAAAAAAGACACATAAATGTATAGCAAAGAAGATTGTTGACTTTTCTTGACTTTTTTTTATTTTTTTGGATTTTTTATTTTTTGGATTTTTTGAATTTTTTTGAATTTTTTGGATTTTTTGGATTTTTTGAAATTTTTTAAGTTTTTTAATTTTTTTTGGATCTTTTGAAACTTTTGAATCTCCTTTTGAAAGTTTAGAAGTTTTTGAAAAATCTGAAATTTAAAAACACACGTTTATAACATATACATAACATATACACATACAAGACTTAAGAGGATACATATGATATATATATCAATAAGAACTTGAGTAGCACAAGGGTAGGTGAAGTGGGTGGAACTTAGAAGTTAAGCGTGCTAGGGTTGGAGCAATTTGAGTATGGGTGACCTAGCGGGAAGGTATCAGTTCAAAAAATTCAAAAAATCTGAAAATAATTCCAATAATTAGGATTTTTCATATTATTTCATATTTTGATTTTTCTGATTTTTTTGAAACTTTTTTTTTTGCAGTTTTTGAATTTTTTGAATTTTTTCAGAATTCTGTGGCGCACCTGGCCAGTTGATTTCTGTGGCGCACGCCCATGGTGCGCCACAGAAAAAAAATTTAGTGGCGAGGATTCTGTGGCGCACCCAGCAATTCTGGGGGTGCGCCACAGAATTCTAATTTGGTGCGCCACTGATAAGGCTTTTCCTACTAGTGGTATCACGAAAATTTGCAAAGGAATTTGGCAGCGAGCATAGAAGTAAAAGTGCTAGATCTTCATCATCGTACTTTACCTCCATCGACACTAGGTCAGAAACGATCTCCTTAAAGATCGATAAGTGATTCATTACCGAACCACCTTCTTGCAACTTGTGCGTGAACAACTTCATCTTCACATGCATCTTGCTGGTGAGATCTTTGGACATGCAGATCGACTCCAGCTTAGCCCACAGTGCCGCTGCGGTTTTCTCCTGGAGTACTTCTTGCAGAATATCATTAGATAGATGAAGTTAAATAAGCGATAAAGCCTTACGGTCTTTCCGCTTCTCATCGGCGGTCCATGCCGACGCATCCTTGTCGCCGAATTTCGCCAGCGCCTCGTCAAGATCATTGGACTGTGCGAGGATCGCACGCATCTTGACCTGCCACAGCGAAAATCTCGTCTTGTAGTCCAGCGCCGGTAGATCGAACTTCATCGATGCCATCCAAAACCCTAATCTGAAAACAGATCTGAAACAGGGCTCTGATACCACTTGTTGCAAACGATAGTAAAGAAACGACGAAGAGCGGAACGATCAAACCAAAGGGACACGAGATTTAACGTGGAAAATCTCTCCAAACAAAGGAGAGGAAAAAACCACGGGCGCCAGCCAGCAATACTTCACTATATCGGGTGAGGTTACAAACGCCGTGGGTTTACAATATGTGGCTTACCCCAAAACGGCGGCTTACAAGAGGAATAAATAGAAGCATCAAACCCTAGGTCGGCTGCAGTCCAACCCGGAATCAATCCCACCTCGGCGGTAGTACCGCTTAACTCAGCGGTACTACCGCTGGGGTGGGCTGGTTCGTCTCTTCCCACCTCAGCGGTACCGGCGGCGGTACCGCCAGCGGTACCAGTTGGTACCGGACAAGCGCGTCAGAAGGCCATTCTGGCGGTAGCGGCGGCGGTAGCGGTGGCGGCAGCTCCCGAGCGGTAGTACCGCTTAACCCAGCGGTACTACCGCTGGAATTTGGAACATCATAAAACAACAAAGGATAGGCTGGTACTGTAGACATTCTAGACGATGACCCTTAAAACTTTTAAGTTAAAAGGAAAGGTTGGTGTTGTGAACATTATTCTTCTGACAACAACCAGGGATCCCCTCGTGAGCAAAACGCGAGACGTCTCCGGGTGAAGGAAGCTAGGGGCGCGTTTGGTAGGGTGCAGCAATTTCTCGTATCCTTAGGGCATGCTCCAGGGGCAGTGCTGAGTAAAGCCACCCCTAAAACCATGTTGTGGTTGTTGTTTGGTAGCCCGTAGCAAAAAAAAAAGAGCTCTCTTCGTGCAGCACAACCAAACAACGAGCTTGTGTTTACAGATTCGGTTAGTCTCACCATTTCCACATAGGTGAACTTACCTCACACCACCCCACTTGGAAAGCTCTATGTGTTAGACCCATGACGAGTGGCCGCAGCGACGGAGGTCGCCGGCGAAGGATGCGGTGAGCACGGCGAGCCATGGCCGAGGAGGAGCTTGACGGCATGGCGGCGGAGCTGGACGGTGAGGAGACGGCATGACGACGGCGACAGAGCTCGATGACGACGAGATAGAGCGGAGGTTGAAGAAGAATCGTACACCAAGAACAGTCTAAATACGCATTCTTACAGTACAAGATCTATTCATCTACGAGCATCGAAACACAAAACTTACAACATGAAAGTTGTGCGGAACAACGAGGCAAAGCTACTCCTGGAAGGAAATCGCAAACGATCAACTATGTGCGATAAGATCTTCAAAATTCGTCCAAAAAAGTTTTAGACTAACACGAAATTAGGGCCACACGGTTAACAAAAGTGTGAGCTGGTTACTGGAATGGAACCGTAACATCAAAGCGCATCATTCTGATGTACAACTTTTTTTTGAACCTAGCAGTGTAGCAACGATTGGAAGGAAGAAGATGATTAAGGAGAGTAACCGGAAGCATAGCGCACGTACGTGGTGGAGACATTAGACAACGGGCCTTGCTTCACGGAAACGCCGATTCGGCCCTTCCTGTGCTTTAATCAGCGTGTGGGTCTGCCTCCACGGAAACGGCAAACCGAACAGGCAGCCTGGTTCTGCAGCCCGGCTGGCTGCAGTCTGCCAAACGCGCCCTAGGCAGAGCAAGCCACGAACACACACGACTCCATCCTCTCCACCGACAAGCGGGGCCCACAGGACCCCACACACCAGGGACCTGCGGTACAGATACATTGATGCCCGGCGCGGGACATTGTTGTTGCGGGAGTGAACTTTGAGGATGGGGACCGGGAGAGAACCGAGCCTGGCCGGTTTGCTTTGCGTGGAAGCAATTCCGTTTGATAATGTTTGTGCAAGGACACGATATATTTGGACAAATGGTTTTCATACAAAAAATAAAGATTAGTAACATTGCTAGAATCAGGAGACGGCATTTCTCTACAGTATAGAAAAAAGAATCAGGAGACAGGAGAGTATTATTCAATCATGTGCGTTTGCTTGTCTTGGACCTCTTGGTGGTTCATTTCGGCCAGGGTACAATAGGTGGATTGGTTGATGAGTTTATCCACCAAAAGTCTACGGTGATAGTAAACGAAAACAGGTAAGACTCCGTACATGGGAAGCCACTTCCGTAAACTTGCGGAAAACCACATTTCTAAGTTCTAGACAAATTACGAGGAAGGATCACATAAATAGGTACTCGCAAAAATTGCGAACACATGTGATGTGTGTCACGAATATTCTCTGAGTAACTTTAAGCATGTTGGGTACTGCCCCGATGCATAGCGAGGTCTCACCAAAAGATATTCCCTCCGTTCCAAATTAATTGACTTCCATTTGTCCACATGTGGATGTATCTATACGTGTAACATGTCTAGATATATCCATGTGTGGACAAATGGAAGTCAATTAATTTGGAACGGAGAGAGTACAATCCAATCGATGTTGTCCCTTTCACGCAAGTGTTGCTTGCATGACTTCCTCCTCCTCAAATCTCCCAACAGGGGTGATTTAATTATAAATAGCAATGTTTTTTGGTCGACCGAAACAAAGTGATCTATACACCTAGTCTAGACGTGAAAAGGAAAGGCTAGAAAGCTAGCTACTTGAGCTCCAGATATGTACGTACATGATGACCCAAAAAGTAAAAGTTAGTGCGATGTACTAGTACATTCTTCTTCTTCTGAAAACAACAAGTCATGTGTATTGGGCATGTGTTATGACTTCTACAGGTGAAACAATTTCGTTGGAGGAGCATATCGTGGAATCTCCTCGTCTAGCTAGGCAGGAAGCGACTCCATCGATCCTGTCCAGCGACCAGCGGGCCCCACACAACAGAGAAATGTGGGACAGATCTACGTTGCTGCTCGGCGCACCCAGTCGGGACGGGGAGGGAACCGACCCTGGCCGGTTTGCTTTGTGTGGAAGCTATTCGGTTTGACATTATTTGTGCGAGTATTAGAGTCACCATAAAGTATATTTTCATATTATATGCATTTGGTATTATGGGTGTTGATATTTTTTACTGGATTTTCCGTCTAACTTGATAAAATTTGATTTTCACTAAACTCAGAACGCGAAGTAAATAAAAACGGAAGAAAAAGTATTAAAAATGCCATGTGTATAAGTTTATTGGATAGAAACTCGCCCTTGAAAATTTTCGCGAGACAAACTGACACTATAGAAATGAGAAAATGGAATATGTTTGCCTATCATGACCCTAAAGTAAGATGTCTCGAAAACAAAAAACGGTTTTCTCTAGGTGAGTTATGTAGAGGGAAATTTCATCGGGCACGCACGCGCAAGCAGGATGCATGCCACAAAGTTGTGAGTTTTGCGGCTCGCGGCGGACCATGTCATCGATGTCGTGGTCGATAGAGGAAGCAGGCGACGATTGTCTGACGTGATCCCCTTCATTCAACCCGGGGAGGGGGGCAATTGCCCCCCCCCCCCTCCACACCCATACACACATCAACATACATGTGAGGTTCCGATGAGTGAAGATCGCGATGTGAACTGGGTAGCTGAGCCCCTCGGTCAAACTCCATTTTGTCGACAGAGAGCCACGCAGGGAGCAACCGTATTCAGCGAGGCGGAGCCGGAGCGCGCCACCGGAGGTGGGGCGACGGAGCACTACCGAGCCAGGCGGGCGCCCTCGCTGCCCCGCCACCTATCGCCATGACGGCAGCGCTGAGCCCTTCCATCCACCTATTCTTCGTCGACGGAGAGCCACGCTGGAGCACCGTATTCAACGCGCGGCGCCAACCTCGACCGGCGACGACGAGATCGTCAGCGACCCGGATTCGGAGTAGGGTGCCCAGGTAGCGACGCATCTTTCCGTGCTCTGTTCGTGTCGTGTTTAGTGGTACGTTGTCGTTAGATGACGATCCTTATTCTGATACATACTCGAGAAAGGAAGGAAGGAGGGAGGCAGTGATTCGGCTCATATGCCCAGCTGAACATACTATCTGGACCATTGATTGGCGCATAGGGATTCGGTCCTTTCACGTGGAGTCTGGTAGGTGCGAATTGTAGAAATCTTTGTATATTGTGGAGTGTTGCGTGTACGTAGATAATGAATGACCTACCAGGCGTCATGCGGCCCAGTCTGACAACGCTTATTGTGTTCCGGTGGTACAAAATGTTATGTGCAATCATGTACTGGTGGTACATAATTTGTGTGTGAATATAAAATATCTGGATCTACATCCTTTTCAGATTTTTTTGCATTATGAAATTCTCTTACATTTATTTTCCCTAATGAGATTAGATACTCCCGTGAGCCAAAATTTCGTGTGGAATGGAAATCCACCTGGCAGCACGATTAGATGCCTCCACTTTGGGAAAACACCTTTCAAACTGTAAAAATTTCCGAAAAATATTGGATATCTGGACAGTTTGTGTTCACACACAAAATTTCGTGAAAAATGATCTTTTATGTGGCATGCGCAAAGGAAAATAAATGTCTAAGAAGAAATCATTTTGGCTAGATGCTCCCGCGAGTTAAACCATCATGTCCATATCCACTTTGGCTAGATGCTCCGGGAGTCAAACCATCATGTCTAAATCCACTTTCCCATTATGTAAAAACACATTTCATAATGTAAAAAATTCCAATTTTTTTGTTTGTACAACCGGACATTTTATGTTTGCACACAAAGTTTAGTCTAAAAAACTTAATTTGTGGTATGTTTGAAAAGGCAAAAAATGTCTCATGAAAAGTCATCTTGGAGCACTGGAATTTGTCTTTTTTAAGACCACAAAAAAAGGATCAGACCGTCACGTGCACGCCATAAAGGGTCAGGCTTGTACGTCCTGCTCATCTACCACCACTTACATCTGAGAGTATCTCCTCCCAATTGCCTTATTGGACGCGCCAGCACCAAAACGCCCCACCGACTCTCTTAATAGCGTGAAAGTTGCCGGACAAATCCAATAGAGCGTACGACAAACCCGAGTCGCGCCCTATTTGTAGCAGACGCTGATGGGGGAGCCGCCCCCAATATGGCGGCAATCTGTGCCGACGCTTCCAATTAATAACACTTGTCCGACAATGATGCCAGACGACGCCGGTGGAGAGCGTCCGATGAGTGATGATCTCGGTGTGAACTCGGTACGAAGAGGGGACAAGCAAGGCATCTAACAATTGCCCGATATTATTCTTCGATATTCGTCCTCTCTGTCTCTCTTCTCCAAACGCGTGATCTGTACCTGGATATCCTAGCGCGCGACACCAATTAACTATGCAAGAGCATCTCCAGCAACATGGTTGTGTAAATCAAATATCGGCATTCCCCGCAGAAAATGCTCTCCAGAAGCCGCTTGTCCAAATGGTCGTGCAAATTTAGACACCGTCCAAATTCACCTCACATCGTCCGCGCACCCCATCGCGTGCACGCAAGAAAGCATCGTGCTCATCCACTACCACGTCCATGTGCATCTGGGGGCTGAGGCTCCGATGAGTGATGGTCCATCGCGGTGTGAACTGGGCAGGCAGAGGGGACAAAGCAAGGCATCGAATAGATTGACGAAAGCGATGGATTAGATCATTTATTTGTTGTTAATCATTTGTACTTTGTTCGAGAAGAATAATGCGTGTTGTGTCCCGGAATTAATATCCTATCGCACACCTGCTGAATTAAATATCCAACGGGCACCAATGTGGTGTTATAAAACACACGTTCTTGTCTCATTGGATAAAGGCTGGGAAGTCAACTAGTAGTAGATGTTTTCCATGTGTCTTCCACATCGCAGTATACTCCCTCCGTTCGGATTTAGTCTACATCTTAGAAAAAGTCAGACAAATTAGGATAGCATTTATTAGTACTAGTTTTGCACACCTCACCATGCATCATAATTATGGTCTCAGAAGAAACAAAGCACCTATTGGTTAAATCAAGCTTAATTAATGCAATTCATGCATGGTAAAAACAAATTGGTGCATGCATGGTGTGGGGACTCTCTCCTCTCTCAGTTACCGAGGTGGGGCCCACTCAGGATGTAGACTAATTCCGAACAAATTTTAGACCCAGAATGTAGACTAAATGCGAACGGAGGGAGTATCCTCCAGCTGTAGTTGTTTTTTGGATTTTGTTTTGCTTTTTGTTGATTCCCAGTTGTCTATAATCATAGTTCGCAAAAATTACATGTTCGTTAGCCTAAAGCTGAACTACTGAAAACGTGCGATTTAGTGGTGTTGGTGCATAGTTTTTTTTTTTTTTTGAGCACGCATGGTTTTTCTTTTCTTTATATATAGCTTCTGTACATAGCGAGGCCGGATACAAGTGGATGGATGTTGATCAAAAAGGCCCATCTAGCCCAAGCACATTCTCAAATCTGATAGGCCCATCATGTCTGGTGGATAGCGGGACTAATTTAGGCCGGTTCAGCGACCATCAAGGATTGTTCGCTGAGACGCGCTTGATAGCGCAGTGGCTGGGCATGGCAGTGGCCAGCCAGCCCGCCCAAGTTCGATCCTGGGATCACTTGGGTGTCTCACCCGGGAGTTTTCCCGAAATTTTTCGCAGGTGCGCCTCGCTCACATCCACGAGACACAGGAGAGGACGACGTGCCATTGGATTAGGTTGTAGGTCTTGTTAGGTGCATAGATGTGGTGTGAGTGTGCTATGCGTGGGTGTGGTGTGTGTATCTATGTGTCTGAACAGATACTCTAACTTGTATCCTCAGTTGAGGCTCAAAAAAAAAGGATTGTTCGCTATGATGAGGAATGTACCAGAAGGTATTATCACCATTTCGGATATTATCGTCAATTCGTCATCCTAAACGCTTTCTGACTTATTTAGGCGTCTTGAGATGTGATATTATCCCGAACCGTCAAAATCGGTTTCGCTAACCATATTGACCGTCTCCTTTTCCTATTTACGGACAAGTACTTGTGCGATTTTGAGAGGGGAAACTTGAGTACACACAAAAGTTGCCATCGCTATCTTTCTTTCGGACCATTAAAATCACAATAACTAAATATAAACAAATATTCCCAAAATAATCCTAACATATTTGAACCCAAGAGGTTTTGTGAAACCTAAGTAGTTTGAAACTTTGTTATTGCTGACGGCATAAGCCGACCGATGTATCGGCTGTAATTCGCACAAAAGTATGGGAGATTATAATTACTACTCCAGATGAGATGGATAGCACCATGAATTTAGACATCTGTAACAAACTCCTACCGACTTATGTGAATAACGGATCTCAAACAGCATTGTCTAGGAGAGAACCTAGGCATATACTCCTATATATCTAGTCTAGTAGGAGTAAAAAGAACAAACTCGTCGTCCATGCTTTTGTATCATACCCTCGTGGAAGAACCACGCACGTCGGTGGCCAGCCACCGTGGAAAGCCTCCGATCATCCGCGGCGGTTGGGCAGCTCGTCGTATTTTTGGCCAAGACAAGACACACCGCCGGTTAATGTGCTGGTTAGGGGTAACCCTAGGTCATCGATCTATCCCACCGTCATTCGATCATTATGCTTGAACAAGTAATTTATCCAAAAAAAAATGCGGAACAACTGTACCAACAAGGAACATTTGCATTCCACGTGAATCAGATTAACGTAATATTAATATTCAAGCCTATGTGATACCAAGCCTCCAAATGCATACATCCAATGAGGCTTATAGAAATTTAAGAGAATATGCGCGCGGTGTGGGGTGGGGTGGGGGGGGGGGGGGGGGGGGGGGGCATTGGCCCCCTAGCACTCTTGTCCATAGGCCATAGCAACAATTTTGTGCCGCAGCCGGGCAAGCTCGAGGAGTACAAAGAGTGTGCGACAGAGACACCCACTCGCACGCATGCATGCATTCTTTCCTTAGCTGGCACCTCCCTCCGTTCAAGGCAACGACCATTTTCGGTGTGAAACGCACGGTAGCCGTGTGCAGTCTATCCGCTTCCATTCCGTGGGTTCAGGAACACAGACGACATTAGCCTATTTTATTGGTCGTAGTGCTTTGCATCATGGAATATCCTATATTCCTATGGCACATCAACGGATTAACTATGCAACGAGCATTAGCGTGGTGTTGTGGGCAATATATGTTGTCTTTCATTGGATAACATCTAGGGATGTCAAGTTGTCAATGTTTTCCCCGTGTGTAGTTTATCCGTCCAGCTGTTATTATTTTGCATTTTATTGGTTTGTTTTAATAATTGATTTTTTAGTTGCATACGAAATTTTGTAAATCGCAGTCACAAAAAAATTATGGGGAAAATAATACTTATATATTTGTGTGGTCGTATTACCACTTCCGCGTAAAGTCTTCTCCTTCTTCTTCTGAAATCAACATTGCAATGTTCTACACCGGAGACAATCTAAAAAAGATGTTCTGCAGTGCGATTCAAAACTGAGCTTGGACAGCACGACGATAACTTGCACGAGCTGCAGCTCGGCCGCTATTGTCAACCTGGCAAGCATAACGTTTACAGTTGGTCACCGGGAGATTTTACGTTCTGTCTAAATTTGGCCAAGGAAAAACGGCAGTGATAATAAATCCGGATTGTGTGTATTACCCATGTCCATTCCCCCATTATACTTCTTCAATCTAGAGCAACACTCGTGACCTACTAATCCGGATTGCGTGTATATGCCATGTACTTTGCGCAGTACTCGTTAGCTACAGTATTATTTTACTCCGAGTGAACCATGACGGAGTAAAAACTTGGGATGCCACGCACATAACTTGAATGGGCAGCTCGTGGAATCTCCTGACCTGGGCAGATAAGGTGGACAATCATGCATGCTCTCTCTCTCTCTCCTTTTTCTCCAAACGCGTGATGTGCCATTGAATATCCTATCGCTCGACACCAATTAACTATGCAAGATCATCTCTAGCAACATATAGACATTCCCGTGGAAAATGCATTCCAGCAACTTGTCTAACTGGTCGTGCAAATTAGACACCGTCCAAATTCGCCTCACATTGTCCACATTTGGACAACCCACCTTCCTGGAGTGGGAGGGGCAGGGACGCTTCCGCGCCTGGGCCTTTGGTAGAAGGACCCAAGCGGGCGGGGAAGAGGTAAAGAGTGCATTCCTCTCAAAAAAAAAAAAAAGGTAAAGTGTGCAGCGGCATGAGAATTTGTTGGAGAAAAAGCGGAGGAAGGACGAAGGAGACCGGTCGATCTGCTCTCCTGTGAATATTTCTTCGTCTTTTTAAATACTGATTATTACTTCGGCTTCAGAAAATGAGATAGAGAATACATGCTTTGCTACTGATTGTGTGTACACAATTTTTTTTGAAGCAAATTTGTACCCAGTTTTAATGTTGCTTTCTTCCGTCACGTCCTCGTTCGCAACAACGTGAGGAGGGCTGTACATATTCTCTGACCAAAACAAGGTGTATGTAGGCATAAAATGAACGATCGGTACGTAGTATCAGACCATTAGTGTGCACTGCATCTCCCAATACCTGGACGAGGACACCAGCTAAAAGTTTGCCCCTCCCGGTACATGTGACGCTACTATTATTTTTTAAGTGTAAAATGGAATGAAATCAATAATACACGTGTTTCTAAAAATTAAAGAATATTCGAATGCAAATTGGTATGAATTTCGTGATCGTTTTGTGTAGCGCTGAGAATAGTTTGCATCGAAATTCATTTGGTCTTGTACCAGATCGGTTGGGATGGGCTCGTTACAAAACCAAATTCAGTTCGGTCTGGACTCAAAGAAAAAATGGACTGGACTGGTTTGGTTTGGTCCAGAACTTGTTGGGCTGAGATTGTTGGAAACTATCGGTCCATCAATTGGTCTTGCGACCGATTCGCTCTGTATAGCGTACTAGCGTTGAAGGGAAAGGGAAAGAAACTGTACGCCGCCGCCTCGAGTAGCCGCCTGCTGCTGGAGCTCCGTCGCCGCCTCCGTCGACCCTCTGCCGCTGCCCCTAAGTCCCTTAACAATGCTTCCTCGTCATGTCCCGCTCTCTCCGTTATACAAGATCGGTTGGTTTAGTGCAGTGTTGGTGCAGTTCTGGCAATATATGTGTCTTACATAAAGTGATGTGAGATACAGGTGGTTTGATGCTAATCTAAAGGCGAAAAAGGGACTAAGGTGTACAATTGTTTGTAACCAAGTGGAGAATAAGGACCAGTTTTGGCTTATTTCATAAGCTTCCCCAGCTTATTACTTGTGGCTTCCAAATTAGTTATGAGATAACTAGTTTAGAAGATGGGAGGGGGTAGCTTATTTTATAAGCCTGCAAAAGAACTAGCCTTCAACATTCATGTGAAACAGCAAACCTTTATCGGAAAATAAAATGTGAAACAGCAAACGAAACCTCCATCAACCCAAAATGCATAATTGTGACAATAAACATTTTCAAAATTCTAGAGTCTGTCAGATTTATCATTTCTATAGAACGGATGCAAGTTATCACGCATTGAGATGTTGCGCAGTTGAACTTACACATATAAGTAGTTATTTCGCACAACTGTAGGATACATCGCGTTGATATTTTTAAACTTAGAAATCGAGTTTTTTTATTTAAAAATAAAATAAAGAGCTACCTATAGCTCGAGAGTACATATGGTTTTTATAAACTTACGCATATCTAGTCATACAACATATAGTTCATCCGGACTTTCCCCTCCCTTCAATCTCCCCTCTCTCCCGCTAGTTGGGAGTCGTTATTGTCATCCCGGCTCTGCTTCCCATCTCCTCTCGAGGCTGAGCGAATTGGGAGGGGAGAGGAGACCAGGCTTTTCTTGTACATATAAGTAGTATTTAGTTACATGCACAAGTTGCACATGAGTATTTTTCAAGCCAACATTAACCACAAAACACAATAACCATATATATGCACCAATCACATTATTAAAATTCAAAAAGATGCTTGTACATATATATTTGATCGTGAGTTTTGCTACATTTAATAAGACAATTCAAAATTCCACATAAGTAAGGCAAGCCCATGGCCCATCGGATGTCCACATTAAGTTTCATGTGGGAGTAAAGAGAATCATGGTTATGGTTAGATCAGTCGACTAGCATCGTCGTCGACTTAGACATAACAAAACCCTAATCCACTTATGAAAACAACGACCCGCTATCTAATATATTGCTATCTCGTATAATGTCTAGGAGAAAACTTATACATTTACATACATGTGGTAAAAAGATTAACATAAACCAACTTGTTTTCAATAACCTGTTCACGTTGATAAGGAGAAATAGACATAGAAATACAAAAATAAATACATGATGCCAATTTCCAATGCGATGATGTGTTGCTCTTAACATCCTCTCGTTAAGCTTTTATTTCTATTCTTTGACGAACATCGTAGCCATCATGGACACACGCTAGCTTAGCAACGTTTCGATCATGTAGGGGCGACGCCCTTGGTTCTAAAAAATCCACTGTCCCATTAGTCTAGGTTTTGCTACGCGAAGGCAGCGTGCTGGCGGAACATTAAAATTTCCGAGAGCTCAACCGATCGAGCGCGCCATATACGTACGTACTGTAGTATACAGTTGTCGGTCGTGCTTGCGAGTGCCCGTGGGCCGTACCGTAGTATATTGCTTGTCCGTGAAATCCTCATCTAACTAGTACGAACAAGTGGCTTAGCTTATACTGTAATTGTGTAATTATAATATCCTTGTACAAACGGCATGTGGTTCTCAAATCTGGCAACACCTAACGACCCCGGGTGCATATATATATATAAGCTTGAGTAGAGGATATTTAAATTAGAGTTTAAAAGCAAACTGCCGAGTTTACAATCTTTGGTACATGCTCGACCGCCAACTGACAATCAGACAGACTTAACAGATAATAACAAATACATGGAACCCTGATCTAGCGATCATACAAATGCGCTCCATCCAGGCCTGCATGGTGACAGATCGTCAGCTTGAGGAGTATTTCCGTGCCAAGGCCTCGTAGTGTTTCCTTTGCTGCATAAACAGTAAGAAAAAGGTGAGGCAGATCGATGTTGTTACATATATATAAGAGGGTGAAGAAGCAAAGGGAGTGATAATTATTCAGAGTGCGCTGTACCTGCTCCGACACCGACGGTTTTATTTTAGACAGAGCTTGCTCAAAGTGCCGTAATTCGATGGAAGGATCTGAACATGATGAACTCGCAGATAATGCACCATTCTCCAGGAGCTCCAGACTCTCTTCCAGAGCTTCCATGGCTGCTCCGTTCACCTGAAGAAGGAAGCATGTCATGTGAGTTCCCTTAATGTTCCAGGGTCCTGACATACATCACAAAGAAGAATGCCTGCTATGGAAAAAAATTCAAATAGCAATGAAAAGGCACTGAAATTACCAGCGACGATAAGTCAGCACCAGAGAGGTTGCTGCACTCCTCACGGCGTGCAAGTGCACCCAGATCAACAGTGGGGGACACGGGTTTCTTCGTGGAATGTGCTAGGGCTTTTATTATCGAGGCTCGCTCGTCGGCACCAGGCAGAGGCACAAAATGCTTCTGCCCCAATCTACCAGGCCGTAGAACGGCATCATCCATCACATCAATTCTGCACATACATACATGGAGCCGCATGTCAATTGATCCTTCCATTAAGGGAAGGTCAAGAGGAACAACAACCAGTGGCTGACAATAATACCTATTTGTAGCTCCAATGACATAAACACCATCACGCTCATCAGCACCATCAAGCTCAATTAGTAACTGCGAGCACAACAAGTAGAACAACACTGAGCAAAGGAACCCAAATCTCTATTGCAGGTGATCCATAACATGTCCAAACCTGGTTTAAGAGACGTTCAACAACCCATGCTCCCTCATTCCCTCTTCTTGATGTCACAGCATCTACCTGGCATCAGTCAGTAAACAGTTGAGCACCATATGATGAGAAAAACACCCTTCAAAACCAAGACCCACAAGTTGCTGCCCACTTCCAGTAGCACAAATATACCAAACATGAAAATTTGTTTTAAGTGTCTGAACCAAGTTTCCATCAACAGATCAATAAATTATACAGATAGCTAAACAGAAACATCACCTCGTCAAAAAATATAATGCACGGGGCGTTCATTCGGGCACGGGCGAATATCTTCCTTACATCTGATTCACTCTCCCCAACATACCTCTTCAATAATTCAGGGCCCTAAAGTTCCAGAGGAAGAGAGTTATCTAAGCAGTCTGTAATTTATATACAACTGAAGAGGAAATTGCTTATTAACCACTGAATAACTCCTTGATAGCTCATTGCTACCTAAAAGACGAACGTTGCGTATTTACCAATGTAAAACTCAATTCCTTGCCAAATACCATCACCGTCAAGTTATCTTATTAAAACCTTTCCGTCAAATCATAATATCATATACAGCTGTTAGTTTTTCCCGGTAATGCCAAAATTACCATCAAACTCAGCTGAACAGAAGGTCCACTCACAACAGCACCAGACACGATAACCAGATCAATCGATTTTTCAAAAAAACTGAGTAGTTTTTTTCATTCTCTTGTGATAAATAAGCTACAGAGTTTTTTTGCCCATTTAGGGGGAAAAGGATAAATTAAAACCGCTCGTTCTCGAGTGATTTAGGGAAGTTAGACGATACTAGCCTTCCATGTAAGTTAAAAAAAAAAAAACTAGCCTTCCATGTCAACCTCGCAACCCGGCCAAGTGGAGAGAGTTTTCAGAAGTCAACATCATTGAAGATTGCATTGTCCAAATCCGTGAGTACATGTCCATGTGTTTCAGAAAGTGCCAGGCCAGTTTTCTTTTGCATATAATCAACGTACATCCTAAATTCTGAAATTAACGTAGGTCAAAGATCGGTTCTCTTCTTTTCCTTTTGAAAACACAAAAGATCGGTACTAACCAAAATGAAGTTGACTCATCTTAAATTGTCACTATACAAACTAGGAGGGCGAGGCCAAAGCCATGCCTGCTTCAATGGACAGACACGCCATGAACACTACAAGAAAGCTCAGTGTGAACTTTAATCCTATGTATAAGATCTCTCTTCGTGGGTGAACTTCGTTTATTGGACGAGTATGGTTGTAGTGTGGTTCCTTTGGTTTGTTATCATGCTGAAATTTGTCTGAGATAATGGTCAAGTTTTTATGTGTGATGGATTTTCATAGAATTACCAAATTTACTTTTAGAGATTTATCATATTGAAACTAGGTCTAAGTATTGAAACAACACAATGCTGGGAATTATCATATCCGGGGTCATGCTGAAAACTCTCATGCTAATATTACAATATTCGTAGCCATACTGAAACTTGTCTGGTCAAAATCACAAGCCTGACAAATTTTATTAACGATCATTCACTTGTTGCTCAGTGCTCACAAAGTTCTGAGATGGTCCATTATTCACCTGTTGGTTGCGAAAGTCTGAACATATATTTGTCTATTTTCACAATATACATCAAGACAAATTCATTACATATTTAACAGGAACTTTCTATTCTAGGCGTCAGCTATATTTTTATGCTACATTTTATCTCCAATTTTTAATTCTACATAGAAGTGAACACTGATATATTTTAATGAACAAACCGATTACAAGGCCGTGTACACGACCATAAGGCAACCTATCGACAACAGGATACCGATTCCAGTGCTGGAAATTATCATATCCATGATCATGCTGAAAACGGTCATGCTAAAATTACAATACTCGTTTTCATACTGAAACTTGTCATGCCGAAATGACAAACAAAAATGCTGTTGAAACTGTTTGATTAAAAAAATGGTGATATTTCAAATCATCTCGATCGCTTATTTGCCATCAAGGCAAAACCGTCTTTCTACCATTTAACAGATAGTCTAACCGCTGCATGTTGGCAACCAGTTCAGTTTTTCAGTGGTAATAAGGAATTATTCAGCAGTAAATAAGCAATTTTATCAACAAATGGAAGGAGTGTACTGAGAATATGGGAATTAATATTAGCATAAAATTTACCTTAACATGAATAAAACAAGCCCCTGCGTCGTGTGCAACTGCTTTTGCTATTAGTGTTTTTCCACAGCCAGGGGGTCCAAACAGCAAGACGCCAGCTTGCATGTTAAGTCCAAATTTCTTGAGAGGAACGAATAAGAAACAAAACATAAATAAAGGATATCGATAGAATATTAAAGAAATTGCTTTAAAACAATATTTCAAATAATGATATGATTCAATTTTCTGTCCATACTCTGAACTGGCTGCTGCAACTTTTTATGCAGCCAATCACTATTGAAACCATGCATATAATGGAATGAAGGAGAGGAAAAGGGCGCACAATTAAGATGATGCACCTTATAATATTCGGGGTACTTGATACATCGAACGATGCAGCGGTCCAATTCCTTCTTTAACGAATCAAGACCTCCGACAGCAGCCCATGTGACATGAGGCACAGAAGATAATCCTTCTCTTCTCAATGATGGTTGAACCTCTTTGAGTGATTCCTTTAGCGATTGAAGTAACAAGGAATGTTAAACATGGTCCCTCTAGTGAAAGCTAATAATAAGAGAAGAAAACAGGATGGGAAGGCAGGGCACAAAGCACAAGAAGAAAAACAGTGGCATGAATGACAAAAATGACCATGTTATTAACACACCCCATATAAACTTAAACAATAGTAGTATAAGAAAAACCCACAGTTAGATGAGTAAGAGGTTAATTAATTCTGGAATACAAATCCTAAACTAGATAACAATTCTACTACCGATGCAGATGTAAAAGGTGGAAAGCTTAATTACCTCAAAGTCATCCTTAGTAATACTTAGGCGCCGTACCTCGTGTTCTTCCCAAGGATCCCTCAACCAGTCTTGTGTGTTGTTTCTATCCTCCTTCAAATACCTGTCTCTTCTTCCATAAACTATTCTCTTCATAGCCAGATTTCCTGCTTTATTAACCAACGCCATCAAGTCGGCACCAACAAATCCCGGTGTGGCCTTTGCCATCTTTAACAAGTCAAACTGGCCTCGGAGTTTGCAAGCAAACCTCTCCAGTATCTGTCTCCGTGCATTCTCATCCGGAACATCGAGAAGTATTTCCCGATCAAACCTTCCTGGTCTTCGGAGCGCTGGGTCGACAGCATCAGGCCTGTTGGTAGCTCCAATAACAAGAATATGGCGAGGCTTCTTTCTGTGTGACGATTGTGAATAATACATGCCATCAGCATCCGGTGACTGAATATTCTGGTGGAATTCATCCATGCATGTCATCAGCTGTGTAACTATCCGCCGCTCCATCTCTCGCTGCATATTATCCCGCTTGGATGCGATTGCATCTATCTCATCAATAAATACAATCGAGGGAGCAGACCTGTACGCCTTCTTAAACAAGTCTCTGATGTTTCGTTCAGAACCTCCTGCAAGAACAAAGCAGCGTGTATTCTGAATTTCTGATCGATGTTTTACTCTTGTTGCAGGAATGGAACAAAACATAAGTATTAAAACGCAAGCTAAGCTGACAAATTTTGCAAATTTGGTGCAAAGAGGATGCATACCGGAGACCCCATCCACGAACTCGGTCGCCGAGGTTGGGTAGAAGGGCACGCCAGTCTCGTTGGCAATTGCTTGGGCGAGCGTGGTCTTCCCACAGCCGGGCGGCCCGTGCAGCAGAATCCCAGCCACGGGCCGCACCCCAAGCCACAGCGGCAGCTCCGGATGGCACAAAGGGACCACCACCTCCATCATCAGCTGCTCGACCACCGAGTCCATGCCGCCCAGGTCAGCAAACCTTACCGGCCGTTTCCGCACACTGGAGCCGCCTCCTTCAGCATCAGTCATGGTAGCATCCTCCGCGGTGACCTGCGTCTCGAGCTGCTGGCTAGCGCGTTTGGAATTTCGGGAGGAGTAGCTGGAGCGTAGCAGCGATTTCGTGACGTCGAAGGCGGGGGGAGCCGGCGAGTGGGTGCTGGTGGTGGAGGACGATGTGGTGTCATCATGACTGCGGCGGAGGGCGGAGGGGTGGGAGGCGCTGTCTTCGGATCCTACGTCGCCGGAAGGAGGTAGGGAGGAGAGTGCCCGTCGGACCACCGAGGCGAATTGCTCCAACTTGTAGCGGTTGTACTCGCGGTGGCGGGAGCGGAGGGCGTGGGCGACGTCCACGGCGGAGGATCCGGGGACGACGAGGCCGGCATCTGCTTGGAGGATTCGGCGTACGCGGGACTCTAGGGAGCAGGCCCGGCGCGGGCGCGGACGCTTGGCCATTGGCGGCGGCGGCGGCCCGCAGGTAGGGTTTGGGCGACAGCAACTGTTTTATTTTTAACTCCGTATTTAAAATACTGTAGTTTATTTTTACAAGGTATTTAAAGGAGTTACTAGTTCGCCGTACAGAGGGAGGAAAAAGACGGAAAGTCATCTCGGCTCCCCATGTCGCGTCTCCCTCTATCGCAGGCGGCGGCGGCGGCGACTTTCTCCCTGAGACTGGCGGCTGTGGCTTCGCAGCACGTCCCCTGACCCATCCTCATAGCTTCGCACAAGTTAAGCGCTGGCGCCACGACCATCGCCGGAGATGACACCCGCGGCACGGCGTCGCTCGCTTGTACGTCCGACAGCAGTCGTGTGTAGCTACAGTGTTGGCCGATTGCAGCACCACCACTCGCTGGTGGTCCATTGCAACTCCGGCGCACGGTGCAACATTACTAGTGAGTGTAGAATCCACTCATCGACTCATCAGGCCGTACAATAGAACGCCTAATTATTCATACATTGCTTATTAATTCCGAGTTTGATGGATCGATAAGTGGTTCATCGTAATGCGAATACGTGTAATATAATTTGGGAGAAGAGGTTATCTACTTTAGCATATTTGTATTGCGAATGTTCGCAACACAAATATTAGTTTCTTGAACAGCTTATTAATCGACACCAGAACCATCGAACCTGTATCTTTTTACTCAGCTGAGCTAGAGCGTTGCTGTTCGGTTGGTAAACAGAACCTCGGTGAGCTCCTTGAAATCCCTTCTTCCTCTTGTACATTCTGTGAGGTACCATGGCAATTCTGTGCTCCACCTTAGTGGTGATCCGTGTAGAGTGAGTTAACAGCTCTGATCGATCTATCTAATGCCGATCTCTGTTTGGTTCACTACATGCTGCTATGCATGTTTCGTTGAAGGGTTGCTGGGTTATGAATGCATTAAGAGTGGCAAGCAATCTTTGTCTTGGAAATAATTAGTAATTGTGTTTGGCAACTTGTACTTTCAGGCCTATGTTTGCTGGATATGCATAGGAATGCTGCTATCATTGTTTGATAGTTCATCTTTATTTATTTATTTATTTATTTTAAAATGCTGGTTAACTTGCTGGTGGATGCTATGTCGGTTAGCTTTGAGCACTTCTATACATCCAATACGACTTGCTCTGTTTCTCCAAGTGCATGCTGTTACTCAACTCATGTTTGTGGCAATTTTTTGATTTGGGAATTTTTACTTTTAATGAGTTATTGTATTTCTTGAATTGTACTGTTATTTTTCTTTGTGAAATCATGTCATGTAATTTAGGTTATTTCGTGCACGTGCGTGTTGATTGCTTGTAGGTTTCTCTGTCGAGTGATGGTTTCTTGGGCCGCAGAGTTGAACCTTACTTTGTTTATTTTCGTGCAGGAGCTTCTTCAACCAGTTGTAGTCGGAAGCGATGGTGGAGCAGCAAATCGTTGTGAAAGGGAGGCGGAGCTTGGCCAGGAGGCTGCCAGATCCGGTCTGGCATCGTTTATTCATTGAGCTGATGTTGTAGTCGGTTAGGTACTAGCACTAGTGAGCTGAAGGTGCAGTGGTACGTACTAGCACTAGTAGGCTGAAGAAAGTCTTGCTTGATCATGGGCAGTGGCGGATGTAGGACAAAACCACAGACACTACAGGAATGCAGGCATACGCCGACGGCACAAATCTACGCCGACGGCTATTTGTCGAGGCCGTCGGCGTAGACCCCGGCGAGGCCAGCCAGGCGAACTGTCCGTCGGCGTACAAGAGGCCGTCGGCGTAGAACGTCAACGCCGACGGCCACGCTCGGTGTACAATCAGCCGTCGGCATATAATACTGAATTTTTTCGTATATATACGCCGACGGCAATGCCGTCGGCATAGATAGTATGTTTTTTATCTTCAGCGTGCTATATTATTTTTAATTGATATATCTACGCCGACGGCTTGGCCGTCGGCATAGGTACCAAGTTTTTTTCTTTATTTTATTTATTACTATCAATTAAGTTTAATATGTTTCATATGTTTTTATTCATTTTTTTTATGTATGTAGCTACTGTGCATAGCAGTCTCCACCCACATAAAATGACGTCGCGAATCTTCTCAAGGGTTTCACCGAAGCGGGGCCCCGGAACGTCGGAACCTCACCCAAATCTAGGTGTTGTCATACCATATGTATACAAATGTGTTGGGTGTTTGAGATATGAAATATCCCACTCCGTTGTGTGATCGGCTTCACCAGCATCACTTTCTCTCTAGTAAGTTTCTACACTTGTAGGTGAAAACTCCCGTTTCGGACGAACCGGGGCAACCTTGTGATAACTTGTGACAAAAGTTGGTTTCCCATGTTCCTATGGTCTAACCTAACACAACCAAGCAAAAAATTCCACTGGCCTACCCCCTCTCGGCTCCGGTCAAGGGGTAGACGGGAACTTTGACTTATTTCCAGCGGGTCTAGGGTTTCGCCGAAGCGGGGCCCCGGAGCGTCGGAATCCCACCCAAACCTAGGTGTTGCCATACCATATGTATACAAGTGTGTTGGGTGTTTGAGATATGAAATATCCCACTTCGTTGTGTGATCGGCTTCACCGGCATCACTTTCTCTCTAGTAAGTTTCTTCACTTGTAGGTGTAAACTCCCGTTTCGGACGAACCGTTGGCAACCTTGTGACAACTTGTGAGAAAAGTTTGTTTCCCATGTTCCTATGGCCTAACCTAACACAACCAAGTAAAAAATTCCACTGGCCTACCCCCTCTTGGCTCCGGTCAAGGGGGTAGACGGGAACTTTGACTTATTTCCAGCGGGTCTAGGGTTTCGCCGAAGCGGGGCCCCGGAGCGTCGGAATCCCACCCAAACCTAGGTGTTGCCATACCATATGTATACAAGTGTGTTGGGTGTTTGAGATATGAAATATCCCACTCCGTTGTGTGATCGGCTTCACCGGCATCACTTTCTCTCTAGTAAGTTTCTACATTTGTAGGTGAAAACTCCCGTTTCGGACGAACCGGGGGCAACCTTGTGACAACTTGTGACAAAAGTTGGTTTCCCATGTTGCTATGGCCTAACCTAACACAACCAAGCAAAAAATTCCACTGGCCTACCCCCTCTCGGCTCCGGTCAAGGGGGTAGACGGGAACTTTGACTTACTAGGCAATATGCCCGTGCGTTGCAACGGGTTGAGAAAAAATCTTTGTTGAATGCCTTACAACAGCCCACTAAGTTTTGTGTCTATCATACATGTCTCGTGCTCAATTCTAGCATAGCCCCATGCTCTATTACACATCGTTCCTGAACAGCATCATCAATTTATATTTGCCGAGTATCACAGATATCACCACAAAGCATCCCAAAAATAACCAAACAAATAATATCAAGAATGTAATGGGCTAAAGTCAAATTAATTGGGCCAAAGTCAAATTAATTAGGCCAACTCTCATAGTCTCCTCCGATACGCCACACATCGACTTCTGCCTTGAGAATAAATACAAATGGTCCTTGAAATAAAAGATGGCGATACTTGCATCATCGGGACATACCAAAGATACATCTTCCATAGATGATTTAGAACATCCTCCCCCTTCCAATAATCCAGATTCCAACATCATTTTAAATAAGCAACAAAAGTATGCCCACTGAATCCACAAAACATAGTTCTATAAAAGATGGCGATACTTGCATCATCGGGACATACCAAAGATACATCTTCCATAGATGATTTAGAACATCCTCCCCCTTCCAATAATCCAGATTCCAACATCATTTTAAATAAGCAACAAAAGTATGCCCACTGAATCCACAAACATGGTACTAAAAGGAGCATCCGCAATATAAGGTATCACACTTCATTCTTCCTGAGCCTCCTCAAGCCATTTGACAAAAGGCTCCAGGGGTTTGACGATAAATTGCCTACCAGTTAATTAGTTAGTTTAGCCATAGTAACTGAGACGCTATAATAGCTTCCACATAGGGCGCCAAGATACTTGAAACAGGTGGCTTTTCAGTTACATGCATGTGATCAAATAAGTTAGATGCAATGGATAAAATAGCTTACCTCCATTTTTGGCTCGAACCCTTTAGGAACCAAAGAAGTATGGTATCTTCAGCTTACACATCTTGATCATACAGTGATCTTACAATTTCAGGGAATAGCTCCATCAGCTGCATGTCCTCGGAGCACTGTGTCTGCACCTTGTACAGAAGTTCCAGATCTAGGTTTCCACTTGTGCAAAATGCATTCATAATACCAGCCTAAGCATTCACCTGTAAATGCAAATAGAAAACATAACAAATAAGATGGATCCCATTAATTTCATATAATATCGCTAGTAATTACATGTCTAACAAGCAAAGGAAGCCAGTATTGCCCTAAACTTTACATGTTATCTTTATTGGAGATATGGTGCTGCCTGTTTAACTTGGGAGCAAATTGCAATATAACTGTGGTCATACATGCCGAAGTGCTGAATTCGAATTTTGCTGCTGGTTCTTTCCAGACCACTCAACAGCTTCCATCAGCACATCACACGGCATGCAGACAACATCTATATCAGGAAATTTATTGCTTGACAACCTCAGTAACTTCAGATACGTTAGCTTCTTCATTGACCATGGTGATCAGTGTTATCATTTTTACCACCAGAAAATGTTATCATTTTTCTTTGAGATCCAGAGACTGATATCATAAGTGATCAGTGTTTCGCTTGAGAAGGTGGAAATAATTGATAAAATCTAGCATGTAACTATACAAAGTTGTCAATGATGTGAAATTTTGAACCTGCAACGATTGACGCTCAATCACTATTTTCACTACAAGTGCTCTAGAAGATATGCATATGAACCTTACATGTATATATGGCAAGCACATCAAGCATGAAAACATGTCAATTGATTTGTGGAGATAATTCCGCTTACGTACCTAGACTTTTGTCAGGTGACGTAACCAATTTACAAGCCCCGTGAATTAGTCCTTCAATTTGTTGGACCACACCTTTCAGCAACATGAGCACATGCAGCTCTCACTTAATCTATCGGTATATAGCATACTTACTATCAGTGTACTTTAAGAAATCAAATGAATAGGAAAGTAAAAATGTAGTTTATTCTTGTTTGAGAAAACTAACACAATGAAAAAAGGGGGAGAATATTTAAAATTGTTTACATTGCACGTTGATAACCTATTTACAATTTGAAATAAGCATATGAACTACAAATATTCAACATAGCCAAATCTTTTAGGGATCTCGTGCAGTGTGGAGATGAGAGGGAAGTGACAAACCTTGTGGAAATGCAAAAGCGTTGGAGAGCCGCGAAAGTGGTAGGATATGAGCGATCTGTCAATGGACGGGCTTCTACGACGAGAAGCTTTTCCGGTACTGTGCGCCGAGGATGCTGGAAGCCGGTGGACTTGACCTTTCGCCTCGCCGCGGCGGACCTGGTCGCCGGCGCCGTAGAGCGATCGACGGATCTGGTCCTGTCCGAAGTTGAGCACCATATCGCCTCCCAGCATCTTGAGTGTCGTCCTGGTTACATGTCAGTGCCACCGCCTGCCACAGCCACGTTCCGCGTCGAGTCTTGTTAGTAAATACTCAAATGATGCACTAAAAACAAGAAGTTCATGCACAGGTCATGCAACAAATACAAGAAATTCATGAACCAACGTACAAAAAGTTCAGTCGGCAAGATGTGCATGTTAGGTTGATCTCATCCGGTCGAACCCCAACGGGTCGATCGGTCCCCTTAACCGCGTCCTGATCGGGACGCCCAACTGCACCCTGGTTGGTGGGCCCCTGTCGCCGCGCTATATAAAGAGGTGGGGGACCTGCAGCACGAGTCACGAGGTTCACCTGTGTGCCAGACCCCACCGACATCCCTCTCCGATCTAGGGTTAGCGCGTAGCGACGGGAAGTACCACTGCCGCCACAGCGCCGCCACCACCACGCCATCGATCACCATGGCCTCGGCCTCGAGCTCGTCCACTCACGGCGAAGGTATCGCCCCAATCCCTCTCTCTCTCTCTCTGTTTTCACACACCTACACGATCTCGTGCTAGATCTACCGAAGTTGAAATTGCTAGGTATCTAACAATGGTATCAGAGCATTTATGGATCCTAGTTTTAATTTCGGTTCAAATTGAAAAAGAAAAGCAAAAGAATTCACCGGGATGCCCTCGGGCTCGCCGGAAAGGAAGCGCCGCCGATCTCGGCCGCGCCGGTTCCGCTCGATCTAGATGCGCACCCGAATGGGGCATCTGGACGAAGAACACACCCCCTCGGGGGCAAAGAAAGAATCTCGAAAAAAAAAGAACAGAAAACCCTAACCCTAGACACAGGAAAGAGAGGAAAAGAAATCCTCACCGGCCGGTCGCCGGAAAAGGGCACCACCACCTGCACCGCTTGACGGCGATGCGCTCACCCTCGGGTGCACGCACGCGCCGGCAAGGGGGCAGGGGAGGCGCCGCCGTTTCTTCACGAATTTGGCCTTCGGGCTTCTGTTTTTGGGGAATAAAAGGAAAGGAAAGGAAAGGAAAAGGGAGAGCAGCGCCGCGGTGGGGCTTGCGGTCGTCGCTGGCCGCCGGCCATCGGCGTGCCATCGCCGTCGTGTTTTACCACGGCCGCCACCAGCGCGCGGAAGCGTGGGCGAGGCAGGAGAGAGAGAAAGGAGGAAGGAGAGAAAGGGGCCGCGCTGCGGCGTGCTGCCGTCGCCGGCCGCCGGTCGCCGGCGCCGCCGCCGTCGCGCGGGAGCAAGAGACAGAGAGGGGAGAAAGAAAGTTGAATGAGGGCTAGGGTTTCGGGGTCGGCCGGTGCGGCCAGTTTTGTCCAAGCGAGAATCGCGCTGGGCCGTCCGATCGCACGGACGGCCAAGATCAACCTTGATGGAAACCCTAGCTCCCAGATGGGCCGATGGGCCGAAAGAGAAGGCAGGCTGCGGCTATGGGCCGTTGTTTTTGCGCGTTGCACGGGCGGAAGATAGTGCTTCTGCTCACGGTCCGTGGGCCGAAGTTTCGCATCGCGCCGCGCGACAGATAGACCACGGTCCGTGGGCCGCGTGATTTTTCCCTGTCGAAAAGAAAAATAGTTTTCTGTTTTATTTTTACAGAAGCATCTTTTATCTGTTTTTTGTCCATTTTTTGGGCAAATTTTATTCTGTTTTTCTATTCAATTTTTATCCAACAAAAATTTTGTTTAGGAAACAGAAGAAAAGTAAAAGAAATAATTCTGAAAAGTATAAAGTTAATGGATTTTTATTCATTTTTCCGCTGCAAAATAGTTAAAAGTAATTGCATAAAAGCAATAAAGTGAGAATTAAAAGCATGATAAAGTGATTTCAATGATGATTATGATTCTGTTATTAATTGACCAACGTTGTTAATAGCATTATCATGATTTAAAGTGAGAATTAAAAGCATGATTAAAGTGATATTAAAGATAATTATGATTCTGTTATTATATGACCAACGTTGTTAATAACATAATCATGATTTGTTAATCGTTGAACAGTGCAATGTTTGTGAAATACAGATAATATTTTACAATTTCTGCTGTAAAGTAAAAGGACTCTCCTCTAATTAAATTGGAACCAACGGGAAAATTTAATTAGAGAGGAGGAAAAAGAGAAATACTTGTTTAACAGATTAATTATGGTATTGTTATTTTCTGACCAACGTTGATGATAGCAGTACTATAATTATGTGAGTTCTATAGTCAAAGGGCTAGATCTCTGATAATTTTGCATGAAAGTGATCAATTTTCAGAGAAAAGATCAAGAAATGCTCTTGAACTATAGAAATATGTATATTTCATGTTTCCGCTGAAATAGAGTTGATGATAATGTTATTTTCCAAACAGAGTTCTTTATTGCAATAGAAATATTATCATCATATTGTTTATGAGTTTTATGCATTGATTCTATTTCTGCCCAACGGTGATGTAGAATTAGTGTAGAAAGATGATGTTTCATTCTAATTCTGCCCAACGGTGATTTAGAATATAGAAGAAAGTTTTAAAATTTAATGTGCATATCTTTAACCAGACCAACGTAGGGTTATTTTTATGCTCATTATTGTTTATTATTATTGAATATTTTCTCAGACAAAGATTCTCATGTTTTCATTCGTGAAAGCAAAAGAATGGGTACTTGTGACCCGAAAGATGACCAAGAAAGGTCATAAAGTGAGAGAGTATGTTCTCTCTAAAGAATGACTGCAAAAGAAAAAGAATTCTTGGATGTTAATCCAAGAATACAAATAGATCATCGAGAGTCTTGTTTGACAAATGTCTTTCATGTACTCTCCATGCAGAAAACAAATAAATCATTCAGAGTTTTGTTTAACGAATTTCTTTCATGTACTCTATATGAAGAAATTTTTTAAACGAGCAACATGAATGCTTAATTTGACTAACGTTGGATTAAGCATGTGTATAAAAGAGTATTCAGATTTTTTCTGAATTTGATGATTGAATATGCAGTCTAAAGAGCCAATTGTGGCATCTGTGTTCTTAATTACCCGCATGACGGGAAAAGACGATAATAATACCCACGTGGTGGGAAAAGTCTGGGAAAATACCCGCATGGCGGGAGAAAATTTTGACAAAGGACTTATTCTGTATGACAGAAGAAAGATGTGATGACTCATGTGTTTTTATATCGACCGCACACCTTGTGTATCATAGTTATAAAGCACTTAATGAGTCAAAAGAGAATAAAGTTACAAATGAACCTAAAGATAAGAATGTTATGCAAGTGTGACTTGCAGTACCATTGAGAAAGAACTCTTGTGAGTTTTGAAAAGGAATGAGGAAAAAGTACTCCCATACGTTAAAAGATAACTTCATATTGAATAAAGCAGATAATCAAAGTTTCGAAATTGTGGCAAAAAGGTTCTTGCCACATTTCGAGGGGGAGATAGAGAATGTTACAGAATAAACTCCCCTATACTTCAGATAATGTGATGCATATTATGCATCTAAGTGATCTATGATGAATTGTGATCGTCTGGGGAGTACGACGGTCATAATAATGATACCCCTAAAGTAAAGAGATAGATTTATTCTGGATCTTTTACAGCTCCGAAAGGAGACTAAGGACGGTACTCAAAGTGCCATAAAGAAGACAGATTGACAGGTTAACAGAATAAACCCAAATAAAAAGGATTAAGGATACACCATTTTGGAGAAAATGGAGTAATCTGGGGGAGCATGGTATGAACATACCTAAGGCTCGAATAGATTTTATCTGGGGGAGCTTGTTGCTTTATAATAGAGATGAACAAGCAAACATGGATCTTGTGATTTAGGTCCTTGTAAGAGCTATAGCAATAGAAGACTACAGAATTAATTGCCTCTAGGCAATGACAGAGCAACAACATCCCCATATGAAAAAACAGATGACTATAAAGTCTATATCAGAGAAATTTAAATGAAGGTTGATCCCACCTCATTTACAGAATTATAAGCAGCGCTCAATCGATTTTGACAAGTGTCTACTTGTCTTAATGATTAGAGACTATGTGAATCCCGACGATGTTTGGGACTCATAAGTAATTTCCAATGGAGCCAAAACAGTAGGCTATAAAGGGTCTACAACGCCAATGTGACTCCAAAGGAAATATGTAAAAAGCGATTTTAAATCGAAAGATTTGCGCTAAGAGAATAAACAGATTATAATGAGTGATAATGGCACATAATGATCTGAGTTACATCAGATGAAAGTAAAGAACACAAGGGATCTTACGGACTAGAGCAAGTCTCTAGAATCAGAAGTTATTTTGGGTTAAAGAGAATGAGAGGACAATCGCTTTTCTACAAACTTATAGAATGGGAAATTCATTCCCTAATCCTGTGTATGTGGATGATATCCTACTTGCTAGTGGTGATGTCAATCTACTACCGGCAGAGAAAAGAAGTTCTTGTCCTCAAAAGAGTATTCTCGGTAGAGTGTCTGTCGTTAAAAGTATCGAGATTTACTAAGAAAAGAAGAAAAGGGGTATTAGAAATATCGCATGGACATGCTGAGAAGAAGTCTCTAAAGCATGCATGTCGAGAAAATCTACGCCTGTTCTTATTGTCAAGGGTAATGGAATTGAGAACTTTAGTGTTCCAAGAGATAACTTAGAACAGATCAAATGGATAGTACCATATGCTTCAGCTGTTGGAAACTCAATATTACCCTGACAATTCACGTATCCGGGTTGTTTTGGCAATGTCCAATCCAGATATAGATCACTGGAATGGAATCAAAGATATCGGCCTCATGCTAAAAGAAACAGAGTGCTCTCAAAAGGTTGTGAGTACAAAGATAGATCTATAAATGTGCTCTCAAAAGGTTGTGAGTACAAAGAAAGAATTTGTGAAATGTATAGCGAAATCCACAATTGTCGCTAAATTTCACATTTGGAGTTTTTGTGTGGAAAAGCTCCAGAGAATGAAAAGATTGACATCAGTGTGATGTAAAGACATGTTATAGCATGATATAAGGCCGAGGGACAGGCAAAATGGTTAAGGAAACCTGTACCCGGAATTGATAATGGTTGACAACAGCAATAACCATTAAGTAATTCACTCCTAAGACAACGAGTCAAGTGTGGTGCCAAACACATTGACACAGAGTTATACGTTGTAAAGGAGAAAGTCCGGAATTATGTTGAAATGCTTGGAGCATAAGAGGAATAGATAAAAGAAACACACAAGTGTTTGCAGATCTGCTAATTAAAGGCTTACCGCCCAGTGTGTTTTGGAGAACACATAGTCGACATGGGTTTATGGTATAGTCTATATGATTTCCGGACAATAAAGAGGCCCAAAAGTAAAGATTTGTTTCAAAACAGAGACGTATATTGTAGCTGTCTGATTCTATCGGCAATTGAGCTGTGACGATGAAACATGCTCTATGTACTGATCCGTGATGAAACGAGTAAAGTACAAAGTATAAAGTTAAAAGTAAAAGTTGAGATCAAGGGGAGAATGTTAGGTTGATCTCATCCGGTCGAACCCCAACGGGTCGATCGGTCCCCTTGACCGCGTCCTGATCGGGGACGCCCAACGCACCCTGGTTGGTGGGCCCCTGTCGCCGCGCTATAAAGAGGTGGGGGACTTGCAGCACGAGTCACGAGGTTCACCTGTGTGCCAGACCCCACCGACATCCCTCTCCGATCTAGGGTTAGCGCGTAGCGACGGAAGCACCACCGCCGCCACAGCGCCGCCACCACCACGCCATCGATCACCATGTCCTCGGCCTCGAGCTCGTCCACTCACGGCGAAGGTATCGCCCCAATCCCTCTCTCTCTCTCTCTCTGTTTTCACACACCTACACGATCTCGTGCTAGATCTACCGAAGTTGAAATTGCTAGGTATCTAACAGTGCAACTAAATACTCAAATGCACGGTTATGACACATATAATTGAATAATCATCTGACCGGCACAAAACATTAGTAAGTGAAGATGCAATTACCAGCAACATTGAGGTCACACGTTTCTTAACAGACAGGAGAACACCATCCTTAGTCTTCAAGGCAATCGCGGTGGGTCCTAACTGCAATCATAGCAGGGGGATTAACATCATAAGAGCTACTTACATGCAGTGACGCTGCACATCGATCATAGCTAAAGCTTGCAACACGGGTCCTCCAGAACCCAGAGATCTGTAGTCCCATCCTAAATACCAAACCTCCCAGCTGGCTCAGATTTACGAGCAAAGTACTGCCCGCTCACAAACCCGACGGAATCTAGCCCCAAACGGAACGCCATTTAGCCGCAGTTTTTGACAGTTCGGGATCCAAATAGAAAAGAAAAAAACAATCCCACCTGGATGGCCTCAAGGGCGTACTCGACCTGGAACAGCCGCCCTTCCGGGGAGAAGGTGTTGACACCATGGGCGTACTCCGTCCTGCACACACCGAGAAAACCCCCACGAAGATCAGCATCCCGCCATTGCCGTGCGACATATCGAATCGTTGTAAAGAGGGAGAGAGAAAACGAAAATCGAAACTATAGGAGGATGAAATCAATTACCTCGTGAGAAACATCTTGTCGTCGTCATCGGATCGTGGGAGGTGGAGGAGGATGGCCGGAGAGGGCGTTTCTGCGTCGCAGGACAAAGATCTCGCCGCCGCAGCGTGCCAAAGGAGGACAACCACGACGGTGGGGTGGATTTGGAGGTAGGGGAAAGGGCATTTCCCGTTCGATTAAAACAGATATATGAGCCAAGAAGGTTAGGGAGGAGGGAAAAGGGAAGAGACGAAGGTGCTTACTTTCTCATCCAGGCCATTCCCCTCGTCACCTTGTGCGTCGCCGTTCGCATCCACGCCCAGCTGTGCAGCCAGTACGGGCGATAGAATCGGGAGGTTGGATACAACCACCGGTTGGAGAAGAGCCGCAGTGGGGGAAGAGGTCCTGCCGTCAGTGGCTGCGTCCAGCTTGACCTCCTTGTCGACCTCGCGACTGAGGATGGAGGTGTTGGCTGGGGTGGCCAGCGAACTGAGTGGGGGCGCAGGAGCGTGGTCCAGGGAAGGGAGAGAGATCGTGAGGGAGAGTGAGGCGGCGGCGGCCTGGTCTCGGGAGGCAGAGAGCGGGGATCGAGGAAGCAGAAAGGACGCCGACTTGGGCTTCCGCGACCTTGGCCGGTGACCAAGCGCGATGTCCTTCTCCTTTGGATGCTTCTCCTCGCCGGCCTAACGGAGGCGCGAGGGCCTCGGGTGGAGATGGGGCGACGGAGGCGGTGTGGAGGACGGGCGAGGGAGGCATGCGAGATCCAGTTTTCACGCGTATTCGGCGAGCCGGTAGTTTTAGCGATTTTGGTCCCACATGTCGGCGCTGGGAGAGGTTGGACGGAAGGTGTCGACGAAGTGCGTGGGTTGACTAAGGAACAAAACTCTTCTTTTAGATAGGAGAGATTTCCAGCGGGTCTAGGGTTTCGCCGAAGCGGGCCCCGGAGCGTCGGAATCCCACCCAAACCTAGGTGTTCCCATACCATATGTATACAAGTGTGTTGGGTGTTTGAGATATGAAATATCCCACTCCGTCGTGTGATCGGCTTCACCGGCATCACTTTCTCTCTAGTAAGTTTCTACACTTGTAGGTGAAAACTCCCGTTTCGGACGAACCGGGGCAACCTTGTGACATCTTGTGACAAAAGTTGGTTTCCCATGTTGCTATGGCCTAACCTAACACAACCAAGCAAAAATTCCACTGGCCTACCCCCTCTCGCTCCGGTCAAGGGGGTAGACGGGAACTTTGACTTATTTCCAGCGGGTCTAGGGTTTCACCGAAGCGGGGCCCCGGTGCGTCGGAATCCCACCCAAACCTAGGTGTTGCCATACCATATGTATACAAGTGTGTTGGGTGTTTGAGATATGAAATATCCCACTCCGTTGTGTCATCGGCTTCACCGGCATCACTTTCTCTCTAGTAAGTTTCTACACTTGTAGGTGAAAACTCCCGTTTCGGACGAACCGGGGGCAACCTTGTGACAACTTGTGATAAAAGTTGGTTTCCCATGTTCCTATGGCCTAACCTAACACAACCAAGCAAAAAATTCCACTGGCCTACCCCCTCTCGGCCCCGGTCAAGGGGTAGACGGGAACTTTGACTTATTCCCAGCGGGTCTAGGGTTTCGCCGAAGCGGGCCCCGGAGCGTCGGAATCCCACCCAAACCTAGGTGTTGCCATACCATATGTATACAAGTGTGTTGGGTGTTTGAGATATGAAATATCCCACTCCGTTGTGTGATCGGCATCACCGGCATCACCGGCCTACCCCCTCTCGGCTTCGGTCAAGGGGTAGCGGGGCCCCGGAGCGTCGGAACATATTGAACATATTAAAGTAAAAATGAATAAAAATATATTGAACTTATTAAAATTAATTTAGAGTAATAAATAAATACATTAAAAAAGATGATTTAAGTGAAAAAATGAAAAAAAAGGAAAACCCTATGCCGACGGCATAGGTCCTACGCCTTATCCTTATCCCACCATAGCTCCTCTCGACCACCCATCCGCATTTCTTCTTCGGCCGACCCGCTCCGCGGCTGCCCCGCTCCCCGCCGCCCTGCTCCGGCCAGCCCTGACCCGCCGCCACCCGCCCCTACCCACTCCGCCGCCGCCAACCCCGCCCCCTCCACCCGCCAGCCGCAATCCCCGCCACCCGCCCTACCCAGCCCCGCCGCCAGCCCTTTACCCACCCCCGCCGCCAACCCCACCCCTCCACCCGCCAGCCGCCATCCCCGCCCCCTCCACCCGCCAGCCCCTACCTACCCCCGCCGCCAGCCCCTACCCGACCCCCGCCGCCACTCGCCCCGCCTCCGCCGTGCTCTCCTCTGGCCGCACCGGCCCCGCAACCTCGCGCTCCCCTCGCCGTGCTCCCCTCCTCGCCGCAGGTACCCTCCGCGCCGCCAGGTGCTCCCGCCCCCTCCCCTATTTCTGTGTATTTAGATTTAGGGATTTTAGGAAAATAGATGGAAAATTAGTGGTAGAAATAGAAAAATAGATGGAAAATTAGTGGTAGAAATTAGAAATAGCACAATAGAAATTATAGATGGAAATTTAGTGGTAGAAAATAGAATAACAAAATGATTTAGGGATAGATGTAGCAAATAAAATGTTGTTGAAAATAGAAAATAACAAAATGATTTAGGGATAGATGTAGCAAATAAAATGTTGTTGACAATTATAGAAGGAAAATTTAGGTGTTAGTGTTTACATATATTCATTTCATATATGACTAACCCCTGTATCAAATGCTTTTACTTAACTAAGTATCATGTCGGAGCCGGAGCGAAAGTTTCGTGGTGTTCATCGGAGACCCACGAAGATCCCGACTTGGGCAGCTCAGATCACAGTGGATCACAGGAAGATCCAGCTTGGTACTTTCAGGTGCCCGAGGGAGGCGGCCGGCCTACGACTGCGCGCGGTCCAGCACTTTGGGGCGAGAGCGATCCTCAACTTTGAGGATGAGCGAGCGTGGCGCATATGTTATCGCCAGATGGCATGAGGATCGCGACGAGGGCCGAAGAGAGGGAGCACGGCAGGCAGAGAGGCTGCTTAGGGCGCGCCACCAGCGCGAGGAGGATGACCCCTTGGTCAAGGATCTCCTCCTTGATCCCCAGGTGATGGCGGTCCAGTACCAGGTCCTCAGCGAGAGCCGGCAGCAGCGCGGGCAGGGCGAGGCCGGCCCCTCCGGCACGCAGCAGCAGGGCGAGGTCGGCCCTCCGGCACGCAGCAGCAGGAGGACCAATATTCATGCCATGACTACCCGGGTATGCCCTATTCTGTGGATGGAGTACAGCTGGTAAGTGGCCATGCCCAGTGTGCAGGAACCGACTTGAGTTCCTTTGGCTAACGGGAGGTAGCAAGTATGTTGCGTTTGACAAGCATCGACAGTTCCTCAAAAGAAGGCATCGGTTCAGAGAAGACAAAAAGAACTTCACGAAGGACATAGTTGTGCGTGAAGTAAAAGAGATACCAAAGTTCGATGGTA
>CAMZMU010000065.1:7640651-7932440 GCA_947311845.1 Poa pratensis
TCATGAAAATGATTATATATTTCCCCTTGATATGTAATCATCCCGGCTTGCCCACATTTGCAACAAAGTTGTTTTGCAAGAACCAAATGAATTGCAACAAAAGAGATTCATGCCAAGAAACAACCTACACAAGTTGAAGCTAGAAAAGTATGCATGAGGTAGATACTTGTTACCGAGATAGCATTGGTGATGTAGAAGATAAGAGTTCACGATCATCCGAGCTTGGCTAATAAGCACATGGTGATAACACCTTCCTTGTAAATGAGACAAGCTTCCAATGCATCTCAATGTACCTAAAACAAATTCAAGTACAAAATGGTACCCAAACTCATTGGGTCCAAAGTAGTTAGAGCAACTACAATACATAGGACAAACTCCACATAAATATGTGCATATTGATATGAAATTGAATTTCATGCACATCTTAGCCATTTAGGATTTGATGGAGTTTATCCTATATATTGGATCAACGAAAGTAAGCATGCCATAAGATATACATAGTAAATATGCATGCACAAGACTTTCAAGAACCAAACGAGATACAATTTGGACAAAACACCAATTAAACCAACAAAGCACACAAGTGTGACAAAAAACAATTGCCCAAATTATATCAAAGCCCAAATCAACACATGATTGAAGATACCACTTTGAAAAGATACCAATGAAATAAGTACCAATTGATGAAAATATCATCAAGGAATAAACCAAACCCTCTACACTTTTCATGATGGCACAAGTACCAAGACGAAAATGTTTGTCTTCCAAAGAGACACGTCATCGGGATCAAATACCAAATGAAGACAACTAATGTTCAAAAAGCATATAGGATTGCTCCCCCAAGATGTGTGCATTATTTATGATCTGCATTTGAATACAAATGCACACAATGGATCATCACTCTCCATATATTATTCAAACACTAGTCATGTTCAAGGAAAGCAATAAAACCAATACCAATTTAAAGAATGTGTTCTACTCAATGTAGGATAGCTTCCCAAGAATAGTGCATTATCAAGAAGTATGACTTTTGAATGTCAATGCACAAGAATGGATCATTGCTTTTCCCAACACAAGAAAGCACAAAACAAATTTCAAGTAGAGCAACAAAGGATCCAAAAGATACAAGAAGACAAAGAGAGTTAGATCAAAACAAATCCTTGGCAATAAAATAAGGCAATTCAAAGCAAGAGCCAAAGTGAATGATCAATATTTCACAAATATGATTATCACTTGTCAAGACAAGTAATGTATGGAGATATTTCTCGGTGGTGGATTGCAAAGATATATTCAAGATCAATTTCACAAAACATAAGCATATGGCAAAGGATAGGAAATTAAAAGCCATGCTTAGATAGATAGATATTCTTGATAGCTTCAAAATTCACGCGATCATGCAAAGCAACTCCAAAGAGTAGCTTGAAGCAATTGGTTTCCCAAAAGATATATGAGAACATATTTAGGGAAAGCCATATCAAGAATTCCATCACAAACAAGATCCAACGAGGAGAACAAAAATTTAAGCAAAATGGAACTTGTTTGAGCAACATGCCACATAGGAAGATAATAGAATATCAATTCTAGGTGGCAATACCTCACATGTTCACATTTTCTAGGCTTGTAATATGCACATAGCTTATTACTCCCCCATAATGTGATAATCCATTTATTTTAAAACAAGAGGCAAACAAAACCAACTCGAGAAATTAATGGACATTATAGAATTTGAATTTCTCATGAGCATGACATACCACATAGAGAATAGATAATATTAATATATCACACTAAGTGGTATTCCTCATGTACACACATTTTAGGATTGTGAAGTGCACGAAGCATATCACTCCCCAAAATAGGATAGTCCATTAATCTCTCAAAAGAGAGCCAACAAGATAAGATATCAAATAAAAGCAATAAGGCTCAACACAAGTAATGGTGTGCAAACCAACATACAATACTTGATTACTCAAGATAAGTAAGTAGAGAGCACAACACATACAAACACTAGCAAGGTACAAAACCTAACACATGCAAGGGTGCAAGCAACTTTCAATGTATATATGATTTAAATAAAAGTTACCGCAAGGAGGAACATTGGATATGAGATAGAACAATATAATCCAAATGACTTGCTTGAGAGAATATAATTGATGAAGATCCCTTAATTCTTCATGATGTAGCCAAGTCTCCAATGCCCTCCAAACAATTGATCTATGGTCCCCAACCAAGTTGGGTCCTAAGAGGTTAGTCACAATAGGTTTGGCAACCCAAATGGTTCTTTTCTTGACACCACTTTGAGTACCAACATATTTGGCAAACACATTGCCAACCTTATCCTTCCGAAGAGAATAATCATCATATATAATGGGGTTGGATAAGGTACCATTTGTGCATGAAGAAGCAAGTGACCCTTCTCACGGCATAGGTAGCAACATCTACTTCCTCCTCTCTTCTTAGTTGGAGTCTTGACTTGAGGAGGGTAGCTTGATTCTTCTTGGGAAGAGGCCGTTCTTCAACTTGAGGAACTTGAGTTTGAACTTGAGGCTTCTTCCCTTGTTGCTTCTCACTAAGAGCCTTCTTCTTCAAAGGGCAAGATCTAACATGGTGCCCTTCAACTTTGCACTTGAAGCAAACAATCTTGGCCGAATCTTTAACTTGTTCTTGGCCCTTTTCTTCTTGTTAGACTTGGACTTGTTCTTGTTATTGGAGTTGAATCCAAGTCCACTCTTGTCATTGGGGCGTCTTTGAACACTCAACATATTGTCAAGTGTAGAACCCCAACATGACGCTTTTCCAAGTCTTTCTTCAAAGAAGTGACTTGGGCCTTGAGCTCATTTAATTCCTCTACATGGTTAGTATCAACAAACACTAGAGGAAGTAGAAGCTTCATTGTTAGAGCAACAAGGCAATGAAAGTAATTCATCACAAGATGTAGCAATGTGAGTGGATGAATCACTAGGACTAGCACATGGCAATAGCATTTTAGTAGAAGTTGTGCCATTGTCCACATGAGGCTCACAAGATGTTACCTTTTAGTGATAGCCTCATGAGCTAACTTTAGCCTAGCATGGGATGCTAGAAGATCATCATTAGAGCTAGAAAGCTTTTCATGACTTTCTTCCAATTTCCATACTTGCTAGTTAGCAACTCAAGTTGAGCCCTTAGCTCAACATTCTCCTTCAAAATAGATGCTTCACAAGAAGTGGAGTTAGTAGCACAAGCATCATTAACATTAGAAATGGAAGACAACTTGCAAGCTCATCATTCTTAGATAGTTGAGTTTGGAGTTGATCATGAGACTTGATAAGGAGAGAGTGTTCACTTTCTAAAGCCTTGTGAGCTTTGTCAAGTCTCTCTATGTCCTCACTTAGTCTAGCATTGCCAACACCAAATTCAACTTTTTCCTTTTTAAGCACTTTATATTTAGCAATAGCATGATCTTTTCCTTAATGATTTTAGCAATAATAAGATCATTAGACTCATCAAGAGATTCAAGTCTCTCCTCAAGAGAAACCTAGCTCTTCTTCTTCTCAAGAGAAGCTTTCAAGGAAGCTATAGTGATGAGTCATCTCTCTCAATTTGACATTTCTCATCAAATTGAGTTTCCAAATCCTCAATGATTTCCCTACTCTTAATAACATAAGCAATGATTTCACATAGAGGAGGGATAGCTTTACTACCTTTGGGGAGAGCACAAGACCATCTCACCCATCTTTGTTAAGGATTCAAATCAAAATTCTTCATGAGAATCCTCATCCACATCATCACAATTTGGATTCGAGGTGGGAGTACTCGGAATCCTTAGCCATAAGGCAAAATGAGTATTGAAGAAGATGAAAATACTTGAAGCACCATTGAGATCCATGTCTTGTTCCAACAAATGTTGGGATTCCTCTACATTGTTAGTCAAGCAAGTACTAGAGGATATGGAAGCATTATTTTCATGGCAACAAGACATAGAGAGCATATCATCATGAGATTTAGTTAAACAACTATTACATGATATGCAAGGACTATCAACTCTAGCATGTATGACATTTGGAGTGCTAGAAGAGTTTAAGTCCAAAGATAGAACATTGCAATGAGATAGAGATGAAGTATAGTCAATAGAATATTCACCATCAACAAAGCAATTTCTATCACCACTCACCATATCATTACCTTGTGACAAATCACATGTTGGTGAAGTGGAAGAAGTTGTGAACTCATCACGGCCGGAGGTGGAGGGAGAACAATCATCCTCAATAATTTGGACACTTCATATATATCTTGAAGCTTGGTCCAAAGCTCATGAGCATTCGAAAAGGCATGATTGAGCAAGAACTACATCGCTCAAAACACATATAAGACCATTAGAAACAGAGTTCGAGATGAGAGTTTTCCTCATCCTCTAAAGATAATTCTTGGGAATCCTTTGGAGGAGAAAAACCCACATCTACAATCCTCTTAATATAATTTGGACCCATGGCCCTAAAAGATTAAGCATGCGAATTTTCCAAACATCATAATTTGTGCCATCGAATATGAAAGTGGGATCGTGCACTAATTCTCTAAACGATCTCTTTACTCTCTAGGCGGTAAAGCCCAAAAAGAGAGCCCAGGCTCTGATACCAATTGAAAGGACAATGATGTCGCCTAGAGGGGGGGGGTGAATAGGCGATTAAAACTTTTCCGGTTTAGGCTTGCTAATTGCGGAAAAAACTAGGTGTTTAAATTAACAAGCCAACAACCTAAATAAACTAGGCTCACCTATGTGCACCAACAACTTATGCTAAGCAAGACAAGCAACAAGGTGATAGCAATAGAATACTTCAAGCACGAAGGCTATCACAATGTAAAGTGCATAAGTAAAGAGCTCGGGTATAGAAATAACCGAGCACGGGAGACGAGGATGTATTCCCGAGTTCCTCCTTAGGGGAGTACGTCTCGTTGGAGAGGTGTGACACACAAGGTCGATCTCAACCCACAAAGGCTCACCTCTTCTCCGATGAACCGCACCACAAAGGTTTGGTTCACCTTCCACTATCGGAATCCTTCGAGGCGGAATCCGGAGCCTTTCAACAACGATCCGGGGCACAACCCACACAAGGGATTGGGGGCTCCCGAACAGCTACAAGTGACCACACAAGGGTCAACCACCACGGGCGTCTAGGGTCCAAGACCCAAGAGAACAAGTTCACAAGCTTTCAACTTCCACGAATCTCGTGGAGACACCGATGCACCAAATGCAAAAGGCAGAGCACAAGTGCTCAAATCCTTCACTCTCAAATCCCACCAAAGCAACTAATGCTTATGGGGGAGAATAGAGGAAGAACAAGGAAGAACACCAAATCCCTCCAAAGATCTAGATCCAAAAGCTTCCCCTCAATTAGAGGAGATTGATTGATTGGTGGAATGGTAGATCTAGATCTCCTCTCTCTTTTCCCTCTAATTGGAGGCAAGATCATGGGGAATAGAGAGAAATCCAAGCTCAAGAAGGTCAACAATGGGGGGCTTTTTCGTGCTTGAGGATGGGGGACATTGGGGAAGAAGACCCCCTTTAAATAGGTCTCCAAAAAATCGCCCGTTAGGCCCAGAAACAAGTTAGACCGGAGTTTCCGGAACTAAATTTCCGGCCTCCTCCGGCCTGGCACCAGTAGGTGCTGGTGCGTCATTCGCGATTTCTGGTCGGGCCGGAGTTTCCGGTGTGTTACACCGGAATTCCGGTCTACACAAAAACTGCAGAAACATCAACACGAAAACGAACATAACTTTCGCATCCGGACTCCGATTTCGATGATCTTGGGCTCGTTGGAATCGCACGAAGAGCTCTTCAAGATTATGCAGAGAAACATCATAGTCCCAACAAGGTAGGATAAAACCAAATATAGAAAGGTAAAAACATCTCTATTGAAGAACAACCGATAATCTCAACATCAAGAACCAACAAGTTTTTCATCCGGACTCCGTTTTCTATGATCTTGGGCTTGTTTCCAAGGTAATCTCAAGCTTTACAAGATCATGCATATACACATCATAGTCCATCATGTGAGGAGGAAACCACAAGTGGAGAGTTTGACCTCTCTACAAGAGACGAACCGGTAAAACCTCCACATCAAAAACACCACAAGATATTCAAATGAAATCGTTTTTGATGAACTAGAGCTTGGTATGGAGATGAACACAAGATCTAAATTCTCACATGGATAAAAGCCAAATAAGAACCAAGAAAGATGATATGCCAAAGTATGCAACGGTTTGAGCTCTCCACAAAGATGCGATCAAGTTACTCACTTGAGAGCCCCTCTTGATAGTACGCCGTCTATCCTAAACCCGGTCTCCCACTAACACCACGAGACCGGGTAAAATAGAAAACCTATCAAGATCATACCTTTGCCTTGCGCATTCCACTTGAGCTAGATGATGACGATCTTGATCTCTTCAAGTGGACCACCTTTCTTGATTGCGCTTTGTTAGAACATGCTTGATGACGACTTCTCCAAATACTCCCCATACACCATTATGGGAGAGCCTCGCTTAGCTCCAACTTCATGAAGTGATGTCTTGAATCCTTCAAGACATACTTGTAATATGCTCAACTCTACACATGACCATTCTTCATATAAACCCTTGAATAGAGCATTGATCATCATGTAATCTTCTAGAGTCCAACACATGAACTCCAATCTCTTCCAATGGACAAGATCTACAGTATCTCTCAATGCAAACATTAGTCCATAAGGATTGTCATTAATTACCAAAACCACGCGTGGGGCAACACATGCACTTTCAATATCTCTCTGGAGCCTCTGCACAACATGCTACCATACCGACATCCATCAGCAAACCACGCTATAGCCTGTGCTTCGATAACTCCCTCACAGGAGTTCCGAACATTGCTCCACCGAGTCAAGAATTCTCGGTCAGTCTCATTGTCCTCCTGCTTGCAACGCCTGCAAAAGCTGAGGTCGGTTTGGCCTCCTGTAAGTGCTGGCGAAGTTGCTATTGAATGCCTCCTCTAAATCCAGCCAGCAATCGATGCTGTTCTCCGGCAGATTGTTCAGCCAGATCGAGCAGGACCTTCCAACATGTGCGGGAGATACCGGACCGCCCATCGGCGATTGCCCCCCGCAATGTATACTGCTGAAACATAATCAGCTAGCCAATCTTGCGGCTTGGTGCTCCCATTGTACGGCCTGGTACTCCGACCCAACTGAAACTGAGACACTGGTGGAGGTGGTTCCTTCATGATCCGAGGTCCAAAACACGCCGGACCAGGAGGGCCTTCCTCCTCCACTTCTCGGACATGTAAATCCGATCTAGCTTGTAGCGCGCATCACTGTAGGCAACATCCGAGCTCCGATACGTTTCCCATGCACCATCCACTCTATAGAATCCAGCCCGCTCCATGGCTGAATTTCCATCATCATATCGGTCGCCACTTCGACCGACGTTCCTCGGCTGCGAACATACTCCGGCTCTTGCTGATATTGCCTGCGGCCGGGGTTGCTGCTGATGCCTCGGGGGCTGAGGTAGTTTCTCGGACCTGCCGACGCTGCTTGACCACCGTTCTGATTTCCCTGAGCTGACGGCCTTTAGCTCGGCTTGCATCACCTGGGACGGGGTCTCCATTGGCTCGGCTGGCGTTGCCGACTTTTGCTTCCCAGCTAACATCCGGATCGTTCACTTGCAGCTGCATCTCCTTGTTCCGACCAGAAGGTGACACTCCGGGCACGATCGGCTCCTCTGACGTGTGGAGACGAGGCTTGCCCCTTGGAACCCTGCTAACTGGCCTAATCGAATGGACGCCTGCGAACCGCCAGCCCGGCCTTGCGGAGCTTCTTTTTGCGTGCTGGCCACATGCACTAACTCATTGAGCCGCTTCTGCTGCTCACGCCATGCATCTCCGGTCAACTCCGATAGGCCCGGCCCTTACTGCTTCGGCTTCTCTAAGGTTCTTAGCTGGTGAAACTATACACCGGCCTACAGTAGCCGACTGCTACTTGTTGCCTTACTCGAGCCCGAGACTGCAGCCCTTGCCATCTCCCCATGAGGTCCTTGCCTCGGTTGAGCAGAGCAGCTTTATTACGCCGCACAACCGGAGTAAAACCATCCTCTATACCAGTGCAGCATTATACTCTTCTGCTCCATATCGAACTGTGCTTAGCCTCGGCAGCAACCGAGCTTCTCTCAGCACCCTCTGGCGCTCTGCCTCTAACTCGGCCACCGTATGCTCCACACTTGGCCTCTACTGCGAGTGTGGCGAACTAACCTATCAACGATAGCTTTAAGGGAACTTCTTCCTTGGCATGCCCAACTGCTCATTCTGATTAGGTTTCTCATACGGAAAACTTCGCCGTCCGACCTGATTTCTCGGCAGCGCGGTTGGCGTCGCCTCCGCCTCGGCTAGCGGACCTTGCCAGCATCTGCTTGCTTGCTGCAGGCTTGGTACCAGCCTCCATCTCCTCCACTCACCTCGGAGGGCGAGTGACACGCTGGCCCAAAGCCGCCAGGAGAGGAGTTTCGACGTCCACGAGCACCTGCTGGGTACTCGCGAACCACCTCGACAGAAACGTATGTGGGGAAGCTGCCGAGCATCATGAGGAAGCCTCATGGTGGGGAAAGGCTTGCCGGCGAAGCACCCCGCATTGTCGCTCACAAAGGCGAACTCGCCGATCTGGCACAAGGCCAGAAAGAACACCTCAGAGGAGCCGTCCGGATGGAAACTCCACCCAACGCCTCAATCTGCCCCACGGTGGGCGCCAATGTCGTGGTGGGGATCACGGCAGATGCCATGGGTATGGCTTGTTGGGGCCGAATGGTCGATTGGGGGAATCCGGGGAGGGTTTATGCACTCAAGATGTGCACAAGCAAGAAATGCGAGAGAGACCACAAGAACATGAACACGAAACCAAGAAAGCCAAGAACACAAAAGACACCACAATGTACCCAGGTTCGGGGCCTTCGTGAGGAAGTAAAACCCCTACTCATGCCTTGCCTCTTCATATATAGTGTGTGGTTCTCAAATACAAGGTGCTCCTCGAGCTGTATGTTGCTACCAAAGTAAGAGCTCGAGGTAGAAGGTGAAACTACGAAGGGGGAAATGAGCTAGGGTTTGTGCGTTCTGCGATCCCTCTCTCTGGAGGTGGTGGTACTGCATATTATACGCAGGCCGAAGTACTGTTTTACCCCTGCCTCCAACTAACAATGGCATGGCCAAAAAGGTAGAAGACTGCCTCTGCCTCCTGCCAGCTCAACGGCCGAACTGTCAGGCAGACAGGCCTAGCTTTCCTCTTCCGGTCATACTTCAGTAGCCTGCCGAGGTCTAGCCTGTAGACCTTTCCCGAAATTGCCAAGTCAGCTCCTAGGCCCCCGAGCCTCCGGGAAACCGGGGACGGACCTCGCTGTCCTCTGAAGCTTCGGGCTACGAGCTCTGCGGCGCCGTGACCTCTCTGACATGCCTCGATCCTTGCTGCCAACCTCGGATAACACTCCTGATTCTATACCTCGGTAGAGAATATCTTATTCCTGTGGTGGCTAATGACTGCCCGGAGTTGATCTCGGAGGATATACCTCGGAAAGTATACTCGGACGTACACCTTACGTCGGATGACGCCTCCTGCGTCTTTGCTCAATCGTTCCCTCGGACAGCTTACTGCCTTAACCTTACATGTCTTTCCTCATCATTACCCTACCCGGGGGGTAACCCCCCGACATCCATCTAATGTCCCATCTCTGCATTTCAATGCTCCAGACAGAAGTATAGTCCAGGCAACAGGAAAACACAAGTATAGTTCAGAAAACACAAGGTACTTCATTTATGCACTGAATTGAACATGATTTGCTGGAGTATAATGCTGGAATACGCTTATTCATTTATCTTGCTTCCTTGCTGCCCTATATGCTTGCTGGAGTTCTGAATTGTTGCAACATGTTCCTTTTTCATGGACACAATTGCACTAGCTTTCCTTTAATTGTGCAGTGTTGTTGCCACATGCTGCTCCTTTAATTGTATTTGGATTTTGCACAAAATTCAAATGATTAGTTCATCTACTCTACTCATTGATTGTTTTATTATTCCCTGAATCCTGATACAGGGATGAACTGAGTAAGAAATTCATGTACCCGCATTATTTTGCACAGGCTCATCAATGTATTCTTGCATAGGTTCATATTGTGTCTCCACATATCCAGGTTGACTGAAATTTAGATCAGGTACGGCCACGGCGAGCTGTGGGATGCTGCTGGCACGAGGATGAGCACGGAGAGCTTCTGGCCATCATGCCTGGCTGTCGAACTTGCCCAGCCGGTTACGGGCAGAGGAGCTGCTGAGGCAAGGCGGAGGATTTGCTACGGCGGGCAAGGTGCCGGCCGGCGAGCGGAGCGCCGGAAGCGGTGGCCAGCCAACTGGTGGAACTCCCAGGAGCGGCGGCAGCAGTGGCTAGGCGAGCAGAAACTGATGCTTAATGATGCAGGCATGGCTGTTGTATATGCTTTGTACTGTACATGCTTAGACATGTACATGCTTTGTACTCCTCACGCCTACTGTTCACGAAAATGGACATCATGTCTAGAACGTTGTAGTTTCAGCGTACTCGAACCATGACACAATGTTGATAGGATTAATCAAGCCAAGTTCACACTTAAAATACATCAACGATTCAACAATACCGTTCACGAAAATGGACATCATGTCTTCTTGATGTGTTGGTAAAACTGAAATCACTTGCTAGGACGTTGTAGTTTCAGCGTACTCGAACACAACACAAATGTTGATAGGATTAATCAAGCCAAGTTCACACTTAAAATACATCAACGATTCAATAGTACCGTACAAACAATTATATTTTAGTTTGGCTCGAGCCGAGGCTAGGAAAAGAAAGCTGCAAACCGCCGGTGGAACAGAACAGTCCCTCACGCGCGTGAAAATTAAATTGCAGGTGGACGGGAATCGAACCTGCAAACTCCCGGCAGCGCTCGAAGGCAGTGCGTATGGGTTAACCACCTGTATGGCTTAACAACCTGGTGCGAGTCTGGTTTCTGTCATACTAGTACACGTAGAGATTAAATACATTGAATATTCTCATAGACTATTAATATTTCTGCACTATTTTAGTTTTAAAAAATCGGCAAGTGAATCGAGTGAGCCGGAGGTTTAACCGGTGAACTGAGACCCTCGCTAGTTCGGTTGTCGGTCTGGTTTTTAAACTATGTTCAGACTACATACGGTACGCGATGATGACAAAGATTTCAACCGTCTTTTGACTCTGAAATTTAGATTAATATTATTCAAAACTAATTTTATAAATTACCAACATAAAATTGAAATATAGATGAAGCCATTTTCATGAAAACTTAATAATTGAACCTACTCGAAATGACCCATTATTTTTTCTACTATATTATGACTAAATTAGGCATACTTGACAAGTACTTTTATTTTGTGACAAGTCTAATAGGGCCGGTGCATATGGGTCTAAATGTCTAGTACTTATTATAGGCATGTATCTACCACCATTGATACATATGGACCCACATGCACCCCCCCTAGCCATCTTAAACTAGCACATTTGTGACATGTGGACCCACACACAACACTGATGACCATCTATATATATCGACCATTTTTAGGACATGTAAACCCACTTGCTCAACAAATATTTTGAAAAGTGCATTTTAGGCCAAAAATCTATGAAAAAATGACCAATTATTTTAGCGAATCTTATGGAAATATTAAAAATATATGAATACGTTGCAAACATAGCTAGAATTGCTACTTCAAAATGGCTAGGGATGTTGCATGTGGGTCCACATGTTTTAAAGGTGCTAAATACATATCTGTATGACCTACTAGACATCTAGATCCACATGCACAATGGCTAAAAGCATGAACTAGAACTAGCATGTGGACCCCACAATATTCTTAGATAGGACCGTTTCATTTGGGTCCACGTGTCCCAAACGTGGTAGATATACAACTAGATGGCTAGATGGCTCTGAGTGTTCAATGTGGGTTCACATGCTCTAGATGTGTATGACTTACTAGACATTTGTACGCACGTACACCAGCCCTAGACAGTTTGTTCTAGAACTATCATGTGGCTCCCACAATATGCAACATAGTTAGGAGTGTTTGTATGTGGGTCCACATGTTCCAAAGGTGGTAGATATACAACTAGACGACTATAAATATTTCATGTGGGTCCATATGTCCCAGATAGTCAATATGACCAGGGGTGTTGCACGTAGGTCCACGTTTCACAAAGGTGCTTTATATTACCCACGAGACATTTGGACGCACATGCACCGGCCCTAGACAGGTTTGACCTAGAACTATCCAAGTGGTGGTAGATATACAACTAGATTACTATGAGTGTTGCATGTGGGTTGCATATGGGTCCAATGTCCCAGATGTGCCTATATTACCTACTAGACATTTGGACGCACATGCACCGGCCCTAGACAGGTTTGACGTAGAACTATCATGTGGGTCCCACAATAGATGTGTTGCATGTGGGTCTACATGTCCGAAAGTGGTAGATATTTATTTAGATCACTAGGAGTGTTGTCTAAATGTCCCACATGTGTAAGGTCAAAATGGCTAGGAGTGTTGCATGTGGGTCCACATGTTTCAAAGGTGCTAGATACGTATCTATATGACCTAGACATCGCACCAGCCTTAGAACCTTAAACTAGAATTATCATCTGGGTCCGACAATAATCAACATAGATACATATGTTGCATGTGGGTCCACATGTCCCAAAGATGGTAGATATATAGCTAGATGACTATGAGTGTTTCATGTGGGTCCACATGTCCCAGATGTGCTAGGATAAGATGGCTAGGTCTATCGCATGTGGGTCCACATGTTCCGAAGGTGGTAGACACATATGTGTATGACTTACTAGACATCTAGACCCACATACACTAATCCTAGACAGTTTGATCTATAGCTATAACGTGGGTCCACATGTCCCAAAGGTGGCATATATACATTTAGATGACTATGTGTGCTGCATGTGGGTCCAGATGCCACATTTTCGTTAGGTAAAAAAGGAATAGGGGTGTTGCATGTGGGTCCACATGTCTAAAATGTGTTAGATACATAGACATCTGGACACACATGCAGCGCAACTATACAATTTGACCTAGCTGGCTAGGATAGATGAATGTGGGTCCACATGCCCCAAATACGTACGGCCGATGTACAACTACATGGCTAGGAGTGTCGCATGTGGGTCCACTTGCCCCAAATGTGATAGATGCACAACTTTATGGTTAGGACTGTTATATATATGGGTCAACATATACCAAAGATGGTAATGGGTAGACCTAACACCTTACCCCTACCACATCCCATACATGTAGACCCACATATAACACCTCTAAACAACTAAGTCTGCCCCTACCATCTTTGGGGCATGTGGACACAAATTCAACACTTCTGACCATCTAGGTACACATCTAAGTACCGCAGCATGTGGGTGCACATGTCTCAAAGGTGGTATGGGTAGACATAGCTTGCAAGGGTCCACATGCAACCAAGGGTGGCATGGATAAATCTAGCTGCCTAGGATAGATGAATGTGGGTCCATATGCCAAAATGCATCAGATGTACAACTAGATTGCTCGGAGTGTTGCATATGGGTCCACATGCGACAAATGTGATAGATGCACAATTGTATGGTTAGAAGTACTGTATACGGGTCCACATATACCAAAGGTGGTACATGGTAGACCTAGCACCTTACCCCTACCAGCTTTCATACATGTGGACCCACATGTAACACCTCTAAAGAACTAGGTCTTCCCCTTCCACCTTTGGGGGCATGTGGATCCAAATTCAACACTTCTGACCATCCAGATACACATCTAAGTACTGCAGCATGTGGATCCACATGTTTCAAAGTTGGTAGGGATAGACATAGCCTGCAAGGGTCCACATGCAACTAAGGGTATACACATGATTAAACATCAACGCATTATCAATAATTGATGGATTTATGTAATTTCAATTTTAGATTCATGTACTAATAAGAAATTTATGTGTATGCATTGAGAAAAAAATACAACCACACATTAACAATTTTTATTTTATTAACACATAAAATAGTAGGAATACATCGTCTGTTGGATGCAAAATAAATGGTCGAGATAAGCGGTGGGTATCTACTAGTTGTGGGAAAACTGCGTTGCACTTTTTTAATAGGACCCCAACCATCAAAAAAGCCAACTGTAGCTCAGGCTACATGCAGGACTATATTTTTTTTTTAAAGTATTGAAAAGTTTCAAAAATATCTAAAATTAAATTTGGCGGGAGGGACATTTAAGCCCGTGCAAGAGAGACATATTACGTTTTACCATGGTTTGCGGGTTTTGTTCGACCGCAGCCGAAACCAGCCCTTAAAACACGTTTACCGTGCCCTTTATCTCATGTTTACAAGCACAGATGGAGTACCTCTTAAGCTACCGTATTAGCACAATGTTGCTACAACAACGCGAAAGATAGTCATGCAGAATATGAGGCACATGCGGAAAAGGATATGTTAAAAAGATGCAACTTAATCGGGAACGACAATGAAGATGAAAATACTCTAGATTTTCAAGCAATGTGCTCATGTGAAGTAACATGTGCATTCGTGGAATTACCATTCATCGATATTATTTTTATTATTGGTAGTAACACGCGGACACTTAGCTAGTCTTTAGTACTCCATTAAGGGCTAATTTGGTTGCAGGGGTGGCAAAAACCTGGGTAGCAAGGCCGCGGGGAATTTTGAAGTGCGCACTGTATCCCTGGGTGATGTGGGGGAGATCTCCCCCACCCCTGTGTGCATTTGGCTGCAAGGCAAGGCACGAGGGGGGAGCAAGGCACGGAGGGAAATCCATGTACACCCTCCACAATAGGTCGTAGTCTAAATTTTAAATACCAATATAATTGGTACATGGCATATAGATAAATACTGTAATCAAAACAGAAAATAAGATATAAAAAATTCGAAATAATATGTGACTCTATATAGCATCGGAAGAGTGAGAATTTAGAAGGAAAATCTTTGTTACAGTCCCATTTCATTGCGAATCAAGTGGTGTCAGCACTGTTTTTTTGTGCCAACCATTTCAACCCGTTCAAAAGTTCTTTATTTTAGAACTGAAACTACTTCAAATTTAGCTATAAAAACACAACGCGTTGCTGGGAACTATATCTCAATACAAAAAATTCTGAATTCTCAAGTTGGTGTGTTCAAGCCACAGGGTCTACAGATCGCCGTAGGGGGTCTGCAGATCCGCCGTGGTACTGCAGGTCGCCGGAGGGTGGCCAGCGCCCAACATCCTGCTGCAGATCACCGCACCCTCCCAAGGCCTCGCCAGCTCCACTCTGGAGCAAGATCGTCTTGCCGCCTGACTTGGTCCTGCTCGCCCAACACGTCGCTGGCTCCCGGCTGTGATTCTGCTTCTCTGCAACAAGAAACTGGCAATTACTCCACTAGCAATCAAAAACTTAACTGGGAAGCAAAAGTGGCAATCAAGTACTCCAGGCAAACAAAATTGACATTCATAACTAGCAATACCGGAAGCAGAACAAGCTTGTGTCCAATATTGCTAGCAATTCTAGCAACTTTTTTCTGTGTACAGATCAATAACAACAACAACGAATCCTTTTTTTCCCAAACAAGTTGGGGTAGGCTAGAGTTGAAACCCATAAGATCTCGAAACCAGGTCATGGTTCTGGCACATGGATAGCTAACTTCCACGCAGCCCTATCCATGGCTAGTTCTTTGGTGATATTCCAATCCTTCAGATCTCTCTTAACAGACTCCTCCCATGTCAAGTTTGGCCTACCACGACCCCTCTTAACATTCTCATCCCGCTTTATCCGTCCGGTATGCAATGGCGCTTCCGGAGGCCTACGTTCTATATGACCAAACCATCTTAGACGGTGTTGGACAACCTTCTCTTCAATTGGTGCTACCCCAACTCTCTCACGTATATCATCATTCCTAACCCGGTCCTTTCTTGTGTGGCCACATATCCATCTCAACATGCGCATCTCCGCTACACCTAACTGTTGGATATGTCGTCTCTTGGTCGGCCAACATTCTGCGCCATACAACATCGCAGGTCGAATCGCCGTCCTATAGAACTTGCCTTTTAGCTTTTGTGGCACTTTCCTATCACAGAGGACGCCAGAAGCTTGGCGCCACTTCATCCAACCAGCTTTGATTCGATGACTCACATCTTCATCGATATCACCATCCTTCTGGAGCATAGACCCCAAATATCGGAAGGTGTCTTTCTCAGGTACCACCTGTCCATCAAGCCTAACCTCTTCCTCCTCGTGCCTAGTAGTACTGAAACTGCACCTCATGTACTCAGTTTTGGTTCTACTAAGCCTAAAACCTTTCGATTCTAGAGTCCGCCTCCACAGCTCTAACTTTCTATTAACCCCCGCCCGACTATCGTCAATTAGCACCACATCATCCGCAAAGAGCATACACCATGGGATATCTCCTTGTATATCCCCTGTGACCTCATCCATCACCAAAGTAAAGAGATAAGGGCTCAAAGCTGACCCCTGGTGCAGTCCTATTTTAATTGGAAAGTCATCGGTGTCGCCATCACTTGTTCGAACACTTGTCACAACATTATCATACATATCCTTAATGAGGGTAATGTACTTTGTTGGGACTTTGTGTTTCTCCAAGGCCCACCACATGACATTCCGTGGTATCTTATCATACGCCTTCTCCAAGTCAATGAACACCATATGAAGATCCTTCTTCTTCTCCCTGTATCTCTCCATAAGTTGTCGTACCAAGAAGATGGCTTCCATGGTAGACCTCCCAGGCATGAAACCAAATTGATTTTTGGTCACGCTTGTCAATCTTCTTAAACGGTGCTCAATGACTCTCTCCCATAGCTTCATTGTATGGCTCATCAACTTGATTCCACGGTAATTAGTGCAACTTTGAACATCCCCCTTGTTCTTGAAGATTGGCACTAATGTACTCCGCCTCCATTCTTCGGGCATCTTGTTTGACCGAAAAATGAGGTTGAAAAGTTTAGTTAGCCATACTATCGCTATGTCTCCAAGGCCTCTCCACACCTCGATGGGGATACCATCAGGGCCCATTGCCTTGCCTCCTTTCATCCTCTTCAAAGTCTCCCTAACCTCAGCCTCCTGGATACGCCGCACAAAGCGTCGGCTGGTATCATCGGAGGAATCGTCTAGCTCAATGGTAGAGCTCTCATTCTCTCCATTGAACAGGTCGTCGAAGTACTCTCGCCATCTACGCTTGATCTCTTCGTCCTTCACGAGGAGTTGATCCGCTCCGTCCTTTATGCATTTGACTTGGTTGACATCCCTCGTCTTCCTTTCTCTCGTCTTCGCCATCTTATAGATGTCTCTTTCGCCTTCCTTCGTGTTTAGACGCTGGTAGAGGTCCTCATACGCCCGACCCCTTGCCTCGCTCACCGCTCGCTTTGCGGCCTTCTTTGCCCCCTTGTATATCTCCATGTTGGTTGCGCTCCTGTCCAGGTATAGGCGTCTGAAACAGTCCTTCTTCTCCTTAATAGCCTTCTGGACCTCAACGTTCCACCACCAGGTATCCTTAGCATCCCTTCTACTTCCCCTGGTCACCCCAAACTCCTCTGATGCAATCTTCCGAATGCAAGTCGCCATCCTCATCCACATACTGTTTGCATCGCCTCCTTCCTCCCAAGGGCCCTCCTTAAAAACCCTCTCCTTAAAAGCTTGAGCTGCCTCTCCCTTTAACTTCCACCACTTTGTTCTAGCAACTTTTGGACGCTTATCCCGCTGGACACGAATCCAAAAACGGAAGTCAGCCACCACCAGCTTATGTTGATGGACAACACTCTCTCCAGGTATCGCCTTACAATCAAGGCAAGCGCGTCTATCTTCTCTTCGAGAGAGGACAAAATCAATCTGGCTAGAGTGTTGGCCACTACTGAAAGTCACTAGGTGGGATTCTCTCTTTCTAAAGAGGGTGTTAGCTACGACCATGTCGTAGGCTAGGGCGAAGCTTAAGACATCCTCCCCTTCTTGGTTCCTGATGCCATAGCCAAAGCCCCCATGCACCCCTTCAAAACCTGTGTTAGATGTACCCACATGGCCATTGAGGTCTCCTCCTATGAAGAGCTTCTCGCCAGTAGGTACTCTCCTAACCAAGTCCTCGAGACCTTCCCAGAACTCTCTCTTGGTGCTCTCGTTGTGGCCTACTTGCGGAGCATACGCGCTGATAACATTGAGAACTAAGTCCCCAACAACCAGCTTGACTAGGATAATCCGGTCTCCTTGCCTCTTGACGTCCACTACTCCATCCTTGAGGCTCTTGTTGATCAAGATGCCTACCCCATTTTTGTTTGAGGTTGTCCCCGTGTACCACAGCTTAAAGCCGGTATCCTCCACCTCCTTCGCCTTCTGCCCCTTCCATTTGGTCTCTTGGACGCATAGGACATCAACACGCCTCCTTATCGCCGTATCAACTAACTCCCGTAACTTGCCCGTCAGGGACCGTACGTTCCAGCTACCTAAGCGGATCCTCCTAGGCTCGGCTAACTTCCTTACCCTCCGCACTCGTCGAGTCAAATGCGAAGACCCTTGCTCATTTTTCACTACACCCGGGCGTCGATGCAGCGCGCCACTAAGGATGCGACGACCCGATCCTTGCTCACTTATCACCGTATCCAGATCAAGATACGGCGCGCCACCAAGGGGGTGGCGGCCCGGCCCTTGCTCATTTGACACCACACCCGGGTTCCGATATGGCGCGTCGCTAAGAGGGTTACGCCCCAACGAGGTTCTTTTGGGTTTCATCTCCATAAGAGTGGCTGGGTTTTTTCCGTTGGCTTGCCAAGCCTATCACAACCCTCCTCCTTTATCCGGGCTTGGGACCGGCTATGTTGAGACAACATAGGCGGAGTTGTGTACAGATCAATACTTGCAGAAAAAATACTGCTGCTCCTGCACAAATGCACAAGCGATTGCAAGCAGTCCAAGCTACTGCTACTGACAATGCTTGCAAACAGTGAAAGCTACTCCTGCACAAATGCACAAGCAAATGAACTAGCTACTCATATGGTAATTACAGAAGCGTAACAATAATAAGCAGAGATTACGATCGTTCTTCCCATCCAACAAGATGACCTTTGCAACAAGAAAATTTAAGAAAAAAACTTCACATGCAGAGAGCAAATGATCACCAGCACGGGTTCTTTTGGGAGTAAATATATGTGCCATTGTCTATCAACTTCACAAGCAAACTGTGCTGAGTTGAGAAAACACTTAATGGAAGGCATGTCGGTATCAAACAGAAACTAATCAGGTCGGTATCAAACAAATACAACTAGCTAGTAATTACTGAAACAACATTGAGCATCTACCGGAGATTACTTATAGAGTAGAATAAAGTGCAAGAAGGTGAAGTATTAGTATTAGATGCAAATAGTGGTCGATTACCTCATCAGAGCTCGTGTAGGATGTGGATAGAACTGGAGGTGGAGAAGTACGAGATCCAGAGATTAGATGTCTCACTGTCACTGGTCTTGCTACTCTTGCTGTGATGCGCCTTGTGGATCTGGGGCCAGCAAGTTCATCGTTCATCTTGAGGTTAGCAGGGGAAGCATCACGGTGGTGAGAATAGAAGAACAAGAAGCAGGAGTACAGGCTTGGCTAAGCAAGTGGCGGTGGATCTGGTGGCAACGAGGTCGTCAGTGAGGACCAGCGCTCGAGCAGTACTGCATCCGCTACTCTGCGTGGAGTAGTGGAAGGAGGAAAAGATCGGTCGATGCATCCCTAGTGGTTGCCGGAGGGAGGGGAATTAAGGCGGAGACCGTTGCCCACGGTCGCGAGAGGAGCTCCGATGCATCGCCGCCGCCGGACCAGCTTCGCCATCGCCGGAGTGGAGTTCCAAGGCGGGGGGAGTGGGGGAAGCTTGGACGAAGGGGAGCGGAGCAGAGCTAGGACGGAGGCCGAGGAGATTATGGACGACGCTGGGGTCGTGGACGCGGAGGAGCGCTGCGCCGCTCGGCGCTGGATGGTGCTCTTGCGTGGGCGCAACGGCCGCCGTGAGATCTCTTGATTGGGACGCTACTTAGGGCACGGGCATGGTGCAGGCGACGGCCGGCGGCGGTGGCGTTAGGTGCCGACAATGGCGACTGTAGGTAGGTGCTGAAGATGAACTATATTAAATTCCAACCCCAACCTTTGTCCTATTTCTTTTTGATCCCGGGTGTGGGATTTAAACAGTGCAATGTCGAAAGTACCCCTCACGATTAAATATACTACCACAAGATCGGATGTAGTATTATGATTCTGGACCGTTGGATTTCGCCCAATGGACGGTCCATATTTATTTGATGTACCGTAAAATGACCAATGGCGACTGTAGGTAGGTGCTGAAGCTGAACTTCTCGCTTAAAAGGAGCTGAACTTCTCCTGACTTCCATCTCACAGATTTTTGTTTAACACATATTTTTGTCAGAAAAAGACATATTTAGTGTCCTATATAAAAAAGACAAATAAAATGTCTAGTACAAACTTATTTTTAAGCGAGAAGTTCAGCTACCCGATGAGATGGAAGTCAGGAGAAGTTCAGCTCCTTTTAAGCGACAACAAACCCAACGACCCTCCTTTTAAGCGAGCTCAGCTACCCGATGAGATGGAAGTCAGGAGAAGTTCAGCTCGCCGGCGGCTGGCGACGGCGTCACGCACCACTCCTCTCCGCCTCGCCAAAGTCCAAAGTCACAAGTCACGCGATACCACACGCGGCTTTGTGGTGGTGGCCTTGTATTTATAGAGGAGGATTTGATGGAGGCAGGTTGAGGCGGGAGTATGAAAATGTGGTATGGTCTCTTCTGTAGAGGATGGATGGTCATGATGCATTCTTGGTTGTCTTGGATAGATGGATGGTCATGATGCATTCTTGATTGCCTTGGATCGATGACATGTCTACCCACCCAAGTATGTACTCCCTCCATTCCAAAATACTCTACATTCTGGCCCCATATTAAGTTCCAAAATAGTCTACATCTTAGCTGGGTCCCACATACGCAATTAAGAGGAGAAAGAGAAAGGCTAATCAAAACAGCCCAGCCCAGCAGGCACGCGCATCTCCATCCCCACCCATCTTCCTTCTCATGCGCAGAAAACACTGGCAGGAGTACTACTTGTGCATGGCTAACATTAATTAAATCATGGGTAATTGGTACAACCGCTTTGTTTTCTGCGATCAATTAGTGCACTGCATGCTTGGTGCAGGGCTAAGTAGCACTACAAATGTTGGAAAATGCTTCGTTGAACCAGGCGGCATCTGCTCCTGGCGCATCGACGGAGCTAGAGACTTCATGATTCGGAACCTGACAAAAGCAGGCCACGTATATCATCTGAGCTACAAATGTTTTGCTAATTTGTCTAAATTTTTCTAGGATGTACAGTATTTTGGAATGGAGTGAGTATGTCGTTGATTGGTTCACATGGCATGCATCTATTTAATTTGTTCATAGTGCTGGTCCACACTGCTCTGCATGCAGCAGCCCCATACGTAGTAAATTAATCGATGGAGGAGTCATCGTCTTGGCTGACTAGTCCTTTCCTGTGAAGATGGATGGCCATGATCATTCAGGATGAGTGCAAAATTACCGTGAGACTAGGCTTTTATATTTGGGGCCGGTTGGCTCATGTTGTAATCCTTAAACTTTTTTCTTAATCAATAAAATAGTCAAGACTTTTGCCTAGTTTTGAAAAATTTGTAAGTTATCATCTAGTCAAAACGTATGTCTCTAACTATTCTTCTACACCAGGAGTGCTCGGGAACAGAAGGTTTCGCGAGCGGCCTCCTAGCAGAAGGTTTCGTGAGCGGCCTCCTCCGCAGGACACGCCAGGGCAGTGGTCTAAGTTTCTCAGGCTCACAAGATCTCTGATCTAGAAGACACCAAATAATGAGTTGCATAATATGTACAGAGTATTCTTAAAACATTGGTGTTCAAAATCTTTTCTATATCGGTGGAGTTGAGCGTAAATCAGTTTGGAAAAGGGGACGTTCAGCACAGAATTCGGCAACTACCGAGAATAAGCAGTTTTGATCAATCGTTTGCATAACAGCACTACGGAGGAAAGCAGGCAATAATTCGGTGGCAACAACACAGAACGATTCAGAGAACAATGCAAATAGAACAAAAGGTAAAAATGACAGCAACACCTAGAGTTGCAACCTAAGCTAACTTAGCACAGGATGGCAAACATGTTGCACCTCTGACGAGATGATTATAAAAGGCAGTCTTCTGCTATTATACCAAGGAGCCAGGTTATACAAAATCGGAAGTGCTATAAGTTCAATTACTACTCAGGTTTGGGTGGACAGGATCACATGACACAAACGAAATTGTCTAAATTGCAAGGACACCTTACTACATGCAAGTGAATGGATCGGTTAAATCCAAATCACGAAGATGCAAATCATAGAAACTACGGACACATCCATCAGTTCGAAAATGAAGGCTAACATCTCTGGAAACCCTGTTCTCCATCTGAAGCTTCATGTTTTGTTCTGCAAAGAACTCATCATTGTTGTTCCCGTCTTCGATGCCAAGTGTCACAGACTCTAGGAGATTCGCATTCAATACAAAGAACGTGACAAAGTTAACTTGCCACCTCGAGCCCCGGTAGTCTGACAACACTAATGTCTTCAGACGCAGGTCAAGATATCTAATCAGGTTCCGATGTTTACGACGCCAGCAATTGCCATGTTTTGATCGATATGACTGAAAAGAACATAGGACAAATACAACAAGTTTCAGATAAAAATAAAGTAGACCAAAAGAAGAGTTGAGCTATAAAGAATAATCACCTTAATGTACAACTTCTCCAAGCATGGAAAGCATCTCATCAACTCAATAACCGTATCCAAACAAAGATCACACATAACAATAGCTAATATCTTGATCGTCCGTAGCTCAGTCATCAGATTATTGATACGCAATCCCTTTTATCAAGTATGAAAGACAATATTAGGTAAAGCATAGGTAATTTTTTGTACACACAAAAATGTATCTGAGAGACGTACCTGAATAATAGTGGAGTCAAACACAAGTGTGGAAAACACACCCAAATCATGAGCATTACCAATCAAGCCTAAAGTCTCCAGTTTAGGTGCCGCGACTACCGATACTTGCAGCTTATTCCAGTAGTCATGAAGGAGCAGCCTAAGAAGAGAAGGGGCATTCTCAATGATGATTTGTATCACATTCACAAGGTTTTGCCTGTTTTGACTGAAGCACACGCTGATGGCTTTAATAGCGAGGGAGTTTATGCGAACGCAACGAAAGCCGAAGCTCTGGTGAACAAGCAAGAACTCTAGAGCAGGGCACCCGGCGATCAGGGTATGAAGTGAGGCCTCGGAGATGGTGACGCTTACTAGTCCGAGCTGCTTAAGCACACGTAAGTGTAGCCCTTGGAAGGAGACACCAGAGAGGTCGCAGCTGTCGATGTTGGCAACACGGAGCGTGTGCGAAAAGCGGAATATCAATGCCCGGTAAGGCTGTTCTAGCCGGTAGGTGAAATCAAGCTCCTCAAGGTTGTCTAGGGCAGCGGACCGGAGGCAGGCCACCACGGTATCTTCTGTGACAGCACGGAAACTGTCGACGTAGAGACGATGGACAGGACCATGGTGGGAGGAAAGGATGCGTGAGACATCATCGGGACGGACGGCAGTGAGATCGCGGCAGTCGAGGTTAAGAGGGGCGGAGAGCCAGAGATCGCGCCACCGGGACGCAAGGATTCCAGTGCGGGCGGCTTCTTTGGCGGTGAGGAGGAAGAGGATATCACCGAGGACGTCGTCGGGGAGGCTGCTGAGGCGGTCGGCGCCCCCTCCTTCTTCACCAGCTCCTCCATCATCTTCACCCGCTCCGGGAAGAGGAAACGGCGCTACGGTAGCTGCCGGCGCCGGAGCCGCTTCAATGCTCTCGAGTGCGGCCGATTTCCGCTTCCTGGAACTAGCACCGCTCGCCATGATCTCCTTAGGCGGAGCAGAAGAGATTTCGAAGTATAGTGTGCGTGCTTGAGGAGGAGAGAAGGTTCATATATAGTACTAGCTCAGGAATGCAAGAGGTCTGCAAATCGCGGTACGTAATTGCTGCTACGGCGCGGCGGCACAGTACTCGACACTTGGTCTGGGGACTCAAAGGCTCCTTGACTGCTGCTGAATGGAGGAGTACCTAGCATGCGCGCATCGGGAACTTGACCAGGCGACTTAACCGGTTAGCTGATCTCACCCGGTGTGTACTCGAATCGTTTTCAGCCATCGTGTACACACCCGTTGTTTTTTGTAGTAGATATAATGTACACACCGTTGTCATGGTGGGATATAAGTACATGTCACCGATAACATGAACGAACCAGCGGATCATGCATCACACGTTGCTCCAACTTAGAATAAAAACTAGAATGATCCAACTTAGAATAAGCACTGAAAAAAACTACTCCGGAAGAGGTGTGGATGGTGGACGCTAAACATCATAATACGAATGATTTGAATTAACTTATTTGTGGCGATTGTTTTGGCAAGATAAATATTTATATTTATCCGCTAGTGGTGTTTTAGAAGCGGGCGTGCCAGTATACTTTTGTATACAAATTAAATGGATGAAAACACATGGCAATGGAAAAGAAGTATTTTGTCGCTTATCGACAATTTAGATATTTCCATTTCACATTTTTTTTATAATGCGCATGAATATTCATCTGACTGAGACGATTGTAAAGTTCATAATTCCTGAAACCTCGGAAGGATTCCAGTTAATTACATTTGCGGGTTCATACTCGCATAATACCTCCGATTAAGCTGCATGAAATAGTCATCTTTAATCTCCAATTCACATTCTGGTGAGTTATGCATCCAAATAAAATAGCTCAATCAAACACACAAGAGAGACATATGTTTTAACGTGGAAAACCCAAGTCGGGAAAAAACCACGGTGGCACGGAAGCCAAATCCACTATATCAGATGTTTACATGAGGGGAATTACAATGATCTTTCTACTCATGATAAACCTTCATATGACTGCTCGAGGCAATATCCGTTTGGTGATACTGTAGCTAGATCATATTTCGTAAATGAGGCAAATTCAGCTTTACTTGGCCATAATCCCTTGGCAGCAAAATTACATGAGACTCAAAGTGGTCAATTGACATCGTCAGTCACGGAAAAGAATATGCTAGGCTGAGACGAAATGCTGAATCTCCGGTCAGTTTGAATCGTGAACGTAAGCTTTGATGATGATGGGGCCTTGTTTATTCCAATGTACATGGCCATGCTTCTATTTGAATTGTCACATGCATATGCCTTGTAGGCATCCTTTGGAGACTATCCAATACGTGTGCAGCTGAACTTGATGTATAGACGATGGCACACATGTAACTTTTAGAGAGCACCATGAGTCACGAGAAGTTGGCATGTGCAACTAACTTCAGACATTGCTCAAGTGGTGATGGAAATGTAGACTATTATATGGAGTCACTGTAGACAGGACCATGAAACGATTCGAGGCGGCGATAAAATCGCGTAGAGCCGGGGCGCCACTAATTTTGCATATCCCGTGGCGGCAATAAAATTGCGTACAGCCGGGACGTCACTAATTTTGCATACCAGACCATGAACATCACCGGCGGCGAGCTGAGTCGCGTAGAGCCGAGATTCTATCAGCATTGTACATCGAACTATGAACGTCACCGGCGGCGATCTGATCGCGTAGAGCCGAGACGACACCGAGTTTGTAGATCAGAACACGAACATCACCGGCGGCGATCTGATCGTGTAGAGCCATAATGACATCAACCTTGCAGATCAGACCATGAACGTCACCGGCGACGATCTGATTGTGTAGAGCCGTGACGACACCACTCTTGTAGATCGGACTACGAACTTCACCGGCGGCGACCTGATCACGTAGAGCCGTAACGACATCAACCTTGCAGATCGGACCATGATCGTCACCGGCGGCGATCTGATCGCGTAGAGCCGTGACGACATCAACATTGTAGATAGGACCACTAATGTCACCGGCGGCGATCTGATCGCGTAGAGCCATGACGACACCACTCTTGTAGATCAGACTACGAACTTCACCGGCGGCGATCTGATCGCGTAGAGCCGTAACGACATCAACCTTGCAGATCGGACCACGATCGTCACCGGCGGCGATCTGATCGCGTAGAGCCGTGACGACATCAACATTGTAAATAGGACCACTAACGTCACTAGCGGCGATCTGATCACGTAGAGCCGTGACGACATCAACATTGTAGATCGGACTGCGAACGTCACCGGCGGCGATCTGATCGCGTAGAGCCGTAATGACATCAACCTTGCAGATCGGACCACGAACGTCACCGGCGGCGATCTGATCGCGTAGAGCTGCGAGATGCCACATGCGAGATGCCACAAACCTGTAAGATGAAAATGTCGCATGCTACCTTCATGCGATTTACTCACCAGATGAAGCCTTCAATCAATGACTTGAAGAATCCAACCGAGCGACGTGAAGGGGCGACGAGATGTAATATGTGTGTACGTCGTATGAGGTAAACTGGTAGCAGAGAAATGGAAGTGTGTGGTGGCGGCTATGGAATGAATCGTATGGGGGTGTATGTGTGGTAAGTGCCTCCAACCCCCTCACAGATCACACGAGGAGACATTTATAATCGCCGGCTTTGGCTAACAATGCATGGAGATAAAGAGATAAGTACGATCAGTGCTTCCGTTGCGGTTGTTAGCCAGCGAGCGCCTTATCCTGGAGCTGCTCCGCTAGGTGAGGCACTTAGCCGTTTCCGTTGATAGTCATCTTAGCCATGCATAGTATCATGCGTGTACGGTGTACTGAGTCCATGTACCAACTAGCTGAGCACTACGGGAATCCCACAAAACGCCGACGGCCGGGCCGTCGGCGTATAAGGCGAGCGAGGAAAGCCACGAACGCGGCCGTCGGTGTAAAAAACCCGTCGGCGTAGCCCGACATACGCCGACGGTTGCCGTCGGCGTCTACAATGCCGTCGGCGTATAAGGCCCGCCGTGACGGCACGCAAACGGAACTTTACGGTATTGATACGCCGACGGCGGCCGTCGGCGTCTACTTTTTCTATTTTTCTACATTGATACGCCGACGGCATTGCCGTCGGCCTCCATTTAATATGAAATAATTCATATTTTTAAATCCGTAAATCGAAATTTAACAAATTAAATTAAATGTCTAAATCGATTAGAAAAATGAGAGGAATCCAAATATGACATCTATAAAATATTTTTCACCATGCACATGACATTTTGTAACATATGTTTGGTACTTGCTTAATTAAAAAGTCATTTTTGACACTTAAAAAATAGAAAATGATATTTACTAAAATATTTTAAAAATTGTTTTTGGCAACAATGTTTTCCATACCAAGACACCCCTATGTGTCAAGTATGGACACATTATCACAAACTATGGCATGGGGATGGCCATAACTTGGTCATTTGACGCGAAAGTTATACATGTCTTTAGATGATAGACCTTTTTGTGAATCATTTTTTTGAAATATTTGTCAAAACTCAAGTTTATCATTTTTGCTAGCAACTAGTACACACAAAAGGACTCCATGTCAAAGGAATTCATTGTTTGAGTATTTTCTCAATTTCTTTTATTTTTGTGAAAAATGGTCAAAATGACCGTCCTGCCTATTCATTGAAAGGGGTCACATTTTTCAAAACTATCGATGTTTCTGTGGTAAAGTCACTACTTGTGTACCTAAAAATGATTTTTTTTTAAAAAATAGACCAAACTATCACACACTTGTAGTTCAATTTCAATTACTGTTGGAAAATCGGCATAAAGTCATTTAAATAGGAATAATTAGGTAAAAATTGAGAAAATTCCTAATACTTGGGTATTATCCATAAAATATGTAGTACCCTTTGTGACAGTAAGATGTGTGCCTTTTGCAACATATTTTTGGTATTTCCATCATAACAAAAGTCATTTTTGGCACTTAAAAAATGGAAAATGATATTTATAAAACTAATTTGGAATTTGTTTTTGGCAACAATGTTTGTCATACTAAGGCACACCTATGTTTCAAATATGGACACATTATCACAAACTATGGCACAGTGATGGCCATAACTTGGTCATTTGGCCATATTAAATTAAAAAAGAAATAAAAGTAAAATTAATTTTATTGTCATTTATTCAAAATATACTATTACATAATCATTGTTACTTATTCAAATGAAGTTTTTAAATTTAAAGAATGAAAAAGTGTAACATCATAACTCAGGGGTTAATATGATTGATATGATACAAGTATCAGTAAGTTCTCATTTCTCATTTGGAAGCTAATCTTGAAAGAACTCAAATGTTAAGCGTGATTGGACTCGAGCAATTTGAAGATGGGTGACCGAACGGGAACCTGACTAGCGTAATTACTTTGACATATGATTAAATGTGTAATTAGAGATTTAGTATGTAGGTGAGTTAGAAATTTTGAAATAGAAAAAAATAAAAAATTAAAAAAATTCAAAAAGTTCAAAAAAAATTGCATGCAAAGGCCGACGCATTGCCTTCTGCGTATGAGGAACTGAAAAAATAGCGGGGCGCAAATGCCGTCGGCGTATGGAGGGCTGACGGAACGGCCTGGATGCCGCCTTTTGGGGCCCACCAAGCGTACGCCGACGGGGTCGCGGACGCTGACGGCGGATTGGGTACGCCGACGGCAGATTCCCGTAGTGGAGGCATAGGTCCAAAGTTCAAATACTACACACGGTGACACCATAGCCATCTGACCTGAGTGGTTGCCAATCGAATCTCCATGCTAGCAAATAAAACAGTTAACCCACGTTCGCTCATGCATTGCATGCAGCTTGGTTGATCTATAAAAACTGCATTCAACTTGTTGACTAACGGTCCATGGATGCACACCTGAATACCTGATGAATGGATGCAAACTGACTTTACAATTCATGAGTATAAAACGTATTCTCTTTTGCTGCTCTTTCCTTATCACCAAATAGTTATCACTGTTAGAATGTTAGCGACACTATTCAGAAAAAAATATTACCATGATTTCCCGTAAGTACTAGCTTATGCAAAATTTGGCAGTGTCAAGTGACAAAAATACAGTCAAACAACGATGTCGGTTTAAGTCATATTAGGTAGAAATGCATGAAGAACCTCCATAGAACTTTTAACTCTTTTGATTATGAATCAATTGATACTTACTAAGAACCTTGTCTAACGGGAAAATTACTAAAACACCGTTTACTATTCCCTCCGTTTTTATTTAGTTCGCGTTATGGGTTTAGTCAAAGTCAAACTTTGTTGAGTTTGACCAAGAATACTAAATACATATTGTATGAAAGAATACTTGGTCAAACTCAACAAAATTTGACTTTGACTAAACCCATAACGCCAACTAAATAAAAACGGAGAGAGTAGTAACGTGGAATGGGCGACTAGAATAACTGCAAATAATACATATGTATGCGTGTGTACCGATTAGCTTGGTTCCATGCGGCGGATTCCCCTGTTTCATTACCTTTATGGATGATTTTGATAGATATGAATATATCTGTTTGATGAGACATAAGTCTAATTTTTTGAAAAGTGCATGAGGTAGAAAATCATCATAACTAGAAAATATAATTTCTCATGTTGAATCGTGGAGGCAAATATTTCACTTACGATTTTGACGTGCATCTAATTATCTAAAGAGTTGCGGAATTGTTCCATAGTTTATGCCCAAGTTATAAATGTAGGCATCTATTATAGATCGATTTTGTGTTCTTCGGGTAGCCATAGATATATTTTTTATACATAAATTTTACTTAACATCTACACGTACAAGTAGTAATGTTTTCATCAGTTTTGACATATAAATAGAATATTTAACCATTTTTCAGGGGCTCGATCGACTAGGAGAACCATTTTGAGTGTCTCCTTATTTCACTTTCTTAGGTTTCGAAAAGGAACTTCTTTGTATACATAGTGATTTGTGTCACTTTTCTTACGAAATTAGGTTCGTCGGATCTGAAACATAATTTTTTGGTATATTCCCGTAAAAGTTCACATAAATCATTTCACAACAAAAAATTTCTAGGGGCCTTAGGGGACTATAGAGATCCACAACATGAACTAAAACTTTCATCTAGTTTTGTAACTACAAGAAGGGTTGGCCAGGACGACCCCTCCCCTTCGAATAACCATATACGTTGGAGCACTCTTACGACTTTTTACAAATTTTACTTAACATCTACACGTACAGGTGGTAATGTTTTCAGTAGTTTTGACATATAAAAAAGAATCTGTAACCATTTTTAGGGGCTCAATAGACCCGGAGAACCATTTTGAGTGTCACCTTATTTCACTTTCTTAGGTTTCGAAAGGAACTTCTTTATATACATAGTGATTTTTGTCACATTGCTTAGGAAATTACGTTCGTCAGATCCTAAACATAACTTTTTGGTATATGCCCATAAAGTTCAAATAATTATTTCACAACAAAAATTTAAAAAACCTAGGAGCATTAGGGGACTATAGAGATCCACAACATGAACTAAACCTTTCATCTAGTTTTGTAACTACAAGAAGGGTTGGCCAGGACGACCCCTCCCCTTCGAATAACCATATACGTTGGAGCACTCTTACGATTTTTTTTTTAATTTTTTTTAACATCTACACGTACAAGTGGTAATGTTTTCAATAGTTTTGACATATAAATAATATTTAACCTTTTTTCAGGGGCTCAATAGACCCGGAGAACCATTCTGAGTGTCACGTTATTTCTCTTTCTTCGGTTTAGAAATTTGGAAAGAAACTTCATTGTATACATAGTGTTTTGTGTCACATTGCTTAGGAAATTAGGTTCGTCGGATCCTAAACATAACTTTTTGGTATATTCCCGTAAAAGTTCACATAAATCATTTCACAATAATTTTATTAACAAACCTAGGGGCCTTAGGGGACTATAGAGATCCACAAAATGAACTAAAGTTTTCATCTAGTTTTGTAACTACAAGAAGGGTTTTTGGCCAGGACAACCCCTCCCCTTCGAATAACTATATACATTGGAGCACTCTTACGATATATAAATCACTTTGGGTGAGCGGGACCTTCAAGGGTTGTAATTGACACACCTTTCAATCTGGGAAATGTCAGCTTCCTACAAAAGAATTATATACTTCTTATAAAGCAAAACTTAGAGGAGTACGTGGAAGATTGGGAAACTTGGAGGAGGTTTAGATGAAGAATATTTATCTGGCGTGTGTGGGTCCCACGTCCACTAATGGGCCCTATGTCATTTTTTTTGCGAAACACAGTAGAACACAGACGCTCATATACATGTGCACACACTCATTCCTATGAACGCATGCACGCACACCTTACCCTTGTGAGCACCTCCGAAAGACTGAGCCGGCGGTCAAGTCTTAAGATTGACGAAGTCACCACAGGCGCCTCGCTGTCGACGGGAATGTCGCCTCCCACTGAAGAATATTTCGCCTAAATGAGAAACACCAATGTCAAATCTGGGATTTAAACTCTGATGGGCTGGGGGTACAACCACCCTCCTAACTATCCGACCATAGAATGGTGTGAAATTTTGGTGCATTAGTTTCGTCTTTTTTTTTTCCAGGTGTGCCCGAGCTGTCAGAAAACTATTTAAACAGAGAAAATCACAGAAGTCAAAAACCTGCCCCAATGTTGGGTTGTTTCTAATAATTTCATCAAACATGATGGTCTTACTGACACCTGCACCAAATGTGGTGGCTTTTGCACGTTTACTCAAGCATCAGCTTTGATAAGCTGACAGCAATGCTTGAAGAATGCCCACGAAAATCCATCTGGGCAAAGCGACTTGTCGTCTGACGTGCCTCCAGTGGCCAATGGCGACTCAAACCTTTTCATTGGACAATGGCAGGTCTACCGTCGGCAGTCCCAGAGCTCCAAGCGCAAGCCCATGGTCGCCCTGGCAGCAGTGGCGAAGGACGACCCAAAATTTAGGTAGGGCGGAGTTAAAAACAACATATACCACTACTATTCAATTAGAATAATGTCTGTGTGTATGTGGTGGTGGTGGGTGGGGGGCAATTGCCCCCTTCCCCCATGATAAAATGTAAAAACTATTTAACATAATTTTTAAAACATGAATATGCAAGTTTTCGTTATCCAGTCGCTATGAGAACAAGTATAATAAAAATTCAAATGTGAGATTGATCTTATGATAGCACTTTGCCTTGGTTCATTGAGAGATTAAAGTCACCGGTTCGACATCTCGTTTTAATTTCGGTTGCAGCAAAAGAAACACTTTGACAGTTTATCAAGGAATATTCGTGCGACAAGTTTTGTTGAATGCAAGACAAGTTTCTATAGAAAAAATCCTACAAAAATAACAAAGACAAGATAATTTATGAAACAATTGTGAAGATATCTCATTTAAGCGATGGTCGAATCGATGATAATATAGTATATTGCAGCATAGAAGCATCCACACTATAAAAATAATCAATAATAACCTGATGTCTTCCCATTTTCTTGATTTGTCTCATTTCATGTTTTGTCATTTTATGCACAAATTGATATCTTTCAAGAGAGGCCACAACCATCATTTTTCCAGTTGAGCAAACATGTCCTCACGATTCTTAACTAAAGACATTGACTGAACCAATACAATTAAAATTCTAGATAAATAAGATATACAAATCCAAAGTATCATAAAACATAATCTATCAAATAACAAAATTTGGTTTTGGCCACCTCATGAACTGGCTAAAATACTCACAAATCCAAAGTATTTTGTTAGATAGAGAATTAGCTATTGCAAATAGAAAATTTGCTTTTGTATTAGACTAGACCTAGTCACTCCTTTCGGTTCGGAATCACTGTTGTGCAGTGTTGACTAAAACAAGCATAATTTTCTCTTAATATATTAATATTAATAGCTCGAAATCCTATAAATCGAATACCTCCTGGCTTCAGTTATGAGAGAGAACTCCAAGGCAGGATAAACACTGAGTTGGATTCAGCCGCGTGGGGAATGAAACAACATTCATGGAATGAGTTGAGGCAAAACCTAAGAAAGAAGTCACTATAAAACTGCTTGCCCTCCAGAAGTACCAAAGGTGCGTGGAGCCCGGTGAAAATGAATATGTTTGCTACTGAAAGAAGCCTGCCTATTGGCTATCGTCTTTAGAATGAAAGTTGCTATGAAGCCCAATCTACTGCCGATTCAAAAGGGGGCATAGTCATATGGGTGGGGTGTTTGTGGGGAGCAGCCTTGGATATGAGGAATTCCTAAAAAAAAGCAAAAATGGAACAAAGGCAAATGTTTTTGATGTATGACCTATCAAATTGTTCAAAAAAACATGTGTATATTAATATTTTCATTAAAAAATCAAGGTAGGGCAGCCGCCCTACCTTGCCCTACTGGGAGCTCCGCCCGCAGTTCCAATAATGTTCACAAAGAAACCCGACGCAAGCTCAGTCTTGATAAATATTTGAAAACGACCAATTGATAGTCTTAGAGGAAATAAGTTATTTCCTGCTCTGGTTCCATCAAGTAACACCGGAATCTGCGCTTAATCAGCTGCAGCTTGCTGGTTACCTCGAGGGCCATGATGCAGAGGAAGCTGAGCGAGTCCACGCACGCGCTCCTCATTTTAATGGCGGTGCAGAATCTGCCGCCCCCAAAGTAGGTGAGGTCGGCAGGATAGGCGTCCATGCCATACCCGTTGCGCTGGCACCACTCCTTGGGGTAGGCCTTGTCTTCTCACCTGACCCTGATCACGGGAGGCCTGGCCTCTACGTCGCATGCACACAACATGTGCGGGCCGCCGGAGCAGAAGCCAAACAGTAGCCCGTTCAAGTCCGGGACCCAGACCGCCCGGCCAACGACTGGGAGCATCCAGGTGCCCTCTTTGCGCCACTCGCGGCTCGTCATGTCGAAGGAGAAGGTGCCCATCCCATGCACGGACACCCACACGCGCGTGCCCGCGACGAAGTAGGCCTTGACCTCGCTGCAGCCGGAGACCATGATGTCGGAGACGGGGCCGGGGAGGTCCGGGACGGCACGCCACCAGGCCGAGGCGGAGCCTAAATTGAGGTCGAGGGACTCGAAGTGGGGGCCTGCGTCGTGCGGGTAGCGAGACATGGCGAAGAAGGCGCCGTCTCCGACGGTTACCAGGATGGGTCCGTACTTGACGGCGCAAAGATCCGGGCCGGGCGAGACCGAGTCGGAGTCAGCGTCGTAGACGAGGGTACGGGCCCTGCTGGTGACGGCGACGACGTTGTTCGCGCCATGGCCGGCGAAATCCACGAGGGTACGGGCCCTGCTGGTGACGGCGACGACGTTAACGTTGTTCGCGCCATGGCCGGCGAAATCCATGTGCTCGCAGCAGTGGACGCGCTCGAAGACGCCCGAGGCAGCGGGAAAGTAACGTTCCACCTCGTGATCCGATTCGTCGGGTCTGTCGGAGAATACTAGTTGAATTGGCGCGGCGACACGCCGCGCCCTTGCTTGCTGAGGATATGTTGTCGCGCCCTTGCTGAGGATATGTTGTAATAGTTTGTTTATTTTTTAGTTGCGTTATATATATTGTAAGGGAAGGTGGTAGTTATAATCTGTATAATGTATTTAGCTGGAATTCAATTTGGAAGCAATCCATAATTAGAGTAAATGTATTTGCATTTTCTGGAAATATTCATCTAGTCAACCTTTTTTTTAAATGTAAGTACATAATTAGAGAGATTTAAGTTACATCACTTGCAAATATGTTAGGTAAGTAAATGTTTTTGCATTTTCTAGAAATATTTATCTAATCAACTTTTTTTAAATGTAAGTACATAATTAGAGAGATTTAAGTTACGTTACTTGCAAATCTGGTAGGTAAATTTAAATGGTCAAATATGGTTCCATTTTGCCATATTTTTCATATGAACTACCGTAATTAGAGGAAATATATTATGGTTATGTCTAAATATTATGTTTCTATTTTGCTGTAAATATGTGATTTAGTTCCTTGGTTAGAGGAATATATTGTGTTAACATCTATTAAATTGAATCCATCTTTAGACGAAACAAATTTTTGATTTCTTGAGATGTGAATGGAATGAATCATTATTTAAATTTGACTACATAATTACAGAGAGTTAAGTTCAAGTTGAGCATTTATTAAATTGAATTGCATAATTGAAGGGAGTTTAGTTATATTATTTGTAAATATTAACTTATTCGAATCGGTATGATATGTCTGTGTTTTGTGTTAGATGTTTAATTTAGCTCAATAGTCGGAGGAAATAAAATTTTTAGCATTTATTAAACACAATTTAAAATCAAGCTGCAATTAGGGGAAATGAATTTTCATTTTCTCGAAATATTCATGTAGCGGAAACAATTGCTTTAAAATGTTATGTCATTTCTAAATATTAACTTATTCGAACTGTATGATATGTCTGTGTTTTTTGTTAAATAATTAATTTAGCTTAATAATCGGAGGAAAAATATTGTTTGAGCTTTTATTAAATTCAATGTAAAACCAAGGCATAATTAGAGGAAATGAGTTTGGCATTTTCTCGAAATATTCATCTAATTAAACATTTTTTTAAATGCAGTGACTGTTATAATTTTTACAAATTTGTAGAATTTGGTCTCAATTGATTTCGAATATTTGAGAAGTTCCAACAGCTTTGGAAAATAGAAAAGCAAAAGGAAAAAGAAGGAAAAAAAAAAGAAAGGCCGGAGCCCATTTGCCCAGCCCATTTTTTTAGTTGCGTTATATATTGTAAGGGAAGGTGGTAGTTCTAATTTGTATAATGTATTTAGCTATAATTGAATTTGGAAGCAATCCATAATTAGAGTAAATGTGTTTGCATTTTTTAGAAATATTCATCTAATCAACCTTTTTAAAATGTAAGTACATAATTAGAGAGATTTAAGTTACATTACTTTTAAATATGTTAGGTAAGTGAATGTATTTGCATTTTCTGGAAATATTCATCTAATCAACCTTTTTTTAAATGCAAGTACATAATTAGAGAGATTTAAGTTACATTACTTGCAAATATGTTAGGTAAATCTGAATGGTCAAACATGGTTCCATTTTGCCATAATTTTCATATGAACCACCGTAATTAGAGGAAATATATTATGGTTATGTCTAAATTATATGTTTCTATTTCGCTGTAAATATGTGATTTAGTTCCTTGGTTAGAGGAATATGTTGTGTTAACATCTATTTTGAGCTTTTATTAAATTCAATGTAAAACCAAGACATAATTAGAGGAAATGAGTTTGCATTTTCTCGAAATATTCATCTAATTAAACATTTTTTTTAAATGCAGTGACTGTTATAATTTTTACAAATTTGTAGAATTTGTTCTCAATTGATTTCGAATATTTGAGAAGTTCCAACAGTTTTGGAAAATAGAAAAGGAAAAGGAAAAAGAAGGAAAAAAAGAAAGAAAGGCCGGAGCCCATTTGCCCAGCCCATTTTTTTAGTTGCGTTATATATTGTAAGGGAAGGTGGTGGTTCTAATTTGTATAATGTATTTAGCTAGAATGGAATTTGGAAGCAATCCATAATTAGAGTAAATGTGTTTGCATTTTTTAGAAATATTCATCTAATCAACCTTTTTTTAAATGTAAGTACATAATTAGAGAGATTTAAGTTACATTAATTTTAAATATGTTAGGTAAGTGAATGTATTTGCATTTTCTGGAAATATTCATCTAATCAACCTTTTTTTAAATGCAAGTACGTAATTAGAGAGATTTAAGTTACATTACTTGCAAATATGTTAGGTAAATCTGAATGGTCAAATATGGTTCCATTTTGCCATAATTTTCATATGAACCACCGTAATTAGAGGAAATATATTATGGTTATGTCTAAATTATATGTTTCTATTTCGCTGTAAATATGTGATTTAGTTCCTTGGTTAGAGGAATATATTGTGTTAACATCTATTAAATTGAATCCATCTTTAGACGAAACAAAATTTTGATTTCTTGAGGTGTGAATGGAATGAAGCATTATTTAAATTTGTCTGCATAATTACAGAGAGTTAAGTTCAAGTTGAGCATTTATTAAATTGAATTGCATAATTGAAGGGAGTTTAGTTATATTATTTGTAAATATTAAATTGAATTGCATATTTTTTCTTTCATATTTTCATGGTAGATGGAGTTAAAGTTAATGTTTTGCAGCAATGTAGTATTTTTTTTTTTTTTGGAATTTGTTTGAATACCCTAAAATAATATGTATGAAGTGCTTTAAATTGGTTGAAGCATGTTATATATTACTTTTTCTGGATTTTGCTTGAGTTCAAAAGATAATTATGAAATCCAAATTTTACAAAAAGATGTCGAACTGTCAAATGAGCGTTTTGTATTCGTTGAACTTTTATAAATTTGAAATAATTTGGGAAAGGTTGCAAATTATCTCAAATGATTATTTTGGTTTCTATTATTTTTTTTATTTTTTTTTTGAAACTGATCTGGATTTATTTAAAGTTTTATTTGGGAAGTGTGAAATGTTTTGGGAAATAGAAAAACAGAAATGAAAGGAAAAAAATAAGGCCGACCCGGCGCACGGGAAGCGGCCCAGCCCAACAGTCGGCCCGTCTGGCCAGCCCAGGCCCACTGCGACGTCGCGCTGACGTCGGCAGTGGCCGGAGCTGCCGCGGCAACGGCGAGCTCGGCGCCGCCGCGTCCGAGCGAGCTAGGAAGCGGGAGTGAGCGCGTCGGACGCAGCGCGATGCGGACGACCCGCAGGTGGCGGCGCGGCCGCATATCGTGGCCGGAGCATCGCCGGCGAGCACAAAACGCCGCGACAGCCAGCGACCGCGGCGACGGCAATTCCGCCGCGGATTTGGCGTCCCGGCAGGCGGCGCGCGGGCTGGAGGCGGAGGCGAGGACGGCGAAGCTCCTCATGTGCCTCGATCTGGACGCGGAGGCGCGTAACACGATGTATAGAGTCTGACACCTGCCCGGTGCTGGAAGGTCGGAAGGAGAAGTGTGATAAGCTTTGAATGGAAGCCCCGGTAAACGGCGGCCGTGGAGCGCGTCGGCGGCGCCGCGGCGGCTACCGCGTCGCGCGGAGAAGGAGGAGGGAGGGAGGCGTTCTGGATATTTTTACAAAAAGTCATCGTGCTTTGCTTTAATTTCATATAGGTCCTTTTCTTCGTAAAGATGTGGACTGCGGGTTGATTTGTTAATGAAGGAAGGGGTTTTTTGCAAAAACGTCACGGACGTGTCTTACGGACCGTTGGATCGCCAGCGGACGGCTCAGATCTATTCACTGTAGAACACTGTTCATTTCTACCGTACCACTGTACCTATCTATAGTAGCTCGGCCGCGGAGAGGCCGCCGTTTTGCCCAAGTTTAATATAATGAGTAATAATGTGCTTGATCTTGAGGCTGAGGACGAGGTACGCCTGCTTCTTGGCATCAAAGACGAGCACCGAGACTCGATTCCGGCGGCGCGGCGGCGCAGCGGCCATGGAGGCGTTGAGGTTTCGACGACCTGGAACCAACGAGGTGTATAGGGGCCCGCTTGTCTCCTTAACCGACCCGGAAAAGATAGAGGCAGCGGCAGGTAGCCAAACGGGGCCTGTATCGATCACGCGTTAATCTTTCCTTTGGTGAAGAGTTCTAGCAGGAATGCAGGATACAGCCATTTAGTTTTCCTTCCGATGGACATGGAGAGACAACACCATGTCATATACTACGTATAAGATAATGCTTAATCGATCACCAAAAAGTAACATTTCTTCATTTATCAGAGGTAAGAACTTTCTTTTTAGAAAATACTAGGCATCGCCAATAAGGTAATTAAGCGCGTGGAAACATGGCACAGTCACAAAAGTAGGTGAATACTCTTAGATACACAAGATAGCATATATCAGTTTATAAACCAGTTTTCACTTCATTGAACTCAATGTTCAAGCAGAGTCTACATAACCTGATCACACACGGTCTGTTGCTCATGCTCAGGGTTTCAAAACCATTCCCTTATTAGATCCATCTAACATATATGTCATGGCCTTCACAAATAATCAAATTCTGACCATAAGAAGCCTTTAGAAATAATTAAGTTCTGACCATAAGGACGTACGCGCATAAATAAGACACATTCATAACGACTTAATAGATACTGTATGGAACAATAGGGCATGTCATATTGCATTTCTGAACCACCATCAAATTTTGTCTTTAATAGTATCGCGTATCCTTCACGCAAAAATCTTCCAATTTACTATACAGGCAAACTGATGCAAGGCCAGTTCTTGCCCTCTGTATTCTGTAGCCAACCATTTATTCCATCCATAATTTCTTAACATAAACAGGAACCTGCACCTTGCACCTTAAAATTCTCTTTGGAAATGTTCTAACCCTCCATTATTTTAAGAAAGTGCAGTTTGCACTTAAACAGCTCTCTTTCAAACTGTGCCACGCATGCAGAATTTTCAACAAACAATCAACAGTGTATCCACTTGACAAAAAAGAAGAAGATCTAACCCCACGCCCAACAAAATAAATGAACACAATACGCACTACAAAAACACGCAATACCATCTGTACCTTTTCATCCACCATCACGAACTGACGACGAATCACTTCACATTTCTATTCTAATGCCTTTTTCCTCATTGTCAGCTTTAATTTCTCAGGCTCACAAGATCTGGTCAGTAGTCTGATCTTGAAGATACCAAAACACCAAATAATGAATTCGGTACAAATTATCCTTCAAATAATGGTGTTCACAATCTTACAATTCAGTGGAGTTGAGCGTAACTTAAATTCAGAAAAGGGAACTTTACATCAAATGTATGATTTACATTCAGCACAGAGTTCGGCGACTACCGAGAATCTGCAGTTTTAATCAAACGAATACATAGCAGCACTATTGAGGAAATCAGGCAATAATTCAGTGGCAACAACATAGAACGAATCAGGAACAACGCACATAAAACAGAAGGTGAAAAGAACACCAATACCGGTGTTACTATACACTGGTACCTCTGACAGGAGCATCAAAAAGGATAGTCCTCTGGCATTATACTAAGGTACCAGATAATACAAACTCGAAAGTACTACAGGTACTACGATAGCTAATCAGGTTTGGACAGGACACAAAACAAAATAGTCTAACAGGCAAGAACAACTTGTTATCTGTGTGCGAATGGATCAGCTAAATCATACTGACGGACATCCATTCCGTAATAAAAACTGCGGATACATGTGTCTGTTGTAAAATGAAGCCGCACATCTTTAGAAGCCCCGTTCTCTATCTGAAGCTTCATGCGTTGTTCTGCCACGAACTCCTCATTGTTGTCATAATCTTTGATGCCAATTGTCACTGACGCTAGGAGATTCGCATTCAATACAAAGAACGCAAGGAAGTTAACTTGCGACTTCAAGCCCCAATAGGTTGTCAACACTATTGTCTTCAGGCGCAGGTCAAGAGATTTAATCAGCTTCTGGTGTTTCCGACGCCACAAATTGTCAGATCTTGATTCAGGTGACTGAAAATGGCATAGGAAAATAATGAAATCAACAATTTCAGATCAAAAGTAGATAGAAAAGGTAGTTGAAGTATCAATGAAGAATCATCACCAGCGACCGAATGTATAACTTCTCCAAGCACGGAAAGCATCTCATCAACTCAATAACTGTATCCAAACAAAGATTACCCATGTCAAGAGCTAAAATCTTGACTGTGCGCCCCACCGTTATCAGCTTATCGACACGCAGGTCCTTTTACCAAATATGAAAGACAACATTAGGCAATGCACTCTAGGTAAAAAAAATTGCACACAAAAATGCAACTTAGAGACATACCTGAATAACGGTGGAGCCAAACACAAGTGTAGACACGCAATAGTGCTCCTCACCAATGAAGCCTAAAGTCTCTAGTTTAGGTGCCGCGACTATGGATACATCCAGTTTATACCCAAGAAGGAGCAGCCTGAGAAGACAAGGGGCATTCTCAATGACGACATGCTCAGGCTTAATCACAGCCCCATAATACCCATCTCGTCGCACGCTGACGCTTCTAATAGTGAGGGAGTTTATTCGGAGGCAACGGAAGCCAGCGCACTCATAAATCAGCAAGCACTCTAGAGCAGGGCACCCGGCAATGAAGGTATGCAGCGAGCACTCGGAGATGGTGACACTTTTAAGTCCGAGCTGCTTGAGCAGGGGAAAGTGAAGCCCTTGGAAGGAGACGTCGGAGAGGTCGCATCTGCCGATGTTGGCAACACGGAGAGTGCGGCAGAAGCGGAAGAGTGCTCGATGCGGCTGCTCTAACCGGTGGTGCATCAAACCAAGCTCCTCAAGATTGTCCAGAGCGGCCGACCGCAGGCAAGCCTCCAGGGTATCGGCTGGGACGTTAGCGGTGTAAGAGTCGACATAGAAGCGACGGCCGGGTCCATGGTGGGAGGAAAGGATGCGTGAGACCACTCGTGAGACGACATTGGCACGGACCGTCATCCCGCCGGCGATAGTGAGGTCACGGCAATCAAGATTAAGAGGGGCCGAGAGCCAGAGATCACGCCACCGGAGCGCGAGGATTCCGGTGCGGGCGGCTTCTTTGGTGGTGAGGAGGGAGATGATCTGACCAAGGACGTCGTCGGGGAGGCTGCTGAGGCGGTCGGCGCCACCTCCCTCTTCACCCGCTCCTCCGTCTTCTTCACCCGCTCCTGGAAGAAGATCCGCGTCAATGCTCGCAAGTGCGGCCGATTTCCGCTTCCTCGAGCTAGCCTTCATCTCCTTTGGCCGGTGCGTGGTTAGGTTTGGTGGAGCAAAAGAGATCTCGAATGCGGGTGCGGCGCGGCGGCGCAGCATTCAACAAAGTGTTGGGCTGGGGGGGATTGCAGTTAAGGAATGGGAATAGAGGGGAAAATTATACGGGTTTAGAAATTACCCCAGCAGAGGAGGGGAGCAGTTGGAGTTGCTGCTGCGTCCAGTCCTCCAAGGATATATTTCCTACAGCAAGGATATTGTCAGCTCCCCTTGCTTCCGGTAATTAACCCTAGCTAATTGGTCAATCGACATTGTTATTTTGCTCATGATTTAAGCGTATTGCACACTGTGGAAAGAAAAAGAGCTCGGTTAAGCTGCAAGAACCATCAGGTAGGATAGTTAGGAAATTGGGCTCGGATAGGAGACCAGGGGGTAATCTGATAAATCTGCTGATTTGGTGCAAAAAGATGTAGTATTTGTAAACACTTTGGTCCCTAGAATGAACATAAGCTGTATGTATCTAGTAAATGTATAGGAAACCATAAAAATTACTACAAGTAGCATTTTTTATGAGCTTCAGCTTCCCCATATACTTGAATGGTACATGTCAGATCTTTGCAAAAATGAGGTAGATTGCTAAGATCTCATGGAATTCAGTAGAACCGCCTGTTTTGACGCGTTTTTTTCTCTAATTCTGCAAACCTATAAACTGTAGCTTACTTTTGCTCCCAACTAATTTGTTCCGGATAAAACATATTTCCAAGTGATTGAATTCCATTATGAACCATTTTCAGAGGTTGGCTTCATTTTTGTTTTGACATTGCCACTTTTTCCTTCCAGTTATCTGCCACGAAGATGGACTCTAAAAAGGTGTTTACTGCTGGTAGTCTGACCGATGAATAATCATGGAAATCCTCTCTCGGATGCCGTTCAACTCTTTTGTCGACAAGCGCGAACGGAAGCTTTTTGTTGTACAACAACAACACTGGGAAACATAGCGTGATCCAAGATGTTTTCCTTCTTGGCGGCTCGGGTACCGTTATTACGTGGCGTGCTACTCAAAGTTTCCAGGCTAAGAGCCATGTATGTGATGTAGTGGCATCTCTTGTGTGCACCTTTTTATTTTTTTCAACTTGTCATTGCAGACAATGCAGAGGCTGCATATGTCTTTGTCTCATTCACATATCACCAAGAAACTTGTTGATTATTCACGTTACCGTTCACAAGCATGTCCATGTTGTGGAATGGATGTCTTGTGTTTGTTTTTCAACACAAAAAAATGATTGGGTCGGTGACATGGCACGGAAACGGAGTTAGAGAAACGGGGTCGTGAATGAGCTTTACTGCCTGAAGAACATTCTATTTAAGCAAGCATTTGTTGTCATGGTTAAGCACACCAGAATATAAAGCCTGAGCCTTGTGTGTTTTTCATGCTTCCTTGTGCTTGCATGCTTCGCTCTGGGAAGGAAAAGATGGTAGCACCCGGGAGCACATGCTCCCGGTTTTTTCGAAAAAAATTTGAAAATTGAAAACTTGTCAAAAAATTCCGAAAAAAATCATGCATGTACCTGACCATGTTGCGCACCACCATGATTTTTTTCGCGCCGACATGACATCGTATGCGCCCTGTACAAAAATGACAAATTTCCTGTCAGAAAATTCAAATTTTAGATCTCAAATCTGACAGGAAATTTGTCATTTTTGTCCCGGGCGCATACGATGTCATTTCAGCGCGAAAAATTTCATGGTGGTGCGCAACATGGTCAGGTACGTGCATGATTTTTTTCAGATTTTTTTGACAAGTTTTGAATTTGCTAAATTTTTTTGATGCAACCGGGAGCATGTGCTCCCGGGTGCACAAGTGAGTTACCGGGAAAAGATGCCCCTTGTGACCAAAAGGGATGTAGAGAACTCTGCCACAACACACACACTTCTTGTGCTCTGTAGGAAGATTTTACTTGCATTATAAAACTTGATTCGTTTTGCTGTATACATCCTTTCATCTCGTATAACCGTCTGTTGCTGGAGCACACCATTTCACTTTTCTTGTTCGCTAGTTATCGTTTCACAGAACTAATTGAGCGACTGTCACTAACAAACTAGAGTTAAAAAATCAGACAGTAAACATCAATGACTCCGTGGCCCAATGGATAAGGCGCTGGTCTACGAAACCAGAGATTCTGGGTTCGATCCCCAGCGGAGTCGTACTGTATTGTCTTTTTGGCACTGAGCTTACCGCTGCGCTCGGCATATCTGTTTCGTCCAACACACCATCAAGTCTGTTTTGCTGCCTGCACTCTCATACCTGAAAGTTCGAAGTTCCAGGAACAAATAAGGTTTTCAACCGAAAACCTCTTTAGGCAGCAAGATTCGAAATGATATCGACCTACAGCTGAGGCTATGTGCAATATTTCATATGCAACTGGGCCGGAAAAATTCAGCTCTGCATCCTGTCTAGGTAAACCTTCAGAACATTTTCTCACTGTCACTGCCTTAGGGTTTTAACCTAAAGTCGTAAGGTACTAAGGTACCTCTACATTTTCCGCTTAAAAAAGGCTCAGCAACTCTGGCCCTTCCTTAACAGATGAACTTCGAATTTCAGGTTTTCAGTTCTCAGAATACTAGTTGTAGTATTGCCACGGACTGTAAAAAAGTAGTATTACCATGGTACAAGTATACACCATTGTTATTTAGCGTGCAGCACTAGGCCACCAAAACCGATGCACAGCTTATTCAGAAAAACAGTACACGTTGACACACGCGAGCACGATGACCCGAAAATGGTGCGCCGGTCGATCGTCCGAGGAGAGCCTATATCTATCGGCGCCTGTTGCCCGTGGCGATCTCCCAGGCCCGCAGCACGTGGTTAACGATCTCCTGCACACCAACGCCGTGTTTCACCTGTGTCGCCAGATGCAGAGCAGTATGATGAGTTCATGAGATTACCATTGCAAAGTCGAACAAATGAGAGAACTGGGCATATGCATGATTTTTTTTTTGCGGGAAATGTGCGTGATTTGGTACTGAACCTGAGCAAAAACAAACGGCCCTCCTTCTCGCATGCGGAGCGCGTCCCGCTCCATGACAGATAGGTCGGCCCCGACCGCTGCTGCGAGGTCCGTCTTGTTTATCACCTGCGTTTGGAATGAACGATCCAACTTGGTGAAAAAATGGTGGATGTGTTTCAAGCAGGTTAAAAGATAGACCACTTCGTCAATGCAGGTTGTCATTGCAGTTTAATGGTTTGCCAGGAGTAGTAACGCACCAAGAGATCTGCTTGGGTTATCCCAGGGCCGCCTTTCCTTGGAATCTTGTCCCCACCAGACACATCGATGATGTAGATTATATAGTCTGCTAGCTCTCTGCTGAAGTTGGCTGCCAAGTTATCTGCACAAGAGATACACAAATTGCTCTCTTCAGTGCCTGATTACGGACTTACTGACTTGTGAAAAAAAAAGGCAGGGTAAAAAGGGTTAAAATTCAGAAGAAACATTATCCATAAGCAGAGGGATCTTCGAGATATTGAAATAAGATAATGCCAACGAAACAACACAATTTATTCGAAAGAACCAGCAGTACATTGTTCCAAATTCTCTATCCAATATTAGGGTAAGTTTACAGAGCATTTTCCAGGGATCCTTTTGTTGGAATGATTTTGGTAGGACTGTTTTTCTTCTGAATTGCACCAAGATAGACAGTAGGTTGGTTTATACAATATACGTGCAGATGAACCTGCCAGTGGGGGATTCAATAAAGACAATACCTCCTCCAGATTCACAGAGCAGCAAATCGGCTTTGTACAAGTTAGATAACTCCTCCAGAGGACCCAGGTTTATGCTGATGTCCTCGCGTATAGCTGCATGAGGACAGCCTCCAGTTTCGACTGCACGGATACGCTCTTCAGGAAGAGCTCCATGTTTGACCAAGAATTCACCATCCTCTTTTGTGAATATATCATTTGTGACCTGCACATAAAATGGCAAGGAAATAAGGATTAAAAAATTAAGCTGATGGTGGAGACTATTAGGTTTCTGTGTTTGGAAAAATATCAACACAATGTCAAGTAATTATCTTTTAATGTTCAACAAAAAACACTTGCTGATATTTGCAACAGCCTTAAGTTGAATTATTGGAACTGCGGCCCGTAGACACATGTTTTATGAATTAACACATAGGAGTAGATGGTGGAGACTATTACATTTATTTGTGCCAAACATTATCACAAGCATGTCACGTAACTATATTTCTATGTCCACCCACTGATCAATATTGACATTCTTTGATTTCAGTTGACTTTTTGATAGTGTGGCCAGTGAGACACTTCTTCTGCGAACTAACTGTTTGCAATTCAGAAACAGGACAACCTGAATATATCTTTACAGGGATAAAGAAAAATCTGACGCCCAAATATATGCCAAACGGCAAGTTTAATCAGGAAGATAGATAACTTAAGAGAATCAGAGATTAGAATCATGCTACATACCGCTGCAAGACTATATTTGTCACGCAGGCTTGTACAGAGTGCTAACATCAGGGCAGTCTTCCTGTATAAGGAAAAAAAGTGAATTTAGTGTTTGCTGTTGTTATTGAGCATCGGTTCTGCTCGGTCTTAACCGTGAACCAAACCAATTTTGTAGGACCGAAACTCCCAATTTTTGGGTTCTATATACACAAATCACGACTACTGTCAGAACCAAAATTTAAACTATGTCGAACAAAACTTTAAAAGTCGTGGAATATATATCACAAATACTATATGAAGAAATTAGCGCCCGTGGAACACATCCACACTATAAGAGAAACATTTTTTAGAATAAATGGGGAAAAATCATGAATAAATTAGAAACCAGACTTAATTAGGAAAAAAAAAGTAAATCCTACGATGGGATGTTCTAGAAACATCTGAAATAAAGAAGAAAAAACAGAAAAGAAGAGAAAATGGAAACCAAACAAAGCATCCCACTTATTCCTTTTTCTTTAGGAAACCACTGACATGCAAACTCCCGCTCGAAAACCATCTAAAAAAATCCTACTGAAAACATCAAATTGTGAACTCCACTACAAAACAGGCATCCCGGGTCGCCGATCCCTTGGTGCCAGCCGTGAGCGATTTGACGATAGAACTTGCATCATGGGACCAGTAACCACTAGTCCTGTCTACTCCCATTCCCTGTTTTATGGTCCTAACAAAATTCCCTTAAAGGAAACCAAACTGACTTAATCTGTTGTGTGCACATCAAAATGAGTTTGACGACAGATCGATCGACAATGGCTTAGTCTGTTAGGAGTTGGGTAGCTTGATGATGTGCCCATAGTTAAATCACGACTGTCACTGTCAAATCAGCTAGTTCACAGAAAAATTAACAACCACTATACGGTTCCTACCTTCCTACCTTGTCAACAAATTAATGCACTAGCCACTATGGCCTCAAAGAGATATATGGCAAACATATTCCACCGTGAGCGGACATTAAAGGCTACATATGCTGCAGAGGCAGGTCACAAGTGGATGAGCTTGGCGATCACGAGCGCGATGCTGCAGAGGTGGTCGACCTCGGTGTTTCGCTCCATGAGGATGTTCCGGTGTTCCGGCACAGCCTGGAATCCCCTTTGGCACAGCTTGACCTCAGCCTGGCCCGCCGCCACCAGCGCCTGCGACTCGTTGTACGCCCCCATGTCCAGCGCCATCGCCGCGTCCGTCAGCTGCTCCACCACGGCCTCGTACCTGTACACATCAATCATGCTTTATCACGCGCACATCCATGATCGATCGATAGCATCACCCGCGCGCGCACGCACGTCAGAGATTGCTGCTTACCGCTCCCCGCAGTCCTCGAGGCACTGCTGCAGCTGAGCCGTCTTGTTGAAGTCGTCGTCTTCGTCAATGCTCGAAAGGTACGTGGCTGTCTCTGACGCATTCTTCTGGATGGCCAGGATGGCCGCCCTAGTCAGACCCGCTGCATCCACTGTCAGGGAGGACCGGTCCAGGGAGAGGGTCGCCATGCAGAGGTCGTAGAGCTCGGCGGTCTGCTTGCACGCGTCCTCAATGGACAACAACCCTGTCGACGACGGCGCCACGGCAGGGGGACCAGACGGGGCCAATGCCGCATCGACGGCTAGTAAAAACAAGGGGAGGATGGTACCGATGGCTGCGTTGGAGAATGCCATTGTTTGCTGTCCTCCAGACTGATGTGGCGTGCATGCGATGTTATGGCCCGAGTTTGATGGGAGGCCACGCAAGGACCCTACTTATAAGGTAACGTGTTTGCCTAAATAAAGGAAGGTTAGTCTGCACAACTGCATTTTTAGGTGTTATGCTTCACGGTGGACGAGAGAAAACATGAGCGTCTTCATTCCAAAGATGCAGTTTTAAGGGCAGTTGTGTCACACCGTGCGCATGAATGGCCAACAAGAAAAAGAAGATGTGGTATGGAGATGGCCAACAAGAAAAAAGAAGATGTTGGTATGGAGATGGCCAACAGGAAAAAAGGTTATAGTCAGTTTCCTTGTTGACTGCAGTGGAGCAATCTTGAACACTGATGAGTGATGAGAGTAGAGTGCAAACACAGTTACAAAATAGTGCAGAACTGCAGAGGCGAGTTCTATGCAGGAACATGCATTGAATAAACCAATTATCCAGTTCGAGGATGCAATGCAAAGTGCTAACCTTGATATGCTAAAGTTTACACACAAGCAGAACCAAGCACCTTGTATAACCACACCTAAGACTGACTAGGTGAGGATCTTGACAGATAAAAGGCTATCGTCCAGAGACCGGATTACTAACGGGAGTACGTGCTATTGTGCTAATAGGTGCAGATAATCTGAACACTACTTATGTTTAGACAACAGATAAGAAAAAGTCAGATCAAATGAGGTCTTTGTCCTGGGCACTCCATAGTAGATGCAAGGCTAGAAGTGCGCCACAATGCGTTATTTTGTCAAGACAAAAAGTGTAAGCACAAATTTCTTCCAAATGACCTGGTCAAGCACTACTGCAAAATGGTAAGATGATACCGCATTCCCAACAGTAAGAACAAAACTGCATATGCACAGGAAGTGCCGCATCATTTATGGAAAAAAACAGAAAATACCCCAAAACATATGACCCAGGCCAATAATCGTACCAGGAAACACAAAGGAACATCATTTTTTTTCTGCTCTTATATTACAGCTCTAGTAATTGAATTCACAACAGATTTTGGACATGGCAAACAATTCAGTAAGCAAAGGTGTGTATTGCGTAATGCAACTATGCACAATTGCCCATTCATCATCAAGAATCAACAACATCTACACCATTGACCATTCCATTTGAGACCAATGTACAGCCTGTAGCTGCAACCTGAACCAACACTAGGTGTGGAACACAAACAGATTCAGAGATAAATAAATGCAACGGAGACGGCGCGGCCCCTCTATCGCCGGTCAACACGGCACTAGTGCAACTGCAGGGAGGGGGAGCTGCGCGTACCCGGTGCCGACGGGCCCGCCGATGCCGACGGTGAAGGCGCGGTCGTGGAAGCGGCGGGAGTCGAGCGGCGGCGCGCGCTTGGTGAAGTCCCCGGCGGAGTAGATGGGCTCGTGGGAGTGCGGCGCCAGGCCGTCGTGGGAGTGGTACACGCGACCGTCCTCGCCGACCCACGACCCCGCGCCCTTCCCGGCCGCGGCGGCATCCCTGCAAGCGCAAAGCAGAATAGGCGATGACGGTGCTGAGTCGGCTGCGTGGAAAACGGAGCAGCGGAGGAGGGTAAGCGCACCCGTGGGAGTGGTGGTGGTCGTCGTGGGAGTGGTGGTCGTCGTGGGAGTGGTCGCCGTGGTGGTGGTGGTGATCGTGGGACGCCATGGATGGATGGAATTAGAGCTTGGGAGCGGGATAAGACTTTTGGTTCCACTCGTTGACTTTGGGATTCTCTGCTAAGATTCCTGCGTGACGTCAGGATTAGATCGTGGAGTAGCTAGCACGCCTTCTATGAATTTTAATTTTTTTTAGAGGTCTTCTATGAATTTTTAGTGTTACCTCTAGGCAATGCGTTTATTCTGCAATTTTTGAGGGTTACAATGCACTCTACGACATGATGACAAGTTGTCATTTTTGACATGTTGAGATTGAAGGCCTCCATGGGTTTGATTCTAGAATTCGGCAAGACGTGATATTTTGATTTTGTTTTGCTTGTGGGAGAATAAAGGTATTATTTTGTTCATGTAAAATGCCAGTTTATTAGCTTTGAATAAATAATTGTACACCTAGTGCCGGCGGCGGGTGCGTGGAGTTGCGTGTCCAACTGATTTCTGAGATCCAGTCAGTTTTCGTGAATCTACGTTTTCTATCTTTGGTGATGGTTGTTGCTCTCATGTGTGGGTCCACTTTAATTGGTCTTAGCACGACTATTTCCCATATGTTTACTACATAAACTCTACAACTGCAAGCTTTACCCAGCTTCAATAAGGGAGGGGCGAGGACATCGCCGCGTCTTTGGCTCGCTCTAGTGCATGTAGTCGCTGCTATGTGGTCCAGTGACCTAATTTTGTATTTTTATTACTTATAGAGATTCTTATAATGTTGTTGATTTTGAGCAAAAAAAGGTATATAACGCTATTCGGTGGGTCATTCATCCAACTGTGTGATGATATTTGTCAAGCCAACTTCGTTACTTCATGGGCTACTGAATTAGCTTCACTAGGACAATGCTCACAAGAAATTTGCACAAAATCGTTACGAAGATCACTATCTGGTCTCCTTCCTTCATCGCCTCAAGTTCTTGACGATATCCATATTGTCCGAGTTTAAGATCACACTTCTTGCATCGCATTAAAATAGATAAATTGAGGCCAACAACCAAAGCACCATTCTCAAGAAATTGTACATCTGAACACCACTCCAAATGTCAGTTGCTTGCAGTTACAAAAATTCACTTTGAATCATGTCACACAACCCCCATCAATCTTGAAAGGGCATGGCGCCCCCATGTGTGGTTTTGGTAATTAATGACAATCCCTATGGACTAATGGTTGCATTGAGTTGTACTTGTAATGTTTGTCCATAGACCATGCTTGAACTCCATATGTTGGATTCAATGTTGATGCCATGAATATATTGATATAATGAAGTATTTGGCATCAAGATCATCGAGGTGTATGGATATATACTTGATATGATCAAGAAGAAGAGTATGTGTTAACCAAGTTGTTATTCGAGGAGTTATCCGATGATTGGTCATATGTGAGTTGAGCATATTGCAAGTATGTCTTGAAGATAAGGATTATGTGACATTCATAGTTATCTTCAAGACATCGTCTATTGAAAAGAGAAGAAAAGATACAAGGTTGATGACGATGTACCAAGTGGGATAATGTATCTCATGGTATGGTAAGAAATTGTCCATATAGCTTTGTCAACTAACCCATTACATGTGTGTGGCATTTCTATGTGTGGTTAGGTATCTTTATATGGGCGTGCATCAAATGAAGATTTCATATAGCCCATGGGGATGACGTCAAGTGGTGATCGTCATCAAGCTTGAGATGTGCAAGTTCAAGAGAAGTATCTCGAAGTTATCATATGCTTAATGCTTGCCACCCTCTTGGATATAATGGTCAAGTGATGATGTGCCAATAAGAGTCTCTCCCATAGTGGTGTATGGGGAGCAATATTTGAGTCTTCACCAAGCGGAGCGCACTCAAGAAAGGTGGTCCACTTGAAGAGATCAAGATCGTCAACATATAACTCAAGTGGAATGCGCAAGGCAAAGGTATGAATGTATGATAGGGGTTTCTATTTTACCGGTCTCGTGGTGCTAGTTGGGAGACCGGGTTATAGGATACATACCGTACTATCAAGAGGGGCTCTCGATTGAGCTTTAGCGTATCGTTCGTAGAGAGCTCAAACCTTTGCGTACTTCGCATCATATTTCTTGGTTCTTATTTGGCTTTTCTCCTTGTTGGGTTTTGGTGCTTGTCGTGATCTTCATGACAAGCCCAAGTTCACCGAAAACAGATTTCGTATGAAAACCTTGTTGCGTTTTTGGTGTTGGAGGTTTTACCGGTTTGTATTTTCTAAGGGAGGTCAAACTCTCTTCCTTTGGTTTCCTCCTCACATGATGGACTATGATTTGTATCTGAATGATCTTGTAGTGCTCATTGCGGTGATTCCAACGAGCCCAAGAACATCGAAAACGGAGTCCGGATGAAAAAGTTGTCGTTTTCGTGTTGATGTTTCTGCAGTTTTCTGAGGGGCGGAAGTTCCGGTGTCCGGACCGGAAGTTCTGCCCTGGCCTCAAAATTTCGGCCAAGTCTTTTTGAGAATTTGGTACTGGACATGACCGGATATTTGACCGAAACTTTCACCGGAAGTTCCGGTCACTTACACTGGAAGTTCCGGTCGTGTTTCCAGTAACGGCTCTATTTCGTGGGGCCCTATAAAAGGCCCCTTCTTCCCCATTGAGACCAGCTTGGCTGAGCACGAAATTGACCTCCATTGTTGACCTTCTTGAGCTTGGTTATCTCTCTATCCCTCCATGATTCTTGCCTCCATTTAGTGGGAAAAGAGAGAGGAGATCTAAATCTATTGTTCCACCAATCCATTTCTCCTCTAAGTGAGGGGAAGCCTTTGGATCTAGATCTTGGAGTTCCATTTGTTGAGTTCTTCCTTGTTCTTCCTCTCTTCTCCCCCCACAAGCATTAGTTGCTTTTGGTGGGATTTGGGAGTGAAGGATTTGACCACCTCTAGTGGTCTTGCCTTCATTGCATTAGTTGCATCGGTTTGAGTTCTCCACGGTGATACGTGGAAAGTGAAGTTGAGAAGCTTGTTTCTCTTGGGTACTTGGGGTGTCCTAGAGCTTGTCCTCTTGGGTACTTGGAGTGCCCTAGACAGTCCTTGTTGATCTCGGAGTTTTGGTGGCTCGCAGGATAGTTGGGAGCCTCCAATTAAGTTGTGGAGACGCGCCCCGATCTTGTGAGTCTTGTGGCTTTGGGAGCCGCGGGATTCCGGTGAGAGCCTCCAATTAAGTTGTGGAGTGTGCCTCATCCTTGTACGGGTTCGGTGACCACCCTCAAGTGTCCCATAGTGGTTCGTGGCACTCCGCATTGGTGGAGGCACGAAGGAGATTACGGTGTGCCATTTGACGGCTATTCGGGGATCACTTTGTGACTCGGCACCGCTCCAACGGAGACTAGCTTCCATTGGGAAGTGAACTTCAGGATAAATCATCGTCTCCAAGTGCCTCGGTATTTCTATACCCGAGCTTCTTACTTATGCAATTTACCTTGTGATAGCCATCGAGCTTGAAGTAATATATCTTGCTATCACATAGTTGTATATCTTGTTTAGCATAAGTTGTTGGTGCACATAGGTAAACCTAGCTTGTTTAGGTTTTGCGCTTGATAAATTAACCGCTAGTTTTATTCCGTATTTATTCAAGACTAACCGTAAAGAATTTTAAATCGCCTATTCACACCCCCCCCCTCTAGGCGACATCTGTGTCCTTTCAAATCTTGTTCTTGGGCACAAAATAACATGTATTTACTATTTAGTAATTCCTTTTGGAATGGCCCAAGTTCATAGGATATTGAAGCCAACTCAACAACTAACCTTATTTATAATTAAAGAAACATATTGAGAACCACAACTTCCGGGTTTGGATGTTTCTATCGTCTAAACTATATTAGTAACACAAATTTTGAATGGGTGGCCTCAAATTTAAGATATAAGAGATGATCACAATAATCGACACTTAAACGTTTAAGCATAATGTTCCGATGTATGATATAGAACCACTAATATTGTGTTAATCATGCAACCCCAACTCGGAAGAATGCAACAATAGCATATTTTCAGAACTCGGTAGCGACTGTTGTCAAAACCTCAGTTTTTGACCCGTCATGATTTGGGGAGGAGTACATCAAAACTTATGTCCACATGGATAAAATTTCATAATTTACAATATTAAACTTAATTTATCATTTTGAAAAACATGTTTTGACTCAATATCTATGTGACTGATTGTTTTCAAGAATTTAAAAAACTTACATATATGTGTCGTCTTGCAAAGATCTTAGGGCTTCTTTGGATCACAGGGTTACAAAACACGGGAATTCGAAAAACAAAGAGATTTGACCAGATTGCAGAAACAAAGCAGAGCATTACAAAACAAAGGAAAACCGCGGGAGTAGTCATTTGGATGAAAACACGGGAAAAGCGTCTCGATCCTATGCGAATGAGTGTAAATAAGAAGTTAGAGTGGATGTTGAAATTCCTACATGATTAGGGTGTAGGAATGCAATCCATAAGAATTTTATAATTCCTTCAATCCAAAGAGCTTCCTTAGGAAAGAATCATATGGATTGAAATCCTCCAAAATTTGTATGAAAATCCTTCAACCCAAAGAGACTAGGTGTAACGCGAGCATGAACTCTCGACTCAAGCGCGCTTGGTTTGGTTATTATGTTTCGTATCCTCCCGCTTGTTTCTTGCAGCTGTTTCGTATCGGCATTCATATATCTTTTGGTATAATGCTTGAAGCAAATACATTCTGGGAATATGATGCGGATGATTTTAGCCAATTGCAGATTGGAAGTTGGGCCGGGCCCAACTGACCTGTACCACAAGGTAGAAAACACGTCACATTAATGAAACTACTGAGCCCCGGAGTTTCCATCCCTTCCCCTCTCGACGTTGGATGTCCTCCTCTTTCTCCCTCAGTACCTGATTTGCTAGGCGTGCACGTTCGTTGGGAGACCCCAAGAGGAAGGTATGATGCAGTCCAGCGGCAAGTTTTCCCTCGGTATAAAACCAAGGTTTATCGAACCAGTAGGAGCAGCAGCGCTTCTGAAGGTTGTTGGCGGCGCCGTTACTCGATCACCAACGTGGAATCTACACACAACACAATCAAACTACTTTGCCCCAACGAAACAGTGAGGTTGTCAATCTCACTGGCTTGCTGAAAACAAAGGATTAAACGTATGGTGTGGAAAACAGTAGTAAATTGCAGAGAATGAAAAGGAACAGTTTGCAGTTTGTGGTTGTTTAATCAGTGTAATAGAATGGACCGGGGTCCACAGTTCACTAGTGGTGTCTCTCCATAAAAGATAACTAACATGTTGGGTGAACGAATTACAGCTGGGCAATTGACAAATATTGAGCGCATGACAATGCATATATATGACATGATGATTACTATGATATTTAATTGGGCATTACGACATAATACATAGACTGTTATCCAACAGCGTCTATGACTAATAATCCACCGCCGGGTTGTCATCCGAGTTCATTAAGTTGCAAGCAACGGATAATCGCATTAAGTAAAGTGCGTAATGTAAACAAATACATATGACCGTGGACATAGCATTGTTAGGTTACCCCTAGTGGCAATAGCACATCCGCAATCTTAGAAGTTGCTGTCACTCTCCCAGATTACCGGAGGCATGAACCCACCATCTAGCATAAATACTCTCTCTTGGAGTTACAAGCATCTACTTGGCCAAAGCATCTACTAGTAACGGAAAGCATGCAATATCATAAATAACATAGGGCATAGATTGATAATCAACTTGACATAGTATTCAATATTCATCGGATTCCAGCAAACACAACATGTAGCATTACAATAATATGATCTTGATCATGTAGGGCAGCTCACAAGATCTAAACATGACGGCACAAAGTGGAGAGACAACCATCTAGCTACTGCTATGGACCCGTAGTCCAAGGATGAACTACTCATGCATCACTCCGGAGGCAGGCATGGCGATGTAGAAGCCTCCGGTGATGATTCCCCTCTCCGGCAGGGTGCCGGGAAGAGGTTCTGGACCCTCCCGAGCTAGGGTTGACGCCGGCGGCGTCTCTGGAACTTTTCGTGGATAATGGCTCAGGTATCTAGGGTTTTTGCATCGGGGGGAATAAGTAGGCGAAAGGGCGGCGGCGGGAGACCCCCGAGGGGCCCACACCACCCCAGGGCGCGCCAGGGGGCCCGCGCCCTGGGTGCGTGTGGCCACCTCCTGGCTCTCCTCTGTTGCTCCTTTGGTCCTTCAGGTGTGTTCTGATAAAATAGCATCCCCCGTGAAGTTTCGTCCAATTCCGAGAATATTTCCAGACTAGCTTTTCTGGAATACAAAAACAGCAGAAAACAGGAACTGGCACTTCGGCATCTTGTTAATAGGTTAGTCCCAAAAAATGTATAAACGTGACATAAAGTAGATGCAAAACATGTAGCAATTGGTATAATATTAGCATGGAACATAAAAAATTATAGATACGTTTGAGACGTATCAGCATCCCCAAGCTTAGTTCCTGCTCGTCCTCGAGTAGATAAACGATAAAAACAAAATAATTTTTTAGGTGACATGCTACCATCATAAACTTGATCAAATAATATTGCAAGGCACATGTAAATGAATGAAGTGATCCAAGTCAATGGTCTATAGTTTGCTAAATAGATAATGAGTAAACAATGAATTACACAAGCTAAACGTTTTCATGAATAGTACTTTGGAGACAAGCATCAAATAGTTTTGCATAAGAGTTAACTCATAAAGCAATAGTTTCTAATAAAAGGTATTTAATCAACACAAAGGAAGAATTAAGTTTCAGCATTTGATTCAACTTTCAACATATTTATCTCATGGATATCGTCAACAAAAAGTAGTATAACAAGTCCAATACGTAGCATATAACGCATGTTGTAACAAAGTAAAAGAAAGGCCCTTCGCAGAGGGAAGCAGGGATTAAATCATGTGCTAGAGCTTTTAGGTTTTTGAAAGCATATAGAGATTGCATAAAATATTTGATACTCCTCCCAACCTTGCTAACACAAGCCATGGCTAACCGAATCCTCGGGTGCCTTCCATCAATCACATACCATGGAGGAGTATCTATTTTTGAGAGGTGTTTGTTAATTGTCAACGAATGGTAGGGGTGAGAACAGTATTCTACCTGTCAAACGGACTTTTAAGAGCGGCTCCCATGAAGGACGTTATTTCTACCAGCAAGGCAGATCATCCCTCTTTCTCTTTGGTTTACACACATGTATTTCACTGTTTGTCATTGCTTACTGATGAATCAGGGCAAAAGTGTGAAGAGAATTAATTGGTTAAAGTTGTAATTAATTGGGACTGGGCACCCCGTTGCCAGCTCTTTTTGCAATTATTGGATAAGCGGATGTATATGCCACTAGTCCAGGTGTAAAAGTCCATTGACAAATAGAATAAAGAATAACCACACTAATTCCTCATGAGCTAGTAAACATTGACACAAAAAGGGAATAATAACATTTTGAATAATTTAAAGGTAGCACATGAAAAATTTACTTGGAGTGGCAAGGAAATACCACATATAGGTAGTTATGGTGGACACAAATGGCATGGATTTTGGCTCAAGGATTTGGATGCACGAGAAGCATTCCCTCTCAGTACAGAGTTTAGGCTAGCAAGGTTATGTAAGCAAACAAGAATATCAACCCGTACACCAAGTTTTATATGACAAACATATTGCAAACGTTATAAGACTTCATACCGTCTTCCTTGTTAACCAAACCCTGTTATTAGAAAATATCTAGACCTTAGAGATACCACCGATGCAAACCAAATTTTCAACAAGCTTTACGGTAGTTCTTCACTAATAGGCTTAACTCATGTGATGCACAATTTAATCATGATCTACTTGTTAACTCAAAACAATTGACAAGCATCAAGTTATCCATTAGTGATCTACAAGATTAAGCAAGTTTTTCCTTATACCAATTACCACATGCAACATTTTCTGAACCAACCAAACACCAATCAATTTATTTCATCAACTCTCCAAACAAATATAAGTGAAGCAAGAGAGTACTTTCTACAAAAGAAAGCTAATAGCTCTGACAAGAGATACATGAAAACAAGAGCTAAAAGCTGAACAGCGCTAGATATGAATACTCAACAAATATAAGTGAAGAATAGGAGTATTCTCATGAAAAAGCGGAGCGTGTCTCTCTCCCAATCAAGAATGCTAGGGTCCAGTCAAGCTTTATTGAAAATAAAAGTGCAATACTGAAAATAAAAGCACACAGACGCTCCAAGAAAAGCACATATGATGTGAAAGAATTAAAATATAGTTTCACTAGAGATGACCTGATAATTTTGACGATGAAGAAGGGGATGCCTTGGGCATCCCCAAGCTTAGACGCTTGAGTCTTCTTGAAATATGCTGGGGAGATCCATGGGAGCCTCCCCAAGCTTAAGCTCTTCACTCTTCTTGATCCTATTATATCATCCTTCTCTCTTGACCCTTGAAAACTTCCGTCACACCAAACTCAAAGTAGATCTCATTAGAGGGTTAGTGCATAATCAAAAATTCACATGTTCTATAAAGACGCAATATGATTTGTTACTTTAAACATTAGCTACAGCCACTGATGTTATGTGAAGCTCTTCCACCCAAAAAAGAATTTCACTCAACACTAGTAAAAGAGAGAATGCAAAATAAAAAGGCATAATCTGTCTAAAACAGAACAGTCCGCAAAGACGAATTTTTTCGAGGCACTTACGACGCTCAGATCGAAAACTTGAACTAATGAAAGATTCAGACATTCATAAAGATTACGCACAAAAAATTTCAGATTTAATTAACAATCTGGTGATTTTAGGAATTTCGTACAGTGAACAGCAAAAATCTGTTTCTGCGCAGCAATCAAAATTAAGCATCATCTTAACATTAGAGGCTACTCTTGGCACAACAATGCGAGAAAATAAAGATACAAAGGAGTTGCTACAGAAGTAAACAACTCCTTGACTCAATAAAAGAAAAATTGCAGAAATAAATAATGGGTTGCCTCCCATAAGCGCTTTTCTTTAACGCCTTTTAGCTAGGCACAAAGCATGCATCAAGTATTACCAAGTGAAGAAGCATCAACATTGTAATTTGTTCGAACAATAGAATCATAAGGTGGCTTAATCTTCTTCCTAGGAAAGTGTTCCATACCTTTCTTGAGAGGAAATTGATATTTTATATTCCCTTCTTTCATATCAATAATAGCACCTACAGTTCTAAGAAAAGGTCTTCCCAGCACAATAGGGCATGATGGATTGCATTCAATATCCAAGACAATAAAATCAACGGGGACATAATTGTTGTTAACCATGATAAGAACATCATCAATTCTTCCCAAAGGTTTTTTAATAGTAGAATCAGCAAGGTGAACATCCAAGTAACAATTTTCCAAAGGTGCTAAATCAAGCATATCATAAATCTTTTAGGCATAACAGAAATACTAGCACCAAGGTCACACAAAGCATTGCAATCAAAGTCATTCAATTTCATTTTAATGATGGGCTCCCAACCATCTTCTAACTTCCTAGGGATAGAAGCTTCATGTTTAATTTTTCCTCCCTAACTTGTATGAGAGCATTAGTAATATGTTTAGTAAAAGCCATGTTTATCACTAGCATTAGGACTTCTAGCTAGCTTTTGCAAGAACTTAATTACTTCAGAAATATTGCAACCATCAAAATCAAAATTATCATCAAAGTAATGGAGTTATTTCTTCCTTATTGCTAGAAATTTCAGCATCTTTATCAAGGACAGTTTCAGAGTTATCAGGCAATTTAGGACATTTTGCAATAGAAGTGGAAACATTACCAACACCAATTATCTTGCCATTAATGGTAGGAGGTTTGCTAACACTTGAGTTTGAAGCATTTTCAGAAGTAGTAATAGTATAAACTCTAGCAATATTATTCTTTCTAGCAATTTCATCCTCTCTTTCCCATCTAGCATGCAATTCAGCTAACATCCTCACATTGTTATCAATTTTAACTTGTATAGCATTGAGAGTTTTGCTCTCTTTAACATCATGAGGCATGTTCTTTAGTTTCAACAAGTCAACATCAAGAGCAAGACTATCAACTTTAGAGGAAGCACATCAATTTTCCCAAATTTCTCCTCAACAGTTTTATTGAAAGCAGTTTGTGTACTAATAAAATCCTTAAGCATAACTTCAAGATCAGAGGGTACACTCTTATTATTGTTGTAGGAGTTACATAGGAATTTCCATAACCATTGCCACTATTAGAAGGATAGGGCCTATAATTGCTATTACCAAAATTATTCCTATAAGCATTGTTGTTGAAGTTATTATTTTTAATGAAGTTCACATCAACATGCTCTTCTTGAGCAACCAAAGAAGCTAAAGGAACATTATTTGGATCAACATGTGTTTGACCATTTGCAAGCATAGACATAATAGTATCAATTTTGGCACTCAAGGAAGAGGTTTCCTCAACAGAATTTACCTTCTTACCTGTTGGAGCTCTCTCGGTGTGCCACTCAGAATAATTAATCATCATATCATCAAGAAGCTTTGTTGCAGCACCCAAAGTGATGGACATAAAGGTACCTCCAGCGGCCGAATCCAATAAATTCCTTGAAGAAAAATTTAATCCTGCATAGAAGGTTTGGATGATCATCCAAGTAGTCAGTCCATGAGTGGGACAATTTTTAACCAATGATTTCATTCTCTCCCATGCTTGAGCAACATGTTCATTATCAAATTGCTTAAAATTCATTATGCTACTTCTCAAAGAAATAATCTTAGCAGGAGGATAATATTTTCCAATAAAAGCATCTTTGCATTTAGTCCATGAATCAATACTATTTCTAGGCAAAGATAGCAACCATTCTTTAGCACGTCCTCTCAAGGAGAAAGGAAAAAGTTTCAGTTTAATAATATCACCATCTACTTCCTTGAGCTTTTGCATTTCACAAAGTTCAACAAAGTTATTAAGGTGAACAGCAGCATCAGTACTAACACCAGAAAATTGCTCTTTCATAACAAGATTTAAAAGTGCAGGTTTAATTTCATAAAATTCTGCTGAAGCAGCAGGTGGAGCAATAGGTGTGCATATGAAATCATTGTTGTTCGTGCTAGTGAAATCACACAACTTAGTGTTCTCAGGAGTACTCATTTTAGCAAATTAAAAACAGACAGAAAATAACTTGAAAGTAAACTAGATGCAAGTAACTAATTTTTTTGTGTTTTTGATAATTGAAAGCAAACAAGATAAAATAAAATAAACTAAGCAAGACAAAAACAAAGTAAAGAGATTGGAAGCGTGAAACTCCCCTTGCAGAAATGCTCCTGCTCCCGGCAACGGCGCCAGAAAAAGTAGTTGTTGACGGGAGAGCAAATAGTGGTAGTCTGCTGAAGCGCTTCTAATTCTCCGGCAACGGCGCCAGAAAAAGTCTTGATTTGCTAGGCGTGCATGTTCGTTGGGAGACCCCAAGAGAAAGGTATGATGCAGTCCAGCGGCAAATTTTCCCACAGTATAAAACCAGGGTTTATCGAACCAGTAGGAGCAGCTGCGCTTCTGAAGGTTGTTGGCGGCGCCGTTACTCGATCACCAACGTGGAATATGCACACAACACAATCAAACTATTTTGCCCCAACGAAACAGTGAGGTTGTCAATCTCATCGGCTTGCTGAAAACAAAGGATTAAACGTATGGTGTGGAAAACAGTAGTAAATTGCAGAGAATGAAAAGGAACAGTTTGCAGTTTGTGGTTGTTTAATCAGTGTAATAGAATGGACCGGGGTCCACAGTTCACTAGTGGTGTCTCTCCATAAAAGATAACTAACATGCTGGGTGAACGAATTACAGCTGGGCAATTGACAAATATTGAGCGCATGACAATGCATATATATGACATGATGATTAGTATGATATTTAATTGGGCATTACGACATAATACATAGACTGTTATCCAACAGCGTCTATGACTAATAATCCACCGCCGGGTTGTCATCCGAGTTCCCCGTTGGTATTAAGTTGCAAGCAACGGATAATCGCATTAAGTAAAGTGCGTAATGTAAACAAATACATATGACCGTGGACATAGCATTGTTAGGTTACCCTAGTGGCAACAGCACATCCGCAATCTTAGAAGTTGCTGTGACTCTCCCAGATTACCGGAGGCATGAACCCACCATCTAGCATAAATACTCTCTCTTGGAGTTACAAGCATTGACACGTCCCCAACGTATCTATAATTTTTGATGTTCCATGCTTGTTTTATACCAATTGTTACATATTTTGCATCTACTTTATGTCACTTTTATACATTTTTTGGGACTAACCTATTAACAAGATGTCGAAGTGCCAGTTCCTGTTTACTGCTGTTTTTGTATTCCAGAAAAGCTAGTCTGGAAATATTCTCGGAATTGGACGAAAACTTTACGGGCATCACTATTTTTCCAGAAGACACCAGATGGAGCGAAGAAGCAACAGAGGAGGCCCACAGGGGCCCCACACACCACCAGGGCGCGGGTGCCCCCTTGGCCGCGCCCTGGTATGGTGTGGGCCCCACGGGGCTCGCCAGCCGCCGCCCTTTCGCCTACTTATTCCCCCCGAGAAAATAACCCTAAGGGCCTGAGCCATTATCCACGAAAAGTTCCAGAGACGCCGCCGCCGTCAACCCTAGCTCGGGAGGGTCCAGAACCTCTTCCCGGCACCCTGCCGGAGAGGGGAATCGTCACCGGGGGCATCTACATCGCCATGCCTGCCTCCGGAGTGATGCGTGAGTAGTTCATCCTTGGACTACGGGTCCATAGCAGTAGCTAGATGGTTGTCTCTCCTATTTGTGCCATCATGTTTAGATCTTGTGAGCTGCCCTACATGATCAAGATCATATTATTGTAATGCTACATGTTGTGTTTGCTGGGATCCGATGAATATTGAATATTATGTCAAGTTGATTATCAATCTATGCCCTATGTTATTTATGATCTTGCATGCTCTCCGTTGCTAGTAGATGCTTTGGCCAAGTAGATGCTTGTGACTCCAAGAGGGAGTATTTATGCTAGATAGTGGGTTCATGCCTCCGTTGAATCTGGGACAGTGACAGAAAGTTCTAAGGTTATGGATGTGCTATTGCCACTAGGGGTAACCCAACGATGCTATGTCTACGGGCATATGTGTTTGTTTACATTACGCGCTTTACTTAATGCGATTATCCGTTGCTTGCAACTTAATACCAACGGGGGACTCGGATGACAACCCGGTGGTGGATTATTAGTCATAGACGCTGTTGGATAACGGTCTATGTATCATGTCGTAATGCCCAATTAAATATCATAGTAATCATCATGTCATGTATTTGCATTGTCATGCGCTCACTATTTGTCAATTGCCCAGCTGTAATTTGTTTACCCAACATGTTAGTTATCTTTATGGAGAGACACCACTAGTGAACTGTGGATCCCGGTCCATTCTTTTAAACTGATTAAACCACAAACTGCAAACTGTTCCTTTTTCATTGTCTGCAATTTAATACTCATTTTCCACACGAGACGTTTAATCCTTTGTTTTCAGCAAGCCGGTGAGATTGACAACCTCACTGTTTCGTTGGGGCAAAGTATTGTGATTGTGTTGTGTGCAGGTCCACGTCAGCGCCGGAATCCCTGGTGTTGCGCCGCATCATATTTCTCCGTTGACAACCTTCAGAAGAGTTGTTGCTCCTACTGGTTCGATAACCTTGGTTTCATACTGAGGGAAAACTTGCTGCTGAACTGCATCATACCTTCCTCTTGGGGTCTCCCAACGGACGTGTACTGCATGACAAGCAACCTTTTTTCTGGCGCCGTTGCCGGGGAGACAGCAGTCTTCTGCAAGGGGAGTTTCACACTTCCAATCTCTTTACTTTGTTTTTGTCTTGCTTAGTTTATTTTATTTTATCTTGTTTGCTTTCAATTATCAAAAACACAAAAAAATTAGTTAGTTGCATTTAGTTTATTTCCAGTTTTCCTTTTTGTTAGTTATTATGTCTAGCCCTCCAATTAGTAAAATTGATTTGGTTCTCACAGGCATAAATGATAGATTGAATGCTCTTGAAACAAATATATCTGGTCTAAAAGAGGGGTATAATCAGATTCGTGAACACTATGATAATGAGCCAATAAACTTTGAACCATCAGGATGGATTCCTTCTATGAAAGTTGTTATCAATGGTGAAACCTTCCATGCTCGATGTGATATCATGTCTGAATTCTGTTTAATGCCTAGTGAAATTTATGATTCCTTAAACCTTTGGGGGCTTTCTAAATGCGAAAATCTGATAACTTTAGCTGATAACACCATTAAAATACCACAAGGTACAGCCAAAGGGGTGTTTACAAATTTTTTGGGGATAACAGTATCTATTGATTATGTCGTCATTGAATGTGCAGGGACAGGACATATTACGCTTGGGAGATCCCTTCTGAAACGCTTTGGAGCAACAATAGACGTAGGCCGAGGAGTTATGAATTTCGCCTCCTCACCTATGTGCAACCAAATATTTCCTAAAATAAACAGTAAGAGGGGTAAGCGTAAGAATGTTGAGGCTTCTTCACTTGGTAATACTTGATGCATGCTTTGTGCCTAGCTAAAAGGCGTTAAAGAAAAGCGCTTATGGGAGGCAACCCATTTTATTTTTCTGCAATTTTTCTTTTATTGAGTCAAGGATTTGTTTACTTCTGTAGCAACTCCTTTGTATCTTTATTTTCTCGCATTGTTGTGCCAAGAGTAGCCTCTAGTGTTAAGGTTTTGCTTGATTTTGATTGCTGCGCAGAAACAAATTTTTGCTATCCACTGTACGAAAATTAGAAAATCACCAGATTGTTGAAAAAATCTGACATTTTTTGTGCGTAATCTTTATGAATGTCTGAATCTTTCATTAGTTCAAAGTTTTTTGATCTGAGCGTCGTAAGTGCCTCGAAAATATTCGTCTTTGCGGACTGTTCTGTTTTAGACAGATTATGCCTTTTTATTTTGCATTCTCTCTTTTACTAGTGTTGAGTGGAATTCTTTTTTGGGTGGAAGAGCTTCACATAATATCAGTGGCTGTAGCTAATGTTTAAAGTAACGAGTCATATTGCGTCTTTACAGAACATGTGAGTTTTTGATTATGCACTAACCCTCTAATGAGATTTACTTTGAGTTTGGTGTGACGGAAGTTTTCAAGGGTCAAGAGAGAAGGGTGATGATAGGATCAAGAAGAGTGAAGAGCTTAAGCTTGGGGAGGCTCCCCTGGATCTCCCCAATATATTTAAGAAGACTCAAGCATCTAAGCTTGGGGATGCCCAAGGCATCCCCTTCTTCATCGCCAAATCATCAGGTCATGTCTAGTGAAACTATATTTTAATTCTTTCACATCATATGTGTTTTTCTTGGAGCGTCTGTATGCTTTTATTTTCAGTATTGTCTTTTATTTTCAATAAAGCTTGACTGGACCCTAGCATTCTTGATTGGGAGAGAGACACGCTCCGCTTTTTCATGAGAATACTCCTGTTCTTCACTTATACTTGTTGAGTATTCATATCTAGCGCTGTTCAGCTTTTAGCTCTTGTTTTCATGTATCTCTTTTCAGAGCTATTAGCTTTCTTTTGTAGAAAGTACTCTCTTGCTTCACTTATATTTGTTTGGAGAGTGGTTTAAATAAATTGATTGGTGTTTGGTTGGTTCCTAAAATGTTGCATGTGGTAATTGGTATAAGGAAAAACTTGCTTAATCTTGTAGATCACTAATATGGATAACTTGATACTTGTCAATCGTTTGAGTTAACAAGTAGATCATGATTAAATTTGTGCATCACATGAGTTAAGCCTATTAGTGAAGAACTACCGTAAAGCTTGTTGAAAATTTGGTTTGCATCGATGGTATCTCTAAGGTCTAGATATTTTCTATTAAACGGGTTTGGTTAACAAGGAAGACGGTATGAAGTCTTATAACGTTTGCAATATGTTTGTCATATAAAACTTGGTGTACAGGTTGATATTCTTGTTTGCTTACATAAACCTTGCTAGCCTAAACTCTGTACTGAGAGGGAATGCTTCTCGTGCATCCAAATCCTTGAGCCAAAATCCATGCCATTTGTGTCCACCATAACTAACTATATGTGGTATTTCCTTGCCACTCCAAGTAAATTTTTCATGTGCTACCTTTAAATTATTCAAAATGTTATTATTCCCTTTTTGTGTCAATGTTTACCAGCTCATGAGGAATTAGTGTGGTTATTCTTTATTCTGGTTGTCAAATGGACTTTCACACCTGGACTAGTGGCATATACATCCGCTTATCCAATAACTTGCAAAAAGAGCTGGCAACGGGGTGCCCAGTCCCAATTAATTACAACTTTAACCAATTAATTCTCTTCACACTTTTGCCTTGATTCATCAGTAAGCAATGACAACACAGTGAAATATCTGCATGTGTGTAAACAAAAGAGAAAGAGGGATGATCTGCCTTGCTGGTAGAAATAACGTCCTTCATGGGAGCCGCTCTTGAAAGTCCGTTTGACAGGTAGAATACTGTTATCACCCGCTACCATTCGTTGACAATTAACATACACCTCTCAAAAATAGATGCTCCTCCATGGTATGTGATTGATGGAAGGCACCCGAGGATTCGGCTAGCCATGCCTTGTGTTAGCAAGGTTGGGAGGAGTATCAAATATTTTATGCAATCTCTATATGCTTTAAAAAACCTAAAAGCTCTAGCACATGATTTAATCCCTGCTTCCCTCTGCGAAGGGCCTTTCTTTTACTTTTATGTTGAGTCAGTTTTCCTATTCTTTCTGTCTTCCACGAGCAAACACTAGTGTCAACTTTGTTACAACATGGGTTATATGCAACGTATTGGACTTGTTATACTGCTTTGTGTTGACATTATCCATGAGATAAATATGTTGAAAGATGAAGCAATTGCTGAAGCTTATTTCTTCCTTTGTGTTGATTGGATACCTTTGATGTTCCATGCTTGTTTTATACCAATTGTTACATGTTTTGCATCTACTTTATGTCACTTTTATACATTTTTTGGGACTAACCTATTAACAAGATGCCGAAGTGCCAGTTCCTGTTTTCTGCTGTTTTTGTATTCCAGAAAAGCTAGTCTGAAAATATTCTCGGAATTGGACGAAAATTTTACGGGCATCACTATTTTTCCAGAAGACACCAGATGGAGCGAAGAAGCAACAGAGGAGGCCCACAGGGGCCCCACACGCCACCAGGGCGGGGTGCCCCCTTGGCCGCGCCCTGGTATGGTGTGGGCCACACGGGGCTCGCCAGCCGCCGCCCTTTCGCCTACTTATTCCCCCCGAGAAAATAACATTAAGAGCCTGAGCCATTATCCACGAAAAGTTCCAGAGACGCCGCCGCTGTCAACCCTAGCTCGGGAGGGTCCAGAACCTCTTCCCGGCACCCTGCCGGAGAGGGGAATCGTCACCGGGGGCATCTACATCGCCATGCCTGCCTCCGGAGTGATGCGTGAGTAGTTCATCCTTGGACTACGGGTCCATAGCAGTAGCTAGATGGTTGTCTCTCCTATTTGTGCCATCATGTTTAGATCTTGTGAGCTGCCCTACATGATCAAGATCATATTATTGTAATGCTACATGTTGTGTTTGCTGGGATCCGATGAATATTGAATATTATGTCAAGTTGATTATCAATCTATGCCCTATGTTATTTATGATCTTGCATGCTCTCCGTTGCTAGTAGATGCTTTGGCCAAGTAGATGCTTGTGACTCCAAGAGGGAGTATTTATGCTAGATAGTGGGTTCATGACTCCGTTGAATCTGGGACAGTGACAGAAAGTTCTAAGGTTATGAATGTGCTGTTGCCACTAGGGGTAACCCAACGATGCTATGTCTACGGGCATATGTGTTTGTTTACATTACGCGCTTTACTTAATGCGATTATCCGTTACTTGCAACTTAATACCAACGGGGGACTCGGATGACAACCCGGCGGTGGATTATTAGCCATAGACGCTGTTGGATAACGGTCTATGTATCATGTCGTAATGCCCAATTAAATATCATAGTAATCATCATGTCATGTATTTGCATTGTCATGCGCTCACTATTTGTCAATTGCCCAGCTGTAATTTGTTTACCCAACATGTTAGTTATCTTTATGGAGAGACACCACTAGTGAACTGTGGACCCGGTCCATTCTTTTAAACTGATTAAACCACAAACTGCAAACTGTTCCTTTTTCATTCTCTGCAATTTAATACTCATTTTCCACACGAGACGTTTAATCCTTTGTTTTCAGCAAGCCGGTGAGATTGACAACCTCACTGTTTCGTTGGGGCAAAGTATTGTGATTGTGTTGTGTGCAGGTCCACGTCAGCGCCGGAATCCCTGGTGTTGCGCCGCATCATATTTCTCCGTTGACAACCTTCAGAAGAGTTGTTGCTCCTACTGGTTCGATAACCTTGGTTTCATACTGAGGGAAAACTTGCTGCTGAACTGCATCATACCTTCCTCTTGGGGTCTCCCAACGGACGTGTACTGCACGACAAGCAAGCATCTACTTGGCCAAAGCATCTACTATTAACGGAAAGCATGCAAGATCATAAATAACATAGGGCATAGATTGATAATCAACTTGACATAGTATTCAATATTCATCGGATCCCAGCAAACACAACATGTAGCATTACAATAATATGATCTTGATCATGTAGGGCAGCTCACAAGATCTAAACATGATGGCACAAAGTGGAGAGACAACCATCTAGCTACTGCTATGGACCCGTAGTCCAAGGATGAACTACTCACGCATCACTCCGGAGGCAGGCATGTCTATGTAGAAGCCTCCGGTGACGATTCCCCTCTCCGGCAGGGTGCCGGGAAGAGGTTCTGGACCCTCCCGAGCTAGGGTTGATTGCGGCGACGTCTCTGGAACTTTTCGTGGATAATGGCTCGGGTATCTAGGGTTTTTGCATCGGGGGGAATAAGTAGGCGAAAGGGCGGTGGCTGGAGACCCCCGAGGGCCCACACCACCCCAGGGCACGCCAGGGGGGCCCGTGCCCTGGGTGCGTGTGGCGACCTCCTGGCTCTCCTCTGTTGCTCCTTTGGTCCTTCAGGTGTGTTCTGATAAAATAGCATCCTGTAGCGCCCCGACCCGACTACTATACAGTGATGCTGTGTGTCACCGGTTAAGCAATACAACCGGAGGTTACGGGTTTACCAATCCCCGGCCAAAACCTTTGGCAGGTGTTGCTCAGAATTGATCATCGGCAACACAACACCCCGATTGATGCCTTAACACAGGCACAACTATGAAAGCATAATAGAGAGATCAAGACTTGTGGAACAACTGGCACATCACAGACTCTACGACACAAATCATTATAGTTCAACTCTTACAATAGAGAAAGATAGCAAATATTACATCCAGAGGTCACAGACCCAGCAGTGCATCATGCGGAAACGAATTAGGTTGTTCTAAACAACAAGAACCAAATATGGCCTAAGAGGCCTATAGATAAAGATTCAAGCGCCAGCTGTCCCGGGATGTCCCAAGCTGCCACCTGGGAACCCCAGACTACTCGTCGACGTCCACAAAGAACCCACCTTCGAGGTCGGTGAAGTCCTCCTCTGAAACAAAACAAACGACGTTGAGTTCGACGAACTCGCAAGATTAAATATAGAGCTTTAGCTCGATGAGGGTTTCAAGGTTTTATGGCTGTTTTGCATAAAGCTGATTTTATTTAACAAAACATAACTTCATGGCATCGACTAATCAGAATATTTTCAAAAGAGGGATAAGAAGTAACTCTTTTCTTTTGATCACCTTCCTCATCATCAACCACCATCATCACAGTACCTGTTCTACTAAGGCACCTCCCCGAATCACCCTCGAGGAAGTCAACCTTGCATTCTTGAGTAGTACCTTTAGTACTCAGTTTTTAATCATTCCGTTGAAGTTATTCTATGGTCTTATCATCTGTTCCCAAGTCGTCCGTAACCGTGGACACGGCTTTTCGAAAAGATTTAACCCTGCAGGGGTGCACTGTGTTTACCTTCGGTACCGTCCGGCTCATTGCCTGATCATTAGCTCTCTTCCGGGGAAAGCCGGCTGAGTGGGAACGGTTACAACATTTACCTTGCTTGAGACTAACCCAGGATCATCAGTGGGGACAGGACAGGTTCAGTGCTCCCAGCACCCTGTCCCGTGGCCACTCATTTTCCTATACACCACCATCCTCATTCTCAGTCTTGGCCACCATCTCAACGCACGCGCAAATGGAAAACCAAACTAGAGGACCCTGGCTAGCCTCGCCCAAGTTAGTTGGTCGACGGGGGCTCCATATACCCCACCGAAAGGAAGCGCGCTCATTCTTGGTTCAAGAGGTAAAGAACTCGCACCTAGGCGGCGAGAACGAGACAAAGCACCACAACCACAGTGGCCTCTCATCCCCACCTTTAAGCATTTTATTATCCGTCACCACAATTTCTCCACCATCATCCGAACGTTTCAACACTTGTTTCCAACATAAGATATCCATCATACAGCTATACATGTAACTAAGCATGGCTAAGCATCAACATAGCATAGTTAAGTATCTCGGCCAACAATACAATCCTATGGATAAATAGGAGGGGAAACAGGTAATGGCATCGGAAACTTAATGCAATTATAGGATACTCTAATCCAATAAAATTGACATTTGGAACCGCATGCAATATTATAGTGGAGAAAATATTCGCGGAAAATAGGATAAGACATGCTCAGAGGGGGGATTACGCTTGCCTTGTTGATATGAAAGGTAGTAAGAATCGTCGAAGAATTGTGGTTGCACCTCAACTCCTCGATCTACCGAAGCGCAAACAACACCGGAAAAGAAACAACATAAATAACACGAATACAAGTAGGTGCAATGCACACTCAGGATGATATGACATTTTAATGCAACTAAGAGATCCTAGACCTGATCATCGAGTTAAATGAGTGTCCCAAATAATTAGGCATTATCTGGCATACCCTCATATTTATCTTAGTGGCATATTAATCACTCTAATAAGACCAGCACCTGAATATTATTCTAACATGCATGAAAAATGTTGTTTCCTGTTAGGTATTGACTCGCGGAACATGTTGAGAGGTCAAACTTAATTGTTGGACCATTATTTAAAAAGTTATTACTTTTTCCAAATTTCATCATTTTCTGCCATTTCCATACAGTACAAGAAAACAGTCATTTAAAATATTTATTTGAACAAGAATTTGATGTCACAACATTGGGTTTGTTCTCCTGGTCATTTAGAGACCAAGTTTGTCTTTTTGTGACCCATAGGTAACAAGTTATTGCATTTCTAAAATTCCTCTTTTAAATATGTCCCTTTGTCGAATTCTTTTAAACAACAATTAAAACTAAATAGCCAGGTTTGGAAAAAGGTGGAATATGAATTATTCTAGGTACTGGATTAAATCGGATTATCCGATTTTCTTTTGACTCGGAAATTCCGATGGAGAAGAATTTTGGGGTTTGGAGGTACTGAATAAATTCGGAAAATCCGAATTTTGTAAATTCGGAATATCCGATCGACGCAGGGTCGTGAAATTTGGCTAAGGACCCAAAAGCCTCTCGCACTGGATTACTTTGAAAAATCCGAATTTTCACTGTCCCCGATTATCCGACGCAGAGACTCGAGCGGCGCGCGCGCACGCGCGTCCACTGCGACGGCGACGTGCGACACAGCGGGCGAGGGGAGGAGCGGAGGGCACCGGGGATGTTCGTGTGCTCACCCTGAGCTCGTTGGAGGAGACGGCGAGGTCGGGAATGGACCGGAGCGACGGCAACGAGCTCGGACGCGGTGGTCGGGGTCGGAGAAAGGAAACAGACCGCGGCGTCGATTCCCAGCTTCTCCGGCCGATTCCTGTGGCGAGGACGGAGAGGAGGTCACGGCGAAGGGAATGGCGGCCTCCACTCCGCTTGGGGCGGCCGGAAACGGCGGCGATGTGTCGGCGACGGCCAGCTCGGTCCGGCCGTGCGGAGAGAGACGAGGGAGAGAGGAACGAAATAGAAAAATCGGGGGAGGGAGCAGGTGTGGCCTCGCGGGGCTTGGTCTCCTCGCAGGTGAGGGCAGAGAGGAGGGGGCCCCGGCGCGGCGTCGTGCGGCATGGCCACGGCGGCATGGCGCACTGTGAAAGGAGAGAGACGATGGCGGTTTTTCAGATAACGCCCTGGCCATTTTCTTCCGTCACGGATAGGTCCTTTTCTGTTTTAAAATTTAAAACCTGTGGCTTTAGGGATTTAATTAAGGCACTTAAACATCTTCGAAAATTATGACAAAATTTGGGGAGGCTCCCCTTAACCTGTAGAAGCTCCACAAATTTTGGTGTCTCGAAATAAAATAGTTTGGACAACAATTGTTCATAGGTTTTGGAAATTGCATTTTTCCAAAATACAAGTTTATCAACCTTTAGAAAATTTTGAGCAAGTTCCAAATATTATTTTGAACTCTTGGAACTTCCTTGACAAATATAAGATGTCAAGATATTTTGTTTTGCAAGTTTGAGTGCTTTCATTGATTTGAGATTTTATTGAGGCAAGTTGCATTTGTTTTTAAATGTGACAAACAACTAATTATTTAGTCAATTGATATGGATGCCATGATGCAATTAACACAAAAGTGAAAAATTAACACCCATTTTTAGGTTCACTAATTTCGGGCTGTTACAATTCTACCCCCCATTACAGGAATCTCGTCCCGAGATTCTTAGAGTAGGAAAGAGGGAAAGTGTTTACGAGGTACTACACGGTCTTCTCGCTTCAGGAGGCTTCCTTCTTGAAGAGGTTGATCGAGGGCATCATGGAGATCTTCATCAGCTTCACTTCGTGTTCACTATCAAAGTACACCATAGGAAAGAAGGAAACCTCTTCGGAAGGATGGGTCTTGGTGAAGATACAACGACCGAGTACCTCCTAGTAGAACTTAGGATGAGACTTCGAGCATCCCTTGAATTGACAGTTAGGAGACACATGCGGGGACGGGAGATTGATAAGGAGTTTCTGGTTGGCAGACAACTGTTTTCTCAAAGATTCAGAATATGAACTTTGCACAAGGCCTTAAGACTCCGAGGAAAAATGTTAAAACAAGATTCCGACAAATAGAGAGGTAACCTCTACTAGGCAACTTGGGTAGAACCTTCCTCGCGGAGTAGCATTCCAACCCACGGAGAAGGATCATGAAGAGGGACCGAGAGAACTTTAGAAACTCCGGGAACGTTAGTATCGGGAAAACTTCTTGATAATCTAGACACCGGGTCAAGCTTCTTGAGGATCACCAACTCTCGTTTCTGATTGAGGTTTAGATCTGGTCAGGTGTAGAGATACTTCAGACTGCACATGTATGAATAGGAAGTCTTTACAAAGGATAACAATGGATTACATTTGCTAGAACCTCACGAGCTAGACTAGAATGTCTAACTCCAAAGGAGGAACAAGATTGCGGAACTCACGTATTAACAACTTGTCAGAAGACATCTGCACCTACATGAATTACTTGCTATGAAACACAGTTGAGCCCTTCTTGGGGAACATCAAAGGAGACAGAAGAAGTTCTCAGACTTCTTCTCTTTCTGGAACAATCCAGTTAGTGGCTTGGATGCAAAAATGAAATTCTCGGGGAATGGAGGTAACAACGTACCATTCCAAGAATATCTTGCATATGCATGATTGAGTTGGGATGATTCCGAGGGAACTAGACAATTTACTCAGATCCACGGCGACATCTTCCAGCAATTGCACGCGAACCAGAGAAAGTCATTTCTACTTCGAGAACACATGCCTTGTGACGACACAAAGTTAGTGCTAACAAGTTTCCAATGCTAACGCCCACTATTCAATATAATTCTCCTCAAACATGGAGGAAATAAGAATGTAGTTGATGGGCTCAACAACAAACTTATCTAGATACTCCACGACGGTAGACTCATATGTCACATGAACGGGGCATAAGTATTGGTCAGACTAACACATTCAGGTAGGTTGGTCTGAGGTTGATTTGACGATAGCCCAATTCAAATCAAAAGATTTGGAGGTTAGCATATCCACAAAGGAAATACCACCTTTCTTAGACACTTAAAATTAGACATCCCATTGAGAAGGAACTATATCAGATAGAGCTTTTATCTTTTAACTCTCTAAGTGGTTTAAGCTCAACCGAATAGTTCAGGACATCTTGGAGAAAGGAGTTGTTCAGAGAACCAGCTTACTCATAAGCTCAACATCACGGTCAGGCGACAACCTGGCGATACTTCTGGAAAGACCTACAGAATATCACGATCCACCGGTATGTCTTGAGTTCGAGAGAGGATCATGCCTTTCAGGGCACAACGAGGTGGTCTTGGGAGCTTCGGCATGAACCTAGCTCTTTGGCCGAGGAAGGGCACCAGAGAGAACGAGCTTGGTAACACAATCAAATTCATCTTATTGATTGGCTACCCACTCATGCTAAGAGGGACAATGAATGTCCTTGGATTTCGGCGCAGTAGGAACTGCTAAGAATATCCGATGGCTGCAATGCTGTTCACGTCTTATCATTCTCGAGTAACAAGTTACTTGGAGAACGGAGAGCGACGAAGTGTAGGAGCATCACCTCATGAAGAAGATCATGATACTTAGCACGATACCCTGATATTAAAGAGTGTGACACTCTAAGGTGGAGCAAAACGAAAGCTAGACAAGGCCCTTATTCTACAGATTACATTACCTTGACCTGGTCCGAGAAGTGGACAAGGTACTGGGGTTTGTTTCTCCTAACAGGACGAAGTGGAAAGTCTTGACGGACCAAGAGAGTGACTTGCATCGGAGCATACCAACGCACGATAAAACTTTACTGTCAACTGATAGACAAAGGTCGGAAGGCGGATCAGAGTAAGAAACATGCTCCGGAGAATCCTAAGATGTTGAAGATGCACCGGCTATTACTCAATCGTGATAACCATGCCCAAAATAAGAGTTGCAGCAGAGTCAAGAACATAGTTGGGAGACTTGCTAGGAGAATTTAGTCGTAAACCAGATGGTTCCAACACAGAACCTAAAGCAAGGCTAAGGGGAGCTAAAGTTACATAGCCAGCTGAGGTGTGGGAAGTGGTTGAACATTACCTCACAGACCACATAACGGACTTGGGTTAAAGGTCAGCTTCATGTGCCGAGAATCAAGAATGGCATAACGATCACATGGGTAACAACCCACACAATTCGACATACCAGAATCACAGCACAATCCGGGACCTTCGGTTCAAGACCACGGTTAAAACCCAAAGAAAGGAGCAAATGATTAGACTCGGTAAGAATAACAGGGTTCGTAAACATCTGAGTTGATATCGGATTGTAGCGCGGCGGAAGCAACTGGACACATACACTAAAGGTAGAACCCAACCCCGAGATCCTAATAATTTTGAAGTAACAGATGAGAAGTAAAACCTTTAACTCAAATCGAGGTAAGATTGCTCCGAGATTAGAGTGTAACCAGGTAAGGAGTAAAAAGAATCCTAAGATGGTTTTCACAACTCATTTTTAGGTTAAAATATTTTCACAAACACTAGACTCAACGTCGACCAATAGAAGGGTTTCCTACAGGCAGTCCTGCTCTGATACCAACTTGTAGCGCCCCGACCCGACTACTATACAGTGATGCTGTGTGTCACCGGTTAAGCGATACAACCGGAGGTTACGGGTTTACCAATCCCCGGCCAAAACCTTTGGCAGGTGTTTCTCGGAATTGATCATCGGCAACACAACACCCCGATTGATGCCTTAACACAGGCACAACTATGAAAGCATAATAGAGAGATCAAGACTTGTGGAACAACTGGCACATCACAGACTCTACGACACAAATCATTATAGTTCAACTCTTATAATAGAGAAAGATAGCAAATATTACATCCAGAGGTCACAGACCCAGCAGTGCATCATGCGGAAGCGAATTAGGTTGTTCTAAACAACAAGAACCAAATATGGCCTAAGAGGCCTACAGATAAACATTCAAGCGCCAGCTGTCCCGGGATGTCCCAAGCTGCCACCTGGGAACCCCAGACTACTCGTCGACGTCCACAAAGAACCCACCTTGGAGGTCGGTGAAGTCCTCCTCTGAAACAAAACAAACGACGTTGAGTTCGACGAACTCGCAAGATTAAATATAGAGCTTTAGCTCGATGAGGCTTTCAAGGTTTTATGGCTGTTTTGCATAAAGCTGATTTTATTTAACAAAACATAACTTCATGGCATCGACTAATCAGAATATTTTCAAAAGAGGGATAAGAAGTAACTCTTTTCTTTTGATCACCTTCCTCATCATCAACCACCATCATCACAGTACCTGTTCTACTAAGGCACCTCCCCGAATCACCCTCGAGGAAGTCAACCTTGCATTCTTGAGTAGTACCTTTAGTACTCAGTTTTTAATCATTCCGTTGAAGTTATTCTATGGTCTTATCGTCTGTTCCCAAGTCGTCCGTAACCGTGGACACGGCTTTTCAAAAAGATTTAACCCTGCAGGGGTGCACTGTGTTTACCTTCGGTACCGTCCGGCTCATTGCCTGATCATTAGCTCTCTTCCGGGGAAAGCCGGCTCAGTGGGAACGGTTACAACCTTTACCTTGCTTGAGACTAACCCAGGATCATCAGTGGGGACAGGACAGGTTCAGTGCTCCCAGCACCCTGTCCCGTGGCCACTCATTTTCCTATACACCACCATCCTCATTCTCAGTCTTGGCCACCATCTCAACGCACGCGCAAATGGAAAACCAAACTAGAGGACCCTGGCTAGCCTCGCCCAAGTTAGTTGGTCGACGGGGGCTCCATATACCCCACCGAAAGGAAGCACGCTCATTCTTGGTTCAAGAGGTAAAGAACTCGCACCTAGGCGGCGAGAACGAGACAAAACACCACAACCACAGTGGCCTCTCATCCCCACCTTTAAGCATTTTATTATCCGTCACCACAATTTCTCCACCATCATCCGAACGTTTCAACACCTGTTTCCAGCATAAGATATCCATCGTACAGCTATACATGTAACTAAGCATGGCTAAGCATCAACATAGCATAGTTAAGTATCTCGGCCAACAATACAATCCTATGGATAAATAGGAGGGGAAACAGGTAATGGCATCGGAAACTTAATGCAACTATAGGATACTCTAATCCAATAAAATTGACATTTGGAACCGCATGCAATATTATAGTGGAGAAAATATTTGCGATAAATAGGATAAGACATGCTCAGAGGGGGGATTACGCTTGCCTTGTTGATATGAAAGGTAGTAAGAATCGTCGAAGAATTGTGGTTGCACCTCAACTCCTCGATCTACCGAAGCGCAAACAACACCGGAAAAGAAACAACATAAATAACACGAATACAAGTAGGTGCAATGCACACTCATGATGATATGACATTTTAATGCAACTAAGAGATCCTAGACATGATCATCGAGTTAAATGAGTGTCCCAAATAATTAGGCATTATCTGGCATACCCTCATATTTATCTTAGTGGCATATTAATCACTCTAATAAGACCAGCACCTGAATATTATTCTAACATGCATGAAAAATGTTGTTTCCTGTTAGGTATTGACTCGCGGAACATGTTGAGAGGTCAAACTTAATTGTTGGACCATTATTTAAAAAGTTATTACTTTTTCCAAATTTCATCCTTTTCTGCCATTTCCATACAGTACAAGAAAACAGTCATTTAAAATATTTATTTGAACAAGAATTTGATGTCACAACATTGGGTTTGTTCTCCTGGTCATTTAGAGACCAAGTTTGTATTTTTGTGACCCATAGGTAACAAGTTATTGCATTTCTAAAATTCCTCTTTTAAATATGTCCCTTTGTCGAATTCTTTTAAACAACAATTAAAACTAAATAGCCAGGTTTGGAAAAAGGTGGAATATGAATTATTCTAGGTACTGGATTAAATCGGATTATCCGATTTTCTTTTGACTCGGAAATTCCGATGGAGAAGAATTTTGAGGTTTGGAGGTACTGAATAAATTCGGAATATCCGAATTTTGTAAAGTCGGAATATCCGATCGACGCAGGGTCGTGAAATTTGGCTAAGGACCCAAAAGCATCTCGCACTAGATTACTTCGGAAAATCTGAATTTTCACTATCCCGGATTATCCGACGCAGAGACTCGAGCGGCGCGCGCGCACGCGCGGCCACTGCGACGGCGACGTGCGACACAGCGGGCGAGGGGAGGAGCGGAGGGCACCGGGGATGTTCGGGTGCTCACCCTGAGCTCGTTGGAGGAGACGGCGAGGTCGGGATGGACCGGAGCGATGGCGACGAGCTCGGACGCGGTGGTCGGGGTCGAAGAAAGGAAACGGACCTCGGCGTCGATTCCCGGCTTCTCTGGCCGATTCCTATGGCGAGGACGGAGAGGAGGTCACGGCGAAGGGAATGGTGGCCTCCACTCCGCTTGGGGCGGCCGGAAACGGCGGCAATGTCTCGGCGACGGCCAGCTCGGTCCGGCCGTGCGGAGAGAGACGAGGGAGAGAGGAACGGAATAGAAAAATCGGGGGAGGGAGCAGGTGTGGCCTCGCGGGGCTTGGTCTCCTCTCAGGTGAGGGCAGAGAGGAGGGGGCCCCGACGCGGCGTCGTGCGTCATGGCCACGGCGGCATGGCGCACTGTGAAAGGAGAGAGACGACGGCGGTTTTTTAGATAACCCCCTGGCCATTTTCTTCCATCACGGATAGGTCCTTTTCTGTTTTAAAATTTAAAACCTGTGGCTTTAGGGATTTAATTAAGGCACTTAAACATCTTCAAAAATTATGACAAAATTTGGGGAGGCTCCCCTTAACCTGTAGAAGCTCCACAAATTTTGGTGTCTCAAAATAAAATAGTTTGGACAACAATTGTTCATAGGTTTTTGAAATTGCATTTTTCCAAAATACAAGTTTATCAACCTTTAGAAAATTTTGAGCTAGTTCCAAATATTATTTTGAACTCTTGGAACTTTCTTGACAAATATAAGATGTCAAGATATTTTGTTTTGCAAGTTTGAGTGCTTTCATTGATTTGAGATTTTATTGAGGCAAGTTGCATTTGTTTTTAAATGTGACAAACAACTAATTATTTAGTCAATTGATATGGATGCCATGATGCAATTAACACAAAAGTGAAAAATTAACACCCATTTTTAGGTTCACTAATTTCGGGCTGTTACACATCCCCCGTGAAGTTTCGTCCAATTCCGAGGATATTTCCAGACTAGCTTTTCTGGAATACAAAAACAGCAGAAAATAGGAACTGGCACTTCGGCATCTTGTTAATAGGTTAGTCCCAAAAAAGGTATAAAAGTGACATAAAGTAGATGCAAAACATGTAGCAATTGGTATAATATTAGCATGGAACATAAAAAATTATAGATACGTTTGAGACGTATCAGTACCCTGCCATAGCTACTTCTTCTTCTTCCATGCCGAATCCCAGCCCTCCCCTTTATCAGCCTTACCATGCTAAGTTTGCAACTCCCCATCTTTTATGACTTTCGCTCTAAGGAAATTAGAGCCGGTCAACCTCGGTCTTAAATCTAAAGGCTCTACAAGTGCCATATGTCAAACACGGGTGTTGATCCTTTTCCCATCATTATTTAGTCCAACTTCACTCGCTTGTTTTTCAATATTTCAAAATTTTAAGCGTTCAAATCCCCTTGGATGTTCGTTTGACTTTGAGTAGCATGCTCCTTTGTTTTAAGCGGCTTCATCCCGCATATAACCAAGATGACAAATCCATCTCAACTGGACGCCACTCTCCTAAGAGCAAGAGGAATGGTTCCCCACCACCACTGCAATTTGCATGCATCCTGCTGCTAGTTTATAAGATTTGGTTGTAATGTCATTGCTTGTTGCTGGCGTTGCAAAGTTGATAAATGCATTAGCTACATATCGCGGACTCTGGTCAAATCCTTCTCCTTATTCGTGAATTCTACCAAGATCTTATACAACCATGTAAGCCAGCTGTTGTCCTCAATGCATAATTAATAGAACAATTGCTTTTCATTTCTATGTAAACTTTTCTATTCAGTCGAACCACAAATCATAGCACTTATGCAGATAATCGTAACTATCAATGAATAATGATTACAATACTGAAATTCTAACTCAACCACGAAAATTGTGTCTCAGCCAAGCTAAACGATCTTTACAAACTTGAATGGCAACTTGCGTCCATCATGGGCGAAGAAACATGTTAGCATTATGGCATCGTCAAATGGTGCAGGTCTGGTTGTGCTAACCACCATGAAGATTTTAATGCAATCTGCCTTCCAAGTATTCCCGTTTAACACATATGTCCTATCACTACGATATGCATATGAACTATACCTCTGTATTTCAATCGTTTAAGAGTTTTCAACACATCTAAAATTCAACATTTATTGCAACTCAATCAACCACAAAGCCACATATTCAAGCGAGTGTCTCCGGTAGCAAACGAGCTCGAGCTCTATTTTGTCTGCCTCCGTAACTATTTTTTAATGTATATTATTGCACAAATCCTAAAAAAGATAGGGTTGTTCCCATGAGTCGTAGGATTATCTGTGATGCTTTTGACATTGCTAGCCATTTCCAACCCTAGATCCCATGCCGGTGATATTTATCTTCATTTTGTATTCCAATTCTATTCATGTGTTAGTTTTAATTTTGGATTTCCATTTGACATTGTATTTAGGTGTGCCATCTTCAAGAACGTATATTCACTAGTACAGAACGACACATCGGATACCCCGCTATGGCAACGACAGGAGTTAGGCGACGGTAAATCGCGACATCCCCCGCGTGCCCGCACTGGGCCGTAAAGCAGGCCCACAACAAAGGCAATGGGTGAATAGTGGAATATATGTTGGCAACGGAGGTTAGTTTACCTCCGTTGCCGATGTGTGCTCATCGCACACGGACAATTTCGTAATCTCCGTTGCCATTAGAAGCAGCCCGACAACCGACCTATAAGAACCTACTATGCCCTTCACTCTCACTCTCACTCTCACTGTCTCACTTCCAACCCTAGCCGCCGCATAGACTCCTCTCTCTCCACTCTCTCGCATGGCTTCCACCGTCGGCGCTGGTAGATCCGGCCATCGCGGCCGTGGCCGCCCCACCCTCCGGGCCTTCAGGCAGCAGCAGCGTCAGCTGGTGTTGCGGGACGAGCTTGCGGAACAGGCCGCCGCCGCTCCGGCCCCCGCGGGCCAGTCCCGCACCCTTGGCGCTCGTCCGCACGGCGAAGGCTCCAATGACCCGCACCCTTCCGGCCGCACCCGCTCATTTGGCCACCATTGCAGCTACCGCGAGATCCTCCAGGCGATGTACTCCGGCCGCCATCCGTCTTCCTCCTTCTCCTCATCCTCGTCCTTCGATGTCACGGAAGAGGAAGAGGAAGAGGAAGAGGAGGAGGATCATGATCTGGAGATCGCTTGCCAACTCTCCCGCACTGATTTCGAGCGCGATGACGCCAAGCGTCGTCAGGGCGAGGCCGATCTGGAGGCGGCGGTCCTCCTCTCCGAGGCCTCGACCCAGGTCGAACATGCCGAGAAGGCGGTCTACCAGTCTGACCTTCGGGCCGCCATAGCCCTCTCTTTGGTCCACGGTGAGGGCAAGGCGCCGCCAGGGGAGGCCGGCTCTAGCTCCGTCGCCGGCGGCGACGCTAAGCGAGCCCGCCTCGCCTAATGTAAGACCCCAGTTCAGTAGTATAATTGTTTTGTAGTTGTAAGTAGCTAATTGTTTATCCATAGATTTGCTCTGTTTTTAGTAGGTATTGTTTACACATAGATTTTAGCTGTTTTCTAGTTGTAAGTAGCTAATTGTTTATCCATAAACTTGCTCTGTTTTTAGTAGGCATTGTTTACACATAGATTTTAGCTGTTTTCTAGTTGTAAGTAGCTAATTGTTTATCCATAGATTTGCTCTGTTTTTAGTAGGCATTGTTTACACATAGATTATTTTAGCTGTTTTCTAGTTGTAAGTAGCTAATTGTTTATCCATAGATTTGCTCTGTTTTTAGTATGCATTGTTTACACATAGATTTTAGCTGTTTTCTAGTTGTAAGTAGCTAATTGTTTATCCATAGATTTGCTCTGTTTTTAGTAGGCATTGTTTACACATAGATTTTAGCTGTTTTCTAGTTGTAAGTAGCTAATTGTTTATCCATAGATTTTCTCTGTTTTTAGTAGGCATTTGTTCTGATTTTAGCTTTGTTTCTGTTATGCCGATGATTAAAATTAGGTGACACCGTGTGATCCGGGGGTGGCGCTAGTGATCCTTGTGATATGCCCAAATACACATCGATCTTGTGCATCCTACTTGGCTCGCTTGCTCCATCCCTGGAATTTGTGTGTCCAATCTACCTATATATGAGGCATTGTTTAGGCTATGTTCTAGTTGTAATTAGTTCTATATTTTCTGCAATGCCGATGAAGAAGCATCTGTCTTGTGTATAGAGATGAAGGAGCTTACATTTTGATTTATTTCATCTCCTTTAGGGCAAGGAGGAAACCTGGAGGCTATGCGGCGGCCGTGAAGACGTAGGAGCGGGGCTCCGTCCACACGGTCCACTGAAGCCGGCGCCTCCAGCAACAAGACTTTTGTGCAGTACTAAATAGGTAGAAGAAGACCACGCAATGAAGCTGGGCGAAGTGGAAGGTGAAGAACCGGCGGCGGTCAAGCAGGAACCATAGGGCTCCGTCGACGGCGCAGCAGGCGTCACCGGCTTTTTTTTTGTTTCCTTTAGCCCTCATTACAAACGGTCAAAAACTAATCTCCGTATCTGATGTAAAGACTAAAGGCAACGATTATATATTATGCCCGTTGCTAAACTTATTGCAAACGATCAAAATCTCCGTTGCCATTGTGAGGCTTCACATCTGAAAGGATCGAGTAGGTTGACTAGAGGGGGGGTGAATAGGCAACTACAAATTTTCTTTTTCTTTTAATCAAATTAGGGAATTGCTCAAATATAAGTTCTCTAGATATGCAACTAGGTGAACAAGCCTATATGATGAGCAATAGACAAGCTAGCAAGATATACTAAACAAGTTAAACTAGCAATACAAGTAAAGGAAGGATAAGAGATAACCACACGGTGACGCGGAGATGATTCCCGAAGTTCACTTCCCAATGGAAGCTACGTCTTCGTAGGAGCGGTGCGGGGTCACAAGTGAGCCCCGAATAGCCTTGATATGGCACACCGTATCTCCCTCGTGTTATCCTCCAATGAGGAGTTCCACGAGCCACTATATGATGCCCTTGAGGTCGGCAACAAACCTTTACAAGGATGAGGCACACTCCACAACCTAATTGGAGGCTCTCACCAAATTCCCACGGCTCCCAAAGCCACAAGAATCACAAGGCCGGGTCGCGTCTCCACAACTTAATTGGAGGCTCCCGGCTAATCCTTGTGGCTACCAAAGCCACAAGAATCACAAGTATCTTCTAGGTATCCAATGAATCAAGTTACACAAGATCTACAAGTGACTAGGTCGATGTAGACGAATCGGCTCGGTGAGGATGTGGATCTAGGGCTCCTCCTTCACTCCTCAAAGTATCAACGTGTTTGAGTGGTTGGAGTGGGAGCACTAGTAGATTGAAGCTTGCAACAATGGTGAAGAGAGAGAGAGGAATCAAGCTTGGTCTTCTAGAGAAGAAGACCCCTTTTTATACTCTTCAAATTCTGGCCGTTGGGGAGCTTTCTGCGCACGGCCGGAACTTCCGCAGCTATGGGCGGAACTTCCGGACCGAAGAAAACTCCAGTCTTCTCAGCGCGGGGCCGCAAACGCGCAGGGCCGGAACTTCCGAGCCAGGGGGCGGAAGTTCCGCACCACCGGAACTTCCGGGACAACTTCCGGGCCAACTTCCGCTTATGAAAGTGAAAACACCCGAGAGCAATTTTGCTAAGCGGAACAAGGAGTGGAAGTTCGTCCGGAACTTCCGATGCCCGGAACTTCCGCAAATCTGACCGGAACTTCCGGAAACTGTTACTTTCTGAATTCAAAGCAGATGAACTTCTGCTGCCCGGAACTTCCGCAAATCCGACCGGAACTTCCGGAAACTGCTATTTTCAGAATTCAAAGCAGATTGCAGGATATTATGTAGACAATATATGTATGCAATCTTTCATGCTGTCAAAGAGATGATAAAACCTGAAATCACTCAACGCACATTAGTGTGCAATTTATTGCTGTAATAAAACCCCAAAAACATTTAGAGAGAGACATGTCCTTTCAATCTCCCCCTTTTTGGTGTTTGATGACAACAATAATTTGCAACAAGGTGGTTTATAAAATATAGACGGAACCCAAATTAGATAGATGTATCTCGGTGAGTATGAGCATAAAATGTAGAGAATACACACAATCCATAGCAATGGGGCTCCCCCTACATTTTATACACCAAGTAGTATATATCATTGATAACTTGCACATGACATATGAAATATAGCTAGAGGGTTTTAGCACACAGCACACATAGTAGATAGATAGATAGATAGATAGATAGGTTCACATGTCTTACACCATGTAGAAAGCATAGTTCTCATACAAGTTTATAAACCCAGGAGTACAAGCAATAAAAATCATCGGAAAAGGCAAGCTTGTGACTCCAACCCATGCAAATCCCCGCATAACCTAAATAGAACAATTCTCCCCCTTTGGCACCAAGACACCAAAAAGGGAGAAAAGCGATGGTAACGTCCTAGGCGGCAGGATGAGTGTCGGAGCCCGGCGGAGGAACAGATCCAGCTTCATCATCATCATCCCAGTTGCGATGCTTGGACAGCCACTGCTCCTTTGGAGTGATAGTACCTTCTATCCAGAGGACACTTCAATCCCCATTCTCCATCATTTGCTTTTGGCGGCGGGCAGCATTCTTGTGATAGCAATGAGCATCATACATGTGTTCCTCCATGTCCTCTTTGAGGCAAAAAGACTTCTTGAGTTTGATGTTGAGCTTCTTAAGCCAAGAGGGTTCCTCAATAGGTGCACTAGGGCCAGCAGCACTAGGGCCAGCAGCAGTAGGGCCAGCAGCAGCAGTTTTCTTCTTCTTAGGTGACTTCGGTTTCTTAACCCGAAGTTGCTTCACTGGATGATCTGTAAGTGGAACACCAAGGTCAATGCGTTCACCATTTTTAGCTCGAGCCCAGCAGTCACGAATCAGCCTCATCACATAAGGACCAAACACAGGAGCCCGCTTATCAATGACAGCAAGATGGAGCTCATTGTAGAGAAAGTTCATCACATCCATCTTCTCCTGAGATTCTTGTTTGGTATAGGTCCAGTACAGCAGATCGATAACAAAGGCATGGACCTGATCAGTATTACCCACACGGGGAGCAAGGGTCTCTCGGAAAATGCGGTGCATGATTTCAAAAGTGGGAATGAGATCATCAGTTTCACAGGGATGCCATCCTCCAGAGTAATTGGAGCCAGAACATCAGAGCTCATAGGGCGGCCTCCCCCATGACATGTCCAGCCCCCAAGAGTATATCCAAGAGAATTCCCGAACTCTTCAAGTGTTGCTTCCAGAACGGTATCCTTTGTCATCCAGCGGAGGGTTCTCTTTTCATCATTGTCAAAATGCACGGTGGAGAAGAACTGAGCAATAAGGAACTCATCATACCGTTGGTTGAGAACCATGATAGGAATTAACCCATATTCTTCACATAAGGAGAGAGCCTCATCAAAATACCCATGGTGTTTCTCAAGCTTCAAGTGATCAATGTCGAGAGAGTGTTGCTTTGTGACCTTGGTCTTTTGATTTAAATAGATGTCATTGTACACCCTCTCTTGATCCGAGGTGTAGAAGAAGGGGTTTGGCACATGAGGATTTCGAGGAGTTGAATAAGGATTCAGATCTCTATACTCTCGGTAGAGGTGACTCCTCATCTTGTCAAAAGTTATCGGTGGAGGTGGTTTCCGGGTTGAGGCTTTCTTGCCGTTGATTTGACCACTTTCTTTGCTTTGCCCTTTGGAAGTTTCTGCTTATCCAACTGCTGCTGCCTAGCTGTCCTTGCGGTGGGAAGGATTTCTTCCTCCTCTGACTCAAACTCCTCATTGGGGCGAGACTTCTTGCGGGAATGGCCCGCCTGCGAACTCGACCCTGAGATATAGGATATGCATAGAAGGAAAGCATGAGGTAAATGCACATACAAACAAAATTATCCATATAGCAAAGCATAGTAACATAGATTCATAGACTCCCAGGTTTCGGAAGTTCCGACAAAGTGGTCGGAAGTTTTGGTCAAAAACCAACTGGAAGTTCCAACCGGGACCAAAACTAGGGTACATTCCAACCACATGAGCGGATCGATTCCTAAATCTAGATGTTTTTAAAACTAGGGTACAATGTCACTACATGGAAGAAGGTGTCAAGTGTGGATTTGATCTCTCCATTCAAGAGATTTAAAAAAAAATGAGCCAACTAGTTCATGCCCAAAGTGGAGTCTAGGTTTGAGATTAAACCATAGAACAAGAAGGGAAGGGCAAAATACCAGAGGCCATGGAGGAGATCAACAGGGGAGAGCACCCCACGGAGCAGATCTGAGGTGTGGCGGCGGGAGTGGCCGCAGCGGTGGAGGAGATCGTCAGGGGCGGCGCCGGTCTTGGAGGTCAAAGCACGGGAGGAAAATGTGTGGAGTGGAGAAGAAGAAGTTACCCCCCGTGGGATAAGAAGTGAATTTTTCCCGACGGGCCGGAAGTTCCGAGCCGAAGCTCGGAAGTTCCGAGCGTGCGGAATTTTTTTTTCGTCACAAATTGCTCCGGAAGTTCCGCTCGTGCGGAATGAATTTTCGATAGAAGCGCTCCGGAAGTTCCGCCCTCCTCAGCGGAAGTTCCGCCAGAGAGGGCAAGAATTTTTGAAAAATAGACAATAAAATTAGAAATTTTGTATGTGCATATGGATTGATAGCATGTTTAATGAGACAAGGAGTGCACACTTAGGTTCAGAACATTGTCACTGATAAGTGGATACACACTTAGGAATTGCAAGATGCAAAGAATAAATGCCAATTCCAAGTGTTTCTCCCAAACTAACATAAGGTTCTATAAATACCCGAATAAATCCAATTAAATCCGAAAAGAACCAACTCTTCATAAAGAAGAGGGCGGTGGCCAAGGCCACCATGTATGAGTTTGTGGTGTGACACCGCGAAGATGTATCTTGGGTTCACGGCCACTACTCGTCATTTAAGCTCACAATTCATGAAATGAAAATATAGAGACAAAATGATTTCTTACTATCGGCATAATGGGGGGAGGGATAGTCCAATGTATTAGGACCGCACTCCCCCTATGTCCATGCCTACATCCAAACCAAATAATATCGTCTAATATGGGTAGGTATGCAAGAAGTCCACTAAGTCCAATTGCTTATGTCCACCACATTTAGTTCTCCTCTCAACTCCTTGAATCTTGCTTCACCAAGAGGCTTTGTGAACATATCGGCGAGTTGATGCTTGGTGTTGACATACTTGATTGCAATATCACCCTTCTCAACATGATCTCGAATAAAATGATACCGATCTCAATATGCTTGGTCTTCCCATGAAGAACCGGATTGTGAGCAATTTTGATGGCACTTTCATTGTCACATAAAAGAGGCACTTTGTCACAAATGACACCATAATCCTTTAAAGTTTGCCTCATCCATAATAATTGTGCACAACAACTTCCGGCGGCAATGTATTCGGCTTCGGTGGAGGACGAGGCCACACAATTTTGCTTCTTGGAAGACCAACTCACAAGGACCTACCAAGGAATTGGCAAGTACCCGAAGTTGATTTTCTATCCATTTTGCAACCCGCCCAATCCGCATCCGAATAACCTACAAGATCAAAGCTTGTCCCATGGGGATACCAAAGACCATAGTTAGGAGTATCCATCAAGTATCTTAGAATCCTTTTAACCGCGGTTTCATGACTTTCCCTAGGACTTGATTGGAATCTTGCACACATACCCACACTAAACATAATATCCGGTCTAGATGCACAAAGGTAAAGCAAAGATCCAATCATAGAACGATAAAGCTTTTGATCAACTTCCTTACCATCCGGATCTAAGTGAAGATCCGCCTTGGAGTCCATGGGAAACTTATATGGCTTGGCATTGTTCATATCAAATTTCTTGAGCATGTCCTTAATATACTTGGCTTGACATAAGAATGTTCCTTCTCGAATTGGTGGATTTCAAAGCCAAGAAAATAATTCAATTTCCCATCATGGACATCTCAAATTCCTTGGTCATTAGCTTGAGAATTGATCACTAAATTCATGGTTAGTGGAACCAAAGATAATATCATCAACATATATTTGGCATACGAAAAATCTCCATTTATCCTTTTTGTAAAAAGGTGGGATCTATTACCCCAATTTCAAAGCCACGGTCTACTAAGAACTCCTTGAGATGATCATACCAAGCACGTGGAGCTTGCTTGAGCCCATAAAGAGCCTTATGTAGTAAGTAGACATGGTTAGGAAATTTAGGGTCTTCAAAACCCGGAGGTTGTTTCACATACACAATTCATTTAGTGGACCATTTAGAAAAGCACTTTTAACATCCATTTGATATAAGTAATTTATGAGTAGATGCATAGCAATAGTAAGCGAATGGATTCAAGTCTAGCAACGGGGGCATAGGTTTCACCGTAGTCGACTCCTTCGATTTGGGTGTAGCCTTGTGCAACCAATCTTGCTTTGTTGCGGATGACTTGACCATGTGAGTCTTGCTTGTTCTTGAATATCCACTTGGTTCCAATGACATTATGGATGTGTCTTTGGGTCTTTCAACTAATGACCATACTTTGTTGCGCTCGAAGTTGTTCAACTCTTCATGCATAGCCGCAACCCAATCCATGTCTTCAAGAGCATCATATACCTTGAGAGGTTCTAAGCTAGACAAACAAGAGACATGACCACAAAAGTTAGATAATTGATTGCGTGTGGACACACCCTACGATACTCCCAAGGATATTTTCTTTGAAGTGTTGATGATCCAATTTGATGCACGCCGGATGACCGGCGTTCCATGGCTTGACCAATTGTTTCACCAACACAAATCTTCATCATTGCCTTCATCTTGTTCATGGTCAACCCGAAGTGGAGTTCTTGGAGTTGTGGGTTCATTATGTTCTTGTTCACCACTAGAGTTGGGTGGGTCTTGACCATTTCTTGTTCATGTGATGAATATCTTGTTCTTGTTCTTGATAGTTGTTGATCAATTGTTGAGGTGGATGGCTCAACTTGAGTAGAACTTGTTCCTTCTTCTTGAGTATCATCAATAGGTTCTTCAATAGGAATAAGTTCTCCAATCCCCATAGTTCTTATGGCTTGAGATGGAGCACATCACCTACATCATCATGATCAATATGCTCCGCTTGGGAGCCATTATCCTCGACAAACTCCACATTCATAGATTCTTCAACACATCCGGTGGATATGTTGTAGACCCTATAAGCATGAGTTTGCGGCATATCCAACAAGAATACCATCAAAAGATCTAGATTCAAATTTAGCAATTTTGCAACCTTTAATGTAAACATGGCATTTGCATCCAAATACTCGAAAGTAAGATACATTTGGCTTTTTACCGGTGAGGAGTTCATATGGTGTCTTTCATGAGAGGACGAAAGAAGAGCCGGTTTGAGTAGTGACAAGCGGTGTTGATGGCTTCGGCCCAAAAGTTGTATGGGGAATGAAATTCGGCCATCATAGTTCTTGCCATATCAATAAGAGTGCGGTTCTTCCTTTCGGCGACACCATTTTGTTGGGGAGTATATGCAGCGGAATATTGGTGTTGAATGCCCTCCCCACTTAGGAAATCATCCATAGTGTAATTCTTGAACTCCGTACCATTGTCACTTCTTATTGCCAAAATCTTGGAGTCATATTGGCGTTGAACTAGGGTTGCAAAGTCAATGAATATCTTTTGAGTTTCACTCTTCTCTTGATGTAGAAAGTCCAACAATATCTTGAATAATCATCCACAATCACCAAACAATATTTCTTGCCACCAAGACTATCATATGTGGGAGGCCCAAAGAGATCCATATGAAGGAGCTCCAAAGGCCTCTTAGTGGAGATAATGGTCTTCTTGGGGTGATTCTTTTCATGCATCTTTCCGGCTATGCAAGCACTACAAGGACGATCTTTGGAAAAATTAACATCGGTTAGTCCTACCACGTGTCCACCCTTCACAAGAGTTTGTAAATTTCTCATACCGACATGGCCTAGCCGGCGATGCCAAAGCCAACCCTTGTCGGATTTAGCCATTAGACACGTGGCAATTTGAGTGGTCTCTTTCGAGAAATCGACCACATACAAACCGTTCTCACGAAATCCAACAAAGGCTACTTTAAGAGATTGAGTGAAAAGGATGGTCACGTGGTATTTATTAAAGATAACGGTGTAACCGGCATTGCATAATTGACCAACGGAAAGTAAATTATATGAAAGAGATTCAACAAGAGGACCTTCTCAATGGATAACTCCGGAGTGATCACTACCTTGCCATATCCCAATACCTTAAGTCTTGCATTGTTCCCAACGGTGACATGAGAGAATGTGAGTAGTTGTTTCAATAAGCCTTTACTATTCTTTGCTTCCGGTCATGTGGGATGAACACCCACTATCAATGAGCCATGAAGATCCACCGGAAGAAAAGTCCTACAAGAAATCAAGTCTTTGATTTAGGTACCCATTTTGGAATGGGTCCTCTTTTGTTAGTCACAAGGGTCTTTGGAACCCAAATAGCATAGTGATAATCATCTCCATATGAAGTGCCAACATATTTAGCAAAAACACAACCATTTCTAGATTTCATAAGAACATATGAAGGGTTGTATTTTCCCGCAAAGTCATTGTGAGTGGCATTGCCCCTAGTGGCATCACCAATCACATTTGTCTTAGCCAACTCCCCCTCCTTCACAAAAACAATATCTTTGGAAGGGGAGTAGGCTTCTTCTTCTTCTTGTTGACCTTCTTGGACTTAGGTGTAAACCCAAGTCCTTCCTTGCCAACCACTCCCTTTTGATTGCTCAAAAGATCATTGAGGTTCTTCTCCCCTTGGATGCAAGTGGCTAGACCCTTCTCAAGTTGGGCCTTCAACCTAGTGTTCTCCTCAATAAGAGATGCCTTCACACACAAAGGGTTAGAGGTACAAGCATTTGCATCTTTATCATTATGAGATGTGGTGAAGCTAGCATAGATGTATTGAGCTTGTAATTTAGCATATGACTCCTTGAGCTTGGTGAGCTCACTTGAGGTCACCTTGTGGGTTTCCCTAAGTTGCTCAAAACTCTCAAAGAGTTTGTTATGACTCTCTACAAGCTCATCATTTTTAATTTTTAGATCATTAGCAACTTGAATAGAGGTTTCACGGTTTCTTTTGCCTTGGATAGATCCATTGGCTTGTGTCTCCTCAAGTTGCTCCCGGAACAATTGTTCCTCAACAAGTTGATCTTCTAGCTCACCAATTTTATCGGCATGATCACATGCATGCCCTTCGAGCTCACAAATCCTAACTCCTTTTCCTCAATGAGGTTTTGGCTTCTCCATATTGATACAAGAGGGCCTCAACCATTTTCTTGGTTGGACCTTGGAGTTTGTTCACAAAGAGGGTAATCTTGTCCTCATCCTCATTTTTCCCTACATCCTCAACACAATCCAATAGAGATGGGTTAGAGGAGATAGTAATTTTAGGTGGGGAAATCACCTTTGTTTCCTTGGCCATAAGGCACATAGGCTTGGAGATCTTGTCGTCGTTCGGGGCGGAGAAGAGGGGTGCCAATGAAGGAGGAAGCGAGCCCATTGCAAGAGCCGCCATTCCTACTTCTTCACTTGAGTTTTATCCTCCTCGCCACCGGACTCGTATTCCTCTTGAGAGGATGCCACAAGAGCCTTTTGAGGTGATCTCTCATGAAGTTAGGCTTGGGGTGGTATTTGTTCTTCTTTAGAATGAGTTGACCACCATTATCCTCCCTTCTCTCATAAGGGCAATCCTTCACAAGGTGAGTGTCCTTTCCACAATTGAAGCACATTCTTTTCATTGGTGGGGAGGGGTTGCTCTTGTTTCTTCTTGTTCCAAACTTGGTGGCGGCAAGAGCAAGAACCTCATTGAGCTCACCCTCCAAATCTTCTTCTTGTTCATAGACCGGGCTATCTTCATATCTTGGTTGGTCTACCACACGGGCCTTCAAAGCAAGAGTCTTTGGGCCACGGACATTGTTGAAAGACTTGGATGTGGACTTCAATGTATCATAGGTGACAAATTGCGCCAACATGTCATTGGGAGTCATTGTTGTGTAATCCGCTCTTGCATGGAGGTTCATCACCATAGTTTCACTATATGGCATAATTGCTTGAAGGAACTTGGCCTTGACCCATTCATCATCCATATCCTTCTTTCCATTTTCCCTACATGTCACCACAAGCTTGTAGAGTCTTCGGTAAAGTTCAGTCGGAGTCTCTTCGTTTAGCATGATGAAGTTGTCAACTTGATATTGAAGGACGGCCGCATTGGAGCGTTGAATGCCCTCATTTCCTTCATACACGGTTTCAAGATGGAGCCAAGCCTCATTGCAAGTTTTGAGATTCCGCACTTGATCTTCATCATTTGCGGTCATAGCACTCTCAAGAATGAACTTGGCATTTGCATCAAGTTGCTCATCAATCTCTTCTTGCTTGGTCAAGTTGTTGGGATCAACCGGGTTGAAACCATGTAGAACCACCCTCCAAAGATGCACCGAAGAGCTGCGAAAATAAGACTCCATAGATTTCTTCCAAGTGAAATAACGAGTATTATCAAGCTTAGGAGGGGGTTTACCAAGGTTGGTTACATGAGGTTGGGTGAGTGGAACTTGAGTGAGATATGATGTAGGTGGAGCAAAGTTAAGAGAGGGCTTCTCACTAGGTTTAGGTTTGTTTGGGTCATCCTTATCAACCAAGGCCTCAACGATAGTGGCACCGGTTGATGAGGAGGCATTGTGAGTATTAATGACCCGAGTATATACCTCGTCCACCATTTTGCCCTTCATGATTCCAAAGAGTTCAATCATGGCTTTCATGGTGACCGGGGCATCCTCGGTTATGGTTATCCCCGCTTCACTTAGTTCTTTCTCAAGTTGTTCTTTATCATTTTTATCTTGTAGTTCCTTAGCAAGTTTTAAGTCCTCCTCGGTAGTCATCCTCCTCTTTAGGCTGTTAAGCCCTTAACAAAGAGACCTTGCTCTGATACCAATTGAAAGGATCGAGTAGGTTGACTAGAGGGGGGGGGGGTGAATAGGCAACTACAAATTTTCTTTTTCTTTTAATCAAATTAGGGAATTGCTCAAATATAAGTTCTCTAGATATGCAACTAGGTGAACAAGCCTATATGATGAACAATAGACAAGCTAGCAAGATATACTAAACAAGTTAAGCTAGCAATACAAGTAAAGGAAGGATAAGAGATAACCACACGGTGACGCGGAGATGATTCCCGAAGTTCACTTCCCAATGGAAGCTACGTCTTCGTAGGAGCGGTGCGGGGTCACAAGTGAGCCCCGAATAGCCTTGATATGGCACACCGTATCTCCCTCGTGTTATCCTCCAATGAGGAGTTCCACGAGCCACTATATGATGCCCTTGAGGTCGGCAACAAACCTTTACAAGGATGAGGCACACTCCACAACCTAATTGGAGGCTCTCACCAAATTCCCACGGCTCCCAAAGCCACAAGAATCACAAGGCCGGGTCGCGTCTCCACAACTTAATTGGAGGCTCCCGGCTAATCCTTGTGGCTACCAAAGCCACAAGAATCACAAGTATCTTCTAGGTATCCAATGAATCAAGTTACACAAGATCTACAAGTGACTAGGTCGATGTAGACGAATCGGCTCGGTGAGGATGTGGATCTAGGGCTCCTCCTTCACTCCTCAAAGTATCAACGTGTTTGAGTGGTTGGAGTGGGAGCACTAGTAGATTGAAGCTTGCAACAATGGTGAAGAGAGAGAGAGGAATCAAGCTTGGTCTTCTAGAGAAGAAGACCCCTTTTTATACTCTTCAAATTCTGGCCGTTGGGGAGCTTTCTGCGCACGGCCGGAACTTCCGCAGCTATGGGCGGAACTTCCGGACCGAAGAAAACTCCAGTCTTCTCAGCGCGGGGCCGCAAACGCGCAGGGCCGGAACTTCCGAGCCAGGGGGCGGAAGTTCCGCACCACCGGAACTTCCGGGACAACTTCCGGGCCAACTTCCGCTTATGAAAGTGAAAACACCCGAGAGCAATTTTGCTAAGCGGAACAAGGAGCGGAAGTTCGTCCGGAACTTCCGATGCCCGGAACTTCCGCAAATCTGACCGGAACTTCCGGAAACTGTTACTTTCTGAATTCAAAGCAGATGAACTTCTGCTGCCCGGAACTTCCGCAAATCCGACCGGAACTTCCGGAAACTGCTATTTTCAGAATTCAAAGCAGATTGCAGGATATTATGTAGACAATATATATATGCAATCTTTCATGCTGTCAAAGAGATGATAAAACCTGAAATCACTCAACGCACATTAGTGTGCAATTTATTGTTGTAATAAAACCCCAAAAACATTTAGAGAGAGACATGTCCTTTCAACATCAGTGACAGAGGCGGGGACACAGACCCTTTCTCCGTTGCCGAAGGGGTTTTTGGCCCGTTTCCGATGTGTCGTTCTGTACTAGTGATTATTCATGTTTCGGTGTTGTATATTAGCAACAAAACCAATAATCGGACCAGAGTAATTTAAAATGGTCTCATCTATTTATATTGAACATTTTTACCTTGTCATGATTAACGTTGGTGTTATGTTGTTTTCACTTGTTCATACGTCAGTGCACACAATATTATTTTATGTATGTAAGTATTAGGAAGATAAACATGCTAACATGTGTTGTATATTAAGTTAAATACTTTTCATACATTTTAATATTTACAATTAAATTGTATTTTCTAGTGGTAAACTGGAAATGAAATCTGTAGGAACATGGTATTTATTTAGTTTGTGATGTTTAAGAAAATATCTTGGTACATGAATTTCACATATATTATCAAAATACTGCACATATAAATTATGGCCCTCAATGTCCTATAGTGCTTTATATGTACAGTTTCCCATAGTATTCTCAAATATCTAAAAATGTTAGTCAAATGTTGGTACTAAATCTAGAGGACAAGACTATAAAAGTGTTAGCATAACTAAATCGGTAATTCTAGATCATATAAAGTATCAGTTATTACGTTTTTACTCGAATCCCCTCTTCCACTTTCTTTTTTGTGGTGCATGTTTGACAATCAAAATGTTCATTTTATTTTGTGCGGGTGTGATGGTGGTGATGATGATGTTGTTTACTTGGTTCTTTCATGTAGTTTATCTCTACAAGAAAAAATAGTGCAACATGTCTATATGGTGTACCCGTTTCAGAAACACCAGTAACATGGTTGCTTTCCAACTTGATCGAAAAAAATCTAGTCCTCTCGAAATCAACCCAGATCACTAACATGAAAAACCATTTATAACATGTTAAAAGCATGTGTGCACAACAATTTTACTATCTGTCTGTTCCAAGAATAAGGCACACACTCTTTTCGAGATTTATGTTTGACCAAGACTTAGTATAAGTAGATGGGACTTATTGATAAATAATTTATATCATTCAAAAGTATTTTTCAATATTAATCTAACGATATCAATTTTTTCTATAAAGTAATCATTTAGTATATTGTTGCTTCACTTTTCCGGTCAAAGTTCGTCTCGAAAAATATTTGCGCCTTATAAACAGGAGCAGGGGAAGTTTGCTTAAGCCTGGCAGCCATGCTAGAGCGCCGCCTCTCTTTCTTTCGAGCCAAACAGAGCCACTACGGAGGTATCTGGTTTGGTTTCTTGATTTGCTTATTGGTCTATAGGCAGTGTTATGCAATCCTGGGTATGCTAAAGTATTTTAGCTCTAATTGTGACACATGTGAATTATACGAGTGTGCTTGCCTGACCCCTTATAGCCCATTAATATATCCTGATTGAGAGCAGGGAGCCCCGGCTATCCTTATGCCGTGCTCCGATCCGTTTTTTTCCCACAATCGATATGGGACTAAACCGAATACTTATTATGTATTTACTAGCTAAATGCCCGTGCGTTGCCACGGCATTTTGTCGCAAAAGTTTGAAGTTTTTTTCCCCAGAAAAAATAAACTTCTCAACCAAATAAGATGACTCCCTGTGGGGGAACGGAATGACCTTTTGTTTTCCTAGATAGCGAACTTAGGTAGCTCGAAGAGTGGTCTTTTCGGTTTTATTTTATTACAAAACATAATTAGCGTGTAGGTCAGAATAAGTTCTCGTAGGATTGGTTTTTTTTGTCACACGTTGTTAGTTTTCTTTTCCGGTTGTACGTACCGTTTCGCTTGTTTTTCACGTATCATCACCAACTATCACCACCTTAAGCCAAGTTTTCAAACTATGCATTGTAATTTTGTACGTCTATCATCATTGAGAACATCCATGATTTCTTACAGATTTTTTAAAACTTGTAAATATATTTTTCAAAATTTTAAAGTAGCGTGATCACTGAAAGTTCCAAATTTGAGGTAGCTATAAACAGACTGGACTTGTAACTTCCTTAGGGAGAACTGCAGAAGTACAAAGAGTGAACTACAAATTTGGCTTGTTTTCCACGTGGGCACACAAATACTATTTATAACTCAATCCACGGAGTGCCTGAATCTGTCGCAAGAGCAACTACTTCATCCAAAAAAAACAAAAACAAAACCCCCATTAGGAGGAACGTTAACCACAACCGGCTATATCAGCGGGCTGCTCCAACTGGTGATGGACAAGCTCCGAGCGACTGACTTCTGCTGATGCTGCTTGCTACGCTCGACATTGAGGAGCTCTGATCAAGTCTGTGCATAGCCAGCTGGAGGTCGACAACTCGTGGCATGCTGAGCTCCCGTGAAGGTGAAGCTCGGAGTGGAGAAATTAGGTTCTGTGCGTTTGCAATGCGTAAGATTCAAAAGTACAGAATCGAGAAATTAATGGCGAACCTACCCATTTTTACGAAATAATTTCAGAAATAAACACAATACCATGTGAGATCCGCAGGTTCCTCCCAGGTCCCATGCGAGCAGGTTCCTCCCATGTGAGATCCGCAGGTTCCTCCCATGCGAGCAGAGATTTAAGAAGGGGCTCAATGGGCTCTGCATCGTCTCAAGCAGATGGATGAGACGGAAGCACGTGCGCAGCCGCTCCATTGGTGTCGGATAGGCGGACGGCGCACAATCTTGCTGCTCTGGGTCTCTCGGGTAGCAGCGGTGGTGGGGAAGGAGATGGGAAAGGCCCCGGCGGCGTTTGCTGCAACGAGTGCTTAGGGATACACGATTGTTTCTTTTTTCTTTTTCACGGGAGTATCGAACTGGTAAGTCTAACTTAGCGGTGGCAAAGGAGTAGAACAGTCTAGCGATGAGGGGTAAAACTGGAAAGTAAAAAAACCGTACCAACCATCACCTGAAGACATATTATATAAGTAGAGATAGAGATAGAGATAGAGATTATATTTTTTTTTGAAAGCCTGCGTACATCAGAGAGTACCACATACAACGTATGAAGTACAAGAACAAGTACAGAAAGCCAACGCAGGGGAACAGAGCTAGATCAAGCACCAGCAACATCGCCGGCGAAGAAGACGAAGATCGCTGACCTCCTTCTTACCACGGCCCAAGGGTACCTCCTTCCTTGAAGATCGCCGCAGAGCCCGTCCGCCGCGCAGCGGCGGAGCTTATGCCGATGAACGAGTACGGCGAGCACCCTTCCGCTCCAGCACCACCACCTTGCCGCAGCCGTCTTCGTCCCCAGCGCTGGCAGAAGCCGCGAGGCTCGCCCAGCCCTGAGTTCCAGCCTCCGGGTCCTCCCTCGTAGCTCCACCGCGTGGAAATCGACCTCCCCGCCGGCCGGCAAGGAGGAGGAAGATCCAGAGGAAAACCGGGAGATCCGGAGATCCCCGGCCGCCAAAAGCCGCACGCGCCACGCCGGAGCTCCGAGGAGCCCGCCACAGAAGGGGAACGCGCCGACCCCCACCTAACCACCGACACCATCGCCACCTCCACGACGCCGCCGGCGGGGTTCCTACCACACCCTACACTATGTACAGGCCGGGATCCGGGGATCCTCCACCCTCCCGCCGCCGGAGCGACGCCGGAGAGGGGAGAATCCCGCGAATCGCCGGCGAGCGAGGTGGATGGACGGGAAGTTCTCAAAAATCGCCTCTCTGTCTACAGTAGAGAGAGAGGAGAGCGGTCGGCCGAGCTCTTTGACCCATTTAGAGATAGAGATTATGTACATGTAACTCGAAGCATTGCCTTAATTTTACTTTGATTGGGAAAGATTAGGTAGTCATTAAAATCTTCGTGTATATCTCATGCTCCAACTTAGTTCTCAATTGCTGTTTGATTGAGCAGGAATGAAGTGCAAAGGTCTTCCCCGGCCGCCTGAAGAAGTGAATCTTGACCCAACACGTGTCCGTGTAGTGGAGTCCCAGAAGAGTAGGATCGTTTGCCTGAACTGTAAGCGTATTAACTTGCCCATGCGAATATGCGATTGCAGTGATCCTCGAAATCACACAAGAAGCTAGTGCAAAATCTAAAGCAACCAATGTTGTCGTGTTAATAATCATGCAATCCCATGTCCGGGCAAATGCAGCAACGCATGTATCTGTACTGTACATCTATCTACTCCCGGCACGCCGTACATCCCAATCAGCAGCAGGTTCGATCAATTAAAGATTCCGAAATGCAATCCAAGAATGATCACCAAAGCATCAGCAGCTCGCTTCACATCGATCGATCGGCATCACATGCTACGGCATGACGGCCACCTCCTTGTGATCGTTGGCCGGGTACGACGGCTCCGTCGTCTCCGACCGCTGCTCATCTCGGACGGCGGCGGTCTCCTCCTGTCGCAGCCGCACGACGTGGTCCCACCTGTCCTGGAGGAGGTACACGAGCGCCACCGCCGAGACCTCGGCGGTGAGGAGCGCCGTCCAGACCCCGACGCTCCGCCCCGTCCTCTCCCGGTACGTGTGGAGGCCGATGTAGACGTTGGCCACCCCCACCACGCACACCACCATGCCCAGCAGCCAGTGCGCCAGGTACCACGCGCTCCTCGCCTTCACGGCCCTGACCAGAAAAACCATTATTCAGATCACAAGCTTCACTGAAGACACAGAGAGAAATGTAAGATCTTGATGGGATTTAGGCCGAACCTGTCGGGCCTGAGGAAGCCGACGAGCGGCTGGAGCCAGATGAGGCCGTAGACGGCGAGCCCGATCCGCTGGTGGGTGTTGTTGAACGCGTTCTCGAAGTTCCTCACCGACAGCACCGCGCCGGCGGTCGCCAGGACCACGCCGGCGATCTGCGCGGTGACGTGGCAGTAGAAGAGGACCCTGACAGCCTTGGCGCTCTTCACGTTGCTGGAGACCCGGATCAGCAGCACCCCCACCGGCATCAAGAAGCCGACGGAGGACCAGAGCAGGAACGCGTGCAGCTTCAGCTGCAGCGACAGCTTGGGCGTCAGCTGCGACAACAGTTAACATCAGAGTGTTCTTGTCAGTGATACAACTTCTACCGTGAAATGGTCAGATTCTTGTAAAGATAAATGGTAACATGGGGAAAAATCTCTGAAATTTACCTCCAAAGGCTGAGCAGTCTTGTAGCTTAGATTTAGATCCTCCAGGCTATCTGAAGCACCCAGGGCTGGGTATACAAGCAAGAGAATCACACATCCTGACAGTGCAGGGAGCAGCAGTCTTTTTCTTCCAAGCAGCAACATTGATGCTTGTGGACTGAACCTCCTCTCTCTCAGCAGGAACAGACACCACCAAGAATATCGAAAAGAGCAAACAACTGAACCGAACAGCAAAAGATCAAGCTGAAAGGAGATCGATCGATGCGTCTACGCTAACAATGGCAGGGGGAGAAGAAGAAGATGAATAGGACAAGCTTCTACCCTCTGATCTCCCCTCACTGCCACCTCATACTACAATGCAGTCAAAGCCATTCCTTCCTTGCAAGCTCTCCCTCAACTTAAATACCAGCATTCGAACAAGAGCCAAAAGGAAACCTGACCGCACTAAACAATGAGCAAATAAATGAATGCAGAGACCAATGCTGGCCGAACGCTAACCCTCCGACGGATGTTCTTCCTCCCGGGTTACTTGTGGCCGAATGAAAGAATATGGCTGGCCAGCAAGCTTGAGGAATACAAGATTTAGTTGGTCCAAGAGCATAACTTGGCAGGGTTGTCCTATGCCTATCTATGCTGCCTATATCTCCTTTGGATGGATGGAATGATTTGGGTATCAGAAGCTGCTTTTGCCGCTTAGCAACTATGCATATAGAGTACCCAGTAGCATGGTGGACTTTTGTTGGGGAATGGAATATGGGATATGGTGAGGGATGGGCGCTTTTGAGCACATTGTGCTTTTACAGCTCTGTGTGTATGATGGTGTGAGAGGATGGCTTTTGTGGTGGAGCTGCAGGAAGATAGCACACAAGTAGCAGCAAGATTTGTTGGATGTTGTATCAGCATCCAGCTGCCATTTTTTTCCTTTTCTTTGAAAGTAGGGTGTTGTTCAACTGTGCAATTAAGTTTGTAGCCAAAGTGCCCTAGTCCTTCTAGAGTCTAGACCAAGGTATCTCTGCTTTGTTTGGGTCATGACACTTGCTACTTTTTTTCTGTTCGTTTTGGGAAGAGACGCCATGGCATTGCTCCATGACGCCATTCACACACATGTGAGAAATGTCTACACTCTGCATCAACTTGAAAAAAAAGAGTGTAGTTAGTACTTAGTAGCCTTGAATATTTGATTGATTTCATATTATTACACTGCGATCGACGTCCTCATAACGGGATCGAGACCCCGGGATCCCAGATCTCGGCAGGTGAGCGGTTCCGGTTCAGGTTGCTTAAACAGCGGGCTAATGATGCAGACACCACCGCCATAGACGACGCAAAACCTTTGACAGGAGCTAGTGAGCTCTAGGTCCAACCTCTCTGTGTCCTCCCGGTCTCCCAGCAACTCCATGTCTGATTGATTCTACCAATCAAAATCCATCCATGGCAATCTCCATGCAAAATGCATGTATGTATGTCTGATTAGGAGGAGCCATCGTAGATCGCTTTTAGGCAGATCATGTGATCGATTTTGCATTGAGATTAATAAAGCATAAAGCTCAGGGTGGTGCAAAGGGGATAGGCTGAGCAAGGAAGCTGCATGAGAGATCATCTTCATGGTTGTCAAACAAAGGCAGGAGTTGTTGCTAATGGGAGGATCTGTTATGGAGTCCCTGTCATCGCATCGACAGACACACCTACGTGGTCCTGCTTTGGTCAAGATAAATAGAGAGAATTTCCTGTACTATCAAGGGAAAAAGCGACGAGCTCAGCATCCATAATTACGATCTCAGTGTGACACTGTCCTATCGTCTTCGTTTGCTACTGAATCAAGTACGTTGTTTGCCTGATACGCTGGGTGCGTACGTTCTTGTCCTGACGAGGGTATCAAAACGAATCCACTTAGAGCCAAATGATGGTGTTAATTAATTAAATAACTAACAGAGTATGAAGATCATATCTCTTTAAGCAATGAGCAACCAACCGACCCTGCATCTGGACCTTTTGTTCCTTCTTTTTAGCCTTTTCTCCAAAGGAGAAGCAAATCATTTCTCTTTCAAACCAAACTTACCTTTTTTCTCTTTCAAATGGAAGTTATACCACTATCAAGTTTTGATGCACACGGCCTTTTCCCTTTAGTAACAAAAAAGAAACCACACAACTTTACAAAGAAATACATCAATCAACCGAAAGCCACATTCCCGACAACAAATGTCGCTACACCTACAACCTTGATGAAAGTCGTGGACATGATCGGAGCCATGTGCACTGACCTCACACACCTACGCATCTAAATCCAGAGGCATCAACCAGGCTGCCCAACAGCGAGCCGGGAGCACACATCGTTCCAATAGACTCTCAGCATACACCACATACGCACACTCGGAAGGCGTTGCCGCCGTTTTCCGCCAACCCATCTTCTTGAGAGATCAACGTCCAATGCCGAGACCCGCTGTGCCATGCCGCGAGACCCGCCGTTGTCGACGCGGAAGATGCCACGCCATGCCACCTTCTGGCTCCCAGCCAGCCCTGATCCAAAAACGATGCACTCAGGAGGGAGAACGGCGCAGATCGTAGGCATCGTCTAAACCCGGTAGGCCCAAATCTAGGCTTTCTCCCGGAGCAGTCCGAGCGCTATATATGACGATGCCTGTGATCCGCAATATGTACGCGCGGCAAAAAGTTTCTTGAAAGAAGAACTTTTTATTTTATTTTCCTTCGCAAAAAGACAAATTTTGTTGTTGGAAAAAATCCTTTTCACATGACATTTTTTGTCTTCTTACACGGGCCAAAATAAAAAGTCGTTTTTCGTGAAACTTACTGCACACACATAGAGCGTGAACCTTTTTCTGAATTTTTTTATAGCATTTAGAAATGTGTTTTTCAAAAACAGGGCATATGCCCTCATGTTAAGCTATGTTATATCCCATAAAGCCCCTTTTTATAACATCCCAAATATGTGATGAAACTCATCAAGAAACTTGTCTATTCCTAGATCGATATTCTTCTCCATTTGTGATATGGCCTTATGGATCTCCTTGTCTACGAAGTTGGGCGTAAGGATAGCATTCTCATTCGGATTTAATGGTGGAATATCACTATTTTCATATTCTATCGTGGGAAGTTGTTTTGAGTCGATACTCAAACAACTTCTTATAATATTTTGTGATATAGACTTCCAGATTCCCCTCACCAACGATTGTTCCTTCGTCGTGTTCCAGCTACAAGACATTTTTCCTCCTATGTTTACGTTCGCTAGGAGGTAAAAATATTTAGCATTGTTACCACCTTCATGGATATGTCAAACTTTAGCACGTTGACCCCATATGGACCCTCATCACGCCTAAGTATTTCTATACGATCGTTTACATCTCTAATAGCATCTCTCCTGATGGAGTAAGAGGTGTGTTCTCCACCTTAAGATCTAGAAAGTCAATAATATTTGACATACATTATTTTTTTTTATAGGCACTACTCCCATATGTAGCCAACCTCTTAAAAATTCTCTAAATTTCGGCGTATTTAGGTCGTAATAGAATTCAATCTTGATTTCACCACCTCGTAGATACCCTCCTGTCGCAGCAAGGATAGCTCAAAAGAAAATTGTGCTTTAGTTCCTAGGTGAACTTATTCGCCTAAGTCGATAAGCAATGGTGTGTGATCTGATCTCAACCTTTTTAGGGTATGAACCATTACTAGAGTAAATGTATGTCTCGTTCCACATTAGCTAGAACTCTATCCAGCTTCTCTTATGTTGGCTCCGATATACGATTTTCCCAAGTGTATTGTCTACCTGAGAGGGCTATCTCCCTGGGGATATCCCTAGCTACCATTTTCCTTCTATTCTTTCTTGCAAATAGCAATTTTGAAAAAGGAGGCATGTTGTTGTTCCAATAGGCGATTTAAGTATGTAGGCAAAGTGCCCAAGTCCTGCTAGACAAAGGTGTGTCCGATTTGTTTGGATCATGGCATTTTTTTTTACAGTTCTTTTTCGGAGACGTGCCATGATAGATGACACCATCCACTCATCCAGACACAATGTGTAGGTACCCTGCATGTTGAGTTGTTGATTGATCGTAGTTAGTACACTATGGTTCGATGTCGTCGTAATGGGTTCCAGATCTTAGCGGTGGAGCAGTCCAGATTGCTTAAGCAGCGGACTAATGATGCCACCATCGGCGTACGCCGCAAAGACTGCGGTGAAGGCATTGTTTTGAGAGCGAAGACTGTCTTCCGGGTGAAAACCTGAGATCTATGATCGGGCGACGACAGCGCTTGTGCTCTGTTCCTTCTTGAAGACGTCGCTTTTGGAGAAGCTGGACTTCTGGTGCTGTCTTGGCGGTCTTAGCACTGTTGCTTCAATGATATGATCACTATAGCGGGACTTTTCTTTTTTGTAATTATTCTCTCTTTTTTTGCAGCTGTGTGCATCTGTAATGCCGTTAGGGCAATGCGTTGTTGCAGAGTCTGGGTGTAATTGGTATCTTCGCGATATTAATATATACTCTTTATCTAAAAAAAATCGAAGTACGCCACAAAGCCTTGACGGAACGTAGCTAGTGAGCTCTAGGTCCAGCTCGGTCTCCCAACGACTCCATCTCACCATGTCTGGTTGATGCTACCTAGTATGTGCGTACTTAGCTAGTTAGCTGATTAGCTCCCTCTCCACATCGCCATGGCAATCTCCATGCAAAACGCCTGTCTGGTCAAGAGGAGCCGTCATCGACCGCTTTGGATCATGTTACTTTTGCATGGAGATTAAAGGAAGAAGGGAGAGAGGATTTCGTTGTCTTGATTAGGAATTCGAATCCACTTAAAGCCGAATGATGGGGGTTTTAGGCTTGAGGATTTCAGATAGTATAACAGAAGCACTAAGTGTCCCAAACTTAATTAATTAGTGTCCCAAACTTGTTTCCTTTTAGCCTTTTCTCCGTTCAAAGGAGAAGCAAATCATTCCTCTCGCAAAGCAAAACTTTAGGTAGGCTAGGCTGCGAAGAATCCAGCAAGGGACGGTGCACGTAACCTGCCACGGTCACATGCGAGTGCGACGCGATGCGATGACAGCCACTGTTCAGGCAAAAGAGAAGGAGAAAAAAGAAGTGCAGAAAGGACAGGACAATGAGTAGCATTATGTTTTCTGCGAGTGCACTCATTAGGGCCATGGGCCAGCACACACAGTCCACGCGAATCAAGAGAGACGGTGAAAAGTGCTGGATTGGGGCCGCCCTTGGGAGCAGCCTTGTAGTCCCCAGCCCACTACCATCCGCTTCCCTCCCTCCTCTCGTGATGATAATGGTGCTTGCACAATGTGTCTCTGTGAAACTTTGGTGATAGTTTGTGCATACACTAAATATTCCTTGAAATCTTCTGCAAATGTCACTTTGGATTACGGAGTGCAGTTGATGTCGGGTGAAGCCAAATCTGCAGGCAGGCGGCTGAGGCCCGCTGCGCCCCACCATCGGGTAGAAGGGCGGCAGGGCGGGGATCAGAGTTTCGGGAGAGTGAGATGAGCGCAGCGGGAGGCTCCGATCTGAGGGAGAGAGGTAAATGAGAAAAGGGATGAATCTGACGGTGGGGTCACTCACACGAATATATCCTTTTACTTTCGATTAAAAATAAAAAAATATTGGTAGTTTTAGGTAGTTTCGGGTTGTTTTAATCTGGTAGTTTCTGGTAGCTCTAGTTTTATCACCGTTCGATTAGAAGGATGGACGGTTATTAAAACTACCAAGTACCCTAAAACTTGTAAAGAACAAGATGAGTGCCGAGAATTATGTGAACACAGCTTGCATGCCAGATGCCATTGTGTAATGCCAGATACCAAAGCCTCCTCCTCTGATGAGTTGTGTCATGCAAAGCATGATGAGGGTAGCTCAAATTTATGCACATGTTAGAGCATCTCCATCGACGCGCTCAATAGAGCGACCGGCAACTGTGTCAGACACATGATATTAGGAGTGCCGACACACATTGCCGCCCTATTGGGAGCGGCTCGCCTAACCGGTCGCTCCAAATAGGTTTTTTTTTAAAAAGAAACTCAAATATGTACGAACCGGCGATATATATACTTCTTAAAAGGCAAAACCCCACTAACATGCATTGATTATTTTTCTAACTCAACATGCAATCTATCCACATCACCCATCTTTCTAACCAACCAATTGTCCACCTCATCCATCTTACCAACCATTCAAGTATCCACCTCATCCCACTAACATTTATTAGCATGTATTATTTTAGCCACCCAATTTTCCACATCATTGTTTGACTATCTCTCCATGCAGCCTATCAACATCATCTGTTATTTTTGCAATTTAATTATTCAATCATCCTTTTTAACACCACAATTATTTTAGTTCTTAATCAATTCAACTAATTAACATAGAAAATTTTATGCACATTGTTTTCATTGTGAAAACACATGTAACTATTAAGTGCTGTAAAAAGTTAAGCAATTTTCAAAAAAAAATACGCGGAATGTCGAGGTATTGGTAACGCGGAACTACTATAGGAATTCATACGTACCGTAGAGGAGGTGGGGAAGAACGTAGAGGGTTCCAGTGACGGGATTGCACACACGATCTTACCCAGCTTCGGATCTCACGACGGTGGCGAGATCCTACGTGCTGCTATAATTCACTCAAGGAGAATATGTGTACAGGTTACAATGAGATTGTATGCGTGCCCTAAGGCTGCTGGAAGGCTGGCTTATAAAGGCGCCAAGCCTTCCCCTACAAGGAAAGCCTTAACCGACCTAGATCATGAGTCCTAGACTAACACGGTAACAAACCCTAACTTGCTCCCTAAGGCGAACGCAGCCAGGCCTTCGTCTTGGACTTCACTAAGCCAGCCCAGAGCTTATCCTTGCGCCTAAGCCCATGAGGCCTTCTCCATTAAGCCCTCCGGCTTTATCTGATGGGCCTCCTTGGTGGGCCAGGTTTTATCCACCGTGGCAGGTATACCCGTTCGGCATAACCTCCACAGTAGTCCCCGGAAAGGTTTAAGTTCTTCGTTTGCCGTCTTTGTGAAACACGGGCTTTCGCCTTTGCAAAGGCGGACAGAAGAGCTTGGAGCATTCCAAAATGAGACATTCAGTCTGCCTTAAGGATTAAGCCGAACTCTCCTGCACTTTGAACAATCTGGCAGAAAGATTCTGTCAGCGTCGAGTCTTGTCATGACGTCACCACAGTCAAAGCCAGTCCACGACAGTTTGGACAAGCAAAGAGACGTTGTGACGCCATTACTGCTATTTTTCCGCACACGATCTCCGAGGCGTGCGGGAGAAGATGCCCACTATCTGACCGTTGCGGGACGCGTGGCGAAAATCGCGCGAGCGTTATCTCACCGCACTAATCGCGGCGCGCGGCCCCCATAAAAGGGGAACTGATTTTCTCCATCGGGTCATTTCCCTGTTCATCGTCCTCCTCGCGCCCATCCCTCCGAACTCCGGCGAGCTCCACCACCACCACCTGCGCACCCACCCATGGAGAGCTCCGATGCAACCGCGGGAGCGGCAACGGCAGCGGCGTCGGCGGCGGCGGAGGGACAAGATCTGGCCATGAGGGGATCGAGCACCGCGGATGCATCTGCATCTCGCGCGGCGGCGACAAGTTCTGCGGCCACCTCCATCGAAGCAGAGAAGAATGCCCAGCCCTCCGACGAGGGCGATGCGGCGGAGGCAGAGGAGAGGGAGAGGAAGCATCTCCCGCAACTGGGCAGCTTCCACCATCACCGACGCGGACCTCACGCAGCTGGAAAAGAGGGCATCCTCCCACCAAAGGAGAACTGCCACTGGCGGTCAGCGTACGGCCACCCTGCTCCAGATCCCGCCGGCGATGAACGAGTGCTCCTCGTCTCACATCTCCTTCGCGGTTTGTCTTTGCCTCCGCATCCTTTTTTCCAATCAGTCTTAGACTACTATGGCCTTCAGCCTCATAGCGTAGGCCCCAATAGTATCTTGTACATAGCTGGCTTTATGGCTTTATTCGAAGGATACTAGGCATAGAGCCCAGCTTAGAATTCTTCAAGTACTGCTTTACTGCAAGCGCCAAACAGAGAAGGAAGAACTGCTTTCCTTAGGAACAGTTAGCATCAACCTTCGTAGAGGCAGAGACTGGTATCCTAAGGCGCCAAAAATAGATTCCATTAAAGGCTGGAATAGCTCCTTCTTCTACTGCAAAGACATGGCGCCAGTAGGCAAAGACATAGGACTTCCTCGCTTTTCTCCTTTGCCTGCGGAGCCCGCCTTCTTGGGGCGAGAAACCGCTGAAGGTCCTTCCTGACAACCTCCGTCGCATGCAAAGGCGGATTGAGTACTAACAAAGACTGCTGTGCCCAAACTCACGGGCGCAGACACCATCCTATGTTGGTTGTCAAGGCGAATCCAGCCTTTGAAAGATCGCAAAGGCCTCATGTGCCACTACACGGACCAGAAGAAAGATCCCCTCCGTGTTAGTGAGAGTGACCTTACGCAAGACGCCCTTGTGTATCGCTTTAAGAGGATTGCCAAGGAAAGGATCCAGCTGACAGAGCAGCGTCCTATGTACACAGCCGCCAACCCAGCTCCAAGGTAAGGCATTTACCATTACTGTTTTTATACTTCCACAATGTTTGCCTTACTAACACCACTTTTGATTTCAGCTCGCCCTTTTGCCGGATAATCTGCTGGCTCCTTTGTTTTACGTGCCTGAAGCGGCACCCGAGCCCCAAAGACTCGGAAACGAAAGGCTTCAGGAGCTACTGCAGCAACTTCAGCAGCAGAAAGGCGGAAGCGTGAGAAAGCCATCCCTGCTAACGCCGAAGTGCTCGACATTGAGGACGATGAAGATGCGGCCTTTAATGCTCCAGTACAGAAGTAAGCCGAACCTCAATTTCTTTAGTAAGGCGAACAATGTGTATGAATGTTATCTTATTTTGTATGTGATTTGCAGGATCAAACCAACTGCACCTCTCAAGAGGAAGAAAGTAATTTCTTCCAGGCAAAGAAGACTGAGCCTCTCCAGCCATCGCTCCCCCCACTCCCTCCGTTCAACAAGAGACAGCCCAGGCCCATCTGAAGATCATCATATAGATTGGACTCAGCCGTCTTACCTGATAAGACGGAAACTGAAAAGTTGGCCAGGGCTGCCGCTGCTGGGAAGGCGGCGGTACTTCAGTCAGAGAGCCGAACGAGCCCATTACTCGTGAGCTATCCGCAACATGGTGAAGCAAGAGCTCTTTGACGACGAGGGGTACATCTTACCCAACATCGCCGCCATGCTTGCCGATGAGAAGGAGCGCAACGAGCCGCCTCCGAAGCTAAGGCCAGTTGGTCAAACATTGACCATATTGAATCTGGAAGACAATTGTGACGAGCTGTACGTCACAATGAAGAAGCTACAAAGCCTTGAAGGCCATGATGCAGGTAAACATTCCGTCTTTATGTACATACTAGTCCCCGGGCATTACGTTGTGCTTTGACTAAGCCGACGTAATGGCCTTTCTTTAATGTTGATAAAGACTCAGTCCCCAAGCCCTTGTAGCTATACTTATTGTCTTTACCTTTGTTACTTACTACTGCCCTTGCCTTAGCAGAGCAGCGAGCACTTACATGCGATCTATGGTACTCACTGAGTAACCAAAGGCAAGTGCTCAAGCAAGCCGTCGCCGAAAATAAGGCGAACAAAGGTAAATGTTGTTCTTTCACATGCATGTGTTTAGTTCATTTAAGGCATAAGATGCTCAACACATGCAATGTGTTTTGCACAGCTGTTGTGGCGAAGGCAAAACAGATCGTCAGCGAGACTGGCGATATAGAAGTTGTAAGGCGGGAAAATGCCGCCTTGTTTAAGCAACTGGAGGAGAACCGAAAGACGGCCGAGGCCAATCTTAAAGCCGTCCAAGACAGCGCCGCTGAAGAGCAAGACAAACTGAAGGCAGAACTTCTGAAACTGCAGCGACAGGCTGAAAAGGATGGGCTCCTAATCCAGAGCTTACAAGGTCGTCTTGAACGCCAAGCTGATGAGAGCACCGCCATTGACGAGAAACTGCTAAGTAAGCCTCTCTTCTTTACTACTTCTCGTCTTTATTCCAACACTTCAGTACGCCTTAATTTTTTCATTCCTCCTTTCCACAGTTCCAGCTGGGTTTGGGGAAAGGCTTACCTCTGAGACGCGCCTGGAGCTTATCTTGGAGTGTGGCGAAATTGTGTCAGGGCTGTACTGCGGGAAGAGACGTTGTCGCCAACATCTTCCCAAAACAGCTGCCCCAAGTGACAAACACCAGCAACTTGCTGCCACTTCTTCAGAACTGCGTCCCAGAGGTGGTGGAGCGTCTTCGCTCAGCAGCTAGAGGCGGAGCAAAACTTGCTCTAGGACTTGTTCGCGGCCACTACCCCGAAGTCAACATGTGGCGCGTTATCAAGTGTTTCCCAGCCAAGGACAGAGACGGCAACGAGCTCGTCAAAGAAAAGGTCTATGCCTCTGTCTCTGGCTTTGCCTCAGCCGTTGCGGAGATGGTAGACTTGCTATCTTCTTCTCCAAGAAGCCTGTGCCTCCCCGTCCTGACGACGTGTCTGATGACGAAGCCGAAGCACCCACCACTGGCAATGGCGATGAGTCAGAAGACGGAAATGAAGAAGAAGAAGAAGGCGAGTCTGAAGCTACGCTGGATCCATCCAAGTCCCCTGTGTCTTCGCCTCCTCAGTCCCCTGCATAAGATGCAGGAAAAACTTTGCATTAAGCGTGTCATGAAAGATGGCACAAAAGACTTGTTATGTTTTGTAATGGCAGGAGCCTTTTATCTGTTGAACATGTTTGTTTTGCAACGCATGCACTTATTTTTAAAAGGCTTGCAAACTATGCTCCTTATCCGTCTTAAGTTTTCTGGCTTATATGCTTTAGCCTTTTCGTATGCTGGCAGAACCTAAGCACGGAACACTTCGCTGGCAACAGGGTTAGTAACCAAACTGTTTAAACACAGAAACGGCGCCGGCTTTTGGTGCGTAAAGCATCTACTAAGACAAGCCAGCATATACGCGATCAGATAAATACTCTTAGACGGATGCAATTTTAATTTTTGTAAGGCCTTAAGGCAAAAGCATCATGTGAGTAACCACAAGCACGAGCCAATTCGGGTTAACATTGATATTTTTATCGAAATATATGATCAAATGGAAATAAAAGACGGCGAGAACTCATGCATAAAAATAATTGAGGGAACCAAAGACTTTTATTTCATAATCATATATGGTGTGATTACAATAGAATTGCTAAGTGTAAAAAGGACGTAGCTGCTCAATGTTCCAAGGACGTTTCGTCTCCTTGAGCACTGCTTCTTCGTTCCTTTTCCTTTTGCGGCCTCTTTTCTTCTTCTTCTCGATATCACGGAGGTCCACAAGATAATATGCCCCGTTCTTAAGCGCTTTGCTGATAACGAAGGGTCCTTCCCATATGGGAGATAGTTTGTGCTCCTTTTGCTGAACAAGGCGAAGCACCAAATCGCCTTCTCGAAACGATCTCCGTCTTACCTTGCGACTGTGGTAACGCCGCATGTTCTGCTGATAAATGGCGGAGCGCTGAAGCGCTATCTCACGCTCTTCTTCGAGAAGGTCTAAGCCGTCCTGTCGGCTTCTTCTGCGTCTGCTTCGACGTAGGCTGTTACACGAGGTGTGTCGTGCAGGACATCGTTGGGAGTACCGCTTCAGCGCCATATATGAGAAAGAAAGGGGTAGCCTGTTGCACTGCTTGGAGTTGTGCGTATGCTCCATAAGACAGCAGGTAATTCTTCTACCCATGCTCCAGCTGCTCTATGCAAAGGCACCTCTAATCTTGGCTTTATTCCCTGTAGAATTATACTGTTGGTTCGCTCAACTTGGCCATTCGATTGTGGATGAGCCACAGATGCTAAGTCCAAACGAATACCAACTTCACCACAGTACTTTGCCAGTTCTCCTACGGCGAAGTTTGTCCCATTGTCCGTAATGATACTGTGGGGGACGCCAAATCTCGTTATAACCTCAATGACGAACTTCTTGGCTGTTGCCCCATCAAGCTTTTTTATGGGCTTAGCTTCAACCCACTTGGTGTATTTATCCACCGCAACTAAGAGATGTTTGACGCCGCCTCGCGCAGTCCTGAATGGACCTACCATGTCCAGTCCCCAGACCGCAAATGGCCACGTGATTGGAATGGTGCGCAATTCCTGGGCTGGCATCTTTGGCTGTCTTGCATACTTTTGGCATCCAACACATTTTGACGAGTTCTTCTGCGTCTTGCTTTGCTGTGAGCCAGTAGAATCCATGTCTAAAAGCTTTGGCGACAATTGCTCGGGCAGAGGCATGATGACCGCAACATCCACCATGGATCTCTTCTAGTATCTCCTGTCCTTCTTCCGGCGAAACGCATCGTTGATATACACCTGTGGTACTCCGCTTGTATAGCTCTCCATTTATTATTGTGTATGCCTTAGCTCTGCGCACAACTTGCCGCCTTAATACTTCATCCTCTGGCTCTTCCTTGTTAAGGAGGAAATTTATGTAGGGCTGTGTCCATCTGGCTTCACCAGCATGACGGAAACAGACTGCGAAGCCATGGGGTCATCCTCATCTCCGCCTTTAATAGACGGCACGTACAGGTGCTCCAAAATATATCGGAGGGCACCTTCGATCTTTTCGAGCCCATTCTGGCTAAGGCGTCCGCTGCTTCATTTTCCTCCCTTTTGATATGCTTGACTTCTAAGCCGATAAAACACCGACCAAACTCGTCTACCGTGCGTCGGTATTCAGCCATTGTAGGGCTCTTCGCGTCCCATGCCCCTTCTAATTGTTGAACAACGAGGTCTGAATCGCCATAGCACAAAAGACGGCTAATGCCCAAATCCTTTGCGACGTGCAATCCATGCAACAGAGCCTCGTATTCTGCAACATTATTAGTGGCATTGAAGTGTATCTGCAAGACATAGCACATCTTGTCTCCTTTAGGGTTCTTCAGTACCACGCCAGCTCCCGATCCCTGCAACATTTTGGAGCCGTCAAAGTGCATAACCCAATATTCTCGTCAGGGAGGGGAAGTTCATCCATTGCTTCGTCCAGTCTGCGATGAAATCAGCTAAGGACTGGGATTTGATGGCTGTACGTGGCTTGTACTGGATGTCGAAGGCTGCCAATTCAATTCCCCACTTAGCCACACGTCCAGTGGCATCGGTGTTGTTTATAATGTCACCCAATGGCGCCTTACTGACTACCGTGATTGGGTGCTCTTGGAAATAATGGCGTAATTTTCTGGCTGCGAAGAAAACTCCATAAGCCAGCTTCTGATAGTGAGGGTATCGTTGTTTGGATTCGGAGAAGACTTCGCTGATATAATATACCGGCCTTTGTTCCGGTAGCTCCTTTCCCTCTTCCTTTCGCTCAACAACAACCACTGCACTAATAACTAGGTTGGTAGCCGCCATGTAAAGTAGCATCGGCTCTTGTGGTAGAGGAGACGCTAATATTGGTGCTGAAACTAAGGCGTCTTTTAACTGTGCTAAGGCTGCATCTGCCTCTTCAGTCCAGACGAACGTCTTAGTTTTCTTCAACAACCTGTATAGGGGTAAAGCTTTATCCCCAAGCCTACTAATAAATCGGCTTACAGCTGCTGCAGATCCTGTGAGCCTTTGGACATCTTTAAGACAAGTAGGCTTTTTGATGTCCATGATAGCTCGAATCTTTTCTGGGTTAACCTCAAGACCTCTTTCTGAAACAATGAAGCCTAAAAGTTTTCCTGCTGGGACGCCAAAAAAGCATTTTCCCGGATTTAGCTTCATGTTATATTTTCTTAAGTTATCAAAGGTTTCTTGAAGGTCAACGATGAGATCGCCGCGTTTTCGCGACATAACGGCAATGTCATCGACATAAGCGTGAACATTGCGGCCTATTTGATCGTGTAGGCAACGTTGTATGCACCGTTGGTACGTTGAGCCAGCGTTTTTAAGCCCGAAAGGCATAGTTATGTAGCAAAACGTTCCGAAAGGTGTGATGAAGGAAGTCTTAATTTGGTCAGACTCCTTCATCTTAATTTGGTGGTAGCCAGAGTAAGCGTCCAAAAAGCATAGTAATTCAGAACCTGATACAGCATCTACGACCTGATCAATTCGCGGCAATGCGAAGGGGTCTTTAGGACAGGCTTTGTTTAAGCCGGTGAAATCTATGCACATGCGCAAGTCTTTCACGTCCTTCTTAGGTACTAATACAGGATTTGCTAGCCAATCTGTGTGGATAACCTCTCTAATGAAATTAGCGGCACTAAGCCGAGCTACCTCTTTTCCTATTGCTTTCTTCTTCTCTGGACCGAAGCGACGAAGACCTTGTTTTACTGGCTTGGCACCTTTGGCGACATTAAGGCTGTGCTCGGCAAGTTCCCGGGGTACTCCTGGCATGTCTGATGGTGACCATGCAAAAATATCCCGTTGCTCACGGAGGAACTTGACGAGCGCGCCTTCCTATGCGTCACTGAGGTCCGCGCCTATGTTCGTCGTCTTGCTTGCATCAGCGTTGTCCAGCACGATCTTCTTCGAGTTTGAGCTGGCCTTGAAGGTAACATCCGAGCGCAAGGAGGCTTTTACCATCCGGCATTTCATTGGTGTTAACTTCTTTCTTGTACTGCTCCAGCTCTTCCTTGCTGATGACTGCTTCTGCTAAGACGGCGTTTCCTGCTTCGCATTCCTTCGCCTTCTTGAAGTCGCCATTGACCGTGATGACGCCGTTTGGTCCAGGTATTTTGAGCTTGCTGTAGATGTAACACGGGCGTGCCATGAATTTGGCAAAGGCTGGGCGGCCAAAGATTGCGTGATACGCACTTTTGAATTCCACCACTCAAAGGCAACTTCCTCAGTCCTATAGTTTGTTTCGTCACCGAAGGTGACGTCTAAGACAATTGTTCCCATAGAACTGGCCTGCCTGCCTGGCACTATGCCGTGAAACTTGACTGTGCTATGTTTTAGCTGTGTCTCAGAAAGGCGCATGCGCTTTAAGGTTTCAAGATAGAGGATGTTGATGCTACTCCCTCCATCCATAAGCACCTTAGAAAGCCTGCATTGCTGCACAATTGGGTTTACAACGAGCGCGTAATTCCCTGGGTTCTGTGGAATATGATCAGGATGATCGTTGCGGTCCCATGTAATGGGGTGCTCGGACCAGTTGAGATACTGGGGAACCGCTGGCATAGTGGCATTGAGTTCCCTCCAGGCTGCCTTTTCCTTTTTGGCCGAAGGAGTGGCAAGGAAAGTGACAAGGCTTGTTTCGACCCTTGGAAACTTGTTGCTCCTCTTGTGCTTTGGCTCCTGATCTTCCGGCTCCGAAGCACTTTCCTCGTTGTCCTTCTGCTCTTTCTTGTCTTTACGGTTCTTGCGCTTGAACTGTTTGCCTTGAAGCCAGCGTCGGATCCTTCTTGATATCATCGTTAAGGCGGCACTGCCTGTTGGTATGGGTGCATTTGCCAAGCTTGCTATGATGGGCACAAGGTTCATCTTTGATGTCGTCATAGGTGATTTTAATGGGTCTTGACCCTTGACTGTCATCGCCTTCTTCTGCCATCTGCTAGCCCCGCTCTGGCCACCCTTCTTATTGGCAAAGGCTACCTCCTTTGATGGTCCTGGCGCATCGTTGGCTTCCTTCTTTTTCCGGCTTTGATTGTTGTTTCGCTTTTCCGGGTTAACAGCTATGTCCATGCGCAGATCGCCGTCGTCAGCTCGAGCGTCGTCTTCTGCTGCAGCGTAATTGTTCGCGCTGTCTAAGAGCTCGCCGAGGTGTTTGATGTTTTGGCTGGCTAACATATATCTCATCATGTTGCCTTTCTTCAGGCTGTTCATAAAAGCATGTATGGCCTGGATCTCAGAAACGTCTTCGCATGCATTCTTTGTCTCTGTCCATCGAGCTATGAAAGCTCTGCTTGACTCCCCCTCCACTTGAGCACACTTTAGTAGATCTGAGTAAGCCTTTGGACGTTTGTATGTGCATGAGAAGTGTTGCATGAATGTTTTCTGCATGTCTTGCCAATTGTGGATACTCTTTTCTGGCAAAGTGTCGATCCATAACCGGGCCGTTCCCTCCAACATGAGTGGAAGAAAACGTACAGCTGCATTGTAATCACCGTCATTAATACCAACGGCGTGGATGTAATCAGGCAGCCATATGTCCGGTTTGTCAATGCCATTGTACTTGTCCACAATTTTCTTGACATTGCCTAGCGAGGATGGGAGTTGCACCTTGCGAATCGCCGGTCCAAAGCACACAGGGCCCAGGTAAGACTCCTCTTTGGCCGCTTTAATCTCATCGAGACGGATGCGGGCGTCTGAGATATGAGTGTTTTCCCTGGCTGGCCCTTTGTTGGATTGGCTACGCCTTGGCTCCTCCTGACGGCTTTGGCGATGAGGGGAGCGGGAGCGAGATCGCCTTTGAGGCGGATCTCTGTTGCCCCTTTTCCTTCGTCTCTTGCCCGTGCTGCGGGCGGAGGTGGCATGTTAAGCCGGTCACTCCCACGCCGTGCGTCCTTCCCTTGTCTTGATCTCTTTCACGGCGAGGCGGATCATTCTTCTTATGGCGTGTGTTATCCTTTTGCCGGTGGTCGTCCTTGCCTTTGTCACTATGGCGATTGGACCCAGTCTTTGACTCATCCCTGTGCTTGTCAGGAACTTTGTCCTTCCTAGGTTCCTTACCCTTATTGCCATGGCTACTGGAACCAGCTGGTTCCTCTGGATCCCACCGCCGGCAACGGCTGTCTTGCAAAGACGCGTGTCGTCCGCCAGTTTTGAGTTTGAGTCCGCCTTAGCCTGCTGCTCTACCGCCTTTTCGATGAGCATTTTAGAATAATGGTGGCGCTCTTCAATTGGGACTGCTTCGTCTCCCATGATTTCCCTGGCCGCCTCTAGGTTTTTGGCCGGGGTGGAGAAGAATATGACTCCATCAGGGTTAACTCTGAAAGAGTATTTCTGCCAAGGCTTTAAGGCTTTTGGGCAGAAGTCTTCTCGAAGTTTCCCTGCAGATCCCGATGCAGAAGAGGGTCACGTATACTTCGTATTTTGCGGAATTTCTCAACATGCGCTCACGCTGGTACTCTTCCTCTTCTAGAGCCTTTCCAACTAGGATTAACTCTTTTTCCTTGTTCAGGAGGGACAACTTATACTTGATGTTGACTTCAGTCTCAGCCAGGAGCGCTTTCCGTCTTTCCTCAAGTTCAACCGCGGTTGGATTTGGTCCCAAAGGTGTTTTGAGAGCTCCAATGCGCGCATGTGTTCCTCCTTTGACCGCTCCAGGTCTTCTTCAATAGGCGTAGCCGGGGGAGGCCTTTTAGGGTCCAGCACATCCTCTGGCTTTTCCGCCTTGTCACCAATGTGTTTGATGCTAGAGGAAACTTCAGCCTCGTCTGGCTTAGCCGCGGCCGCACCATCCTCCATAGCTATCTGTGCCGGGAAAGTCATTAAGACTTCGTTTGGATCGGATGAGCCATAGCCTCGCGCGGCAACCTGTGCTGCAAAGTCTTCCTCCTTATGCTCATCGAGATCTGAATCTTCCGCCATTGGAGCGGTGCCATCAGATCCGGCTTCTGAGTCTGCTCCTGTCTGTAAGGCAGGTAATATTGACTCAGGGTCAGATTCGGCCGGCTTAGGGCCAGATGCGTCAATGACACCGACAAAGCGAGAGGCGGGCTCCATAAGCTCATAAGAGCTGGAGTCAGAATCGCTTTGGGTATCAGAGTCACTCAGATCGCGATAGACAAAGGCCTGATCCGATCTGTGTTGTTGCTCGATTGCATAATCGATGGGGTGGTGGGTGGGCCAAAAGGCGGCGGATCCCCTGGGGAATCCATACGCCTCAGCCGTAAAACCCATGAAGATGTTGATGGTGCCGAAGGGGACGACGAAGCTTGACACCAGTGCGTCGTTTGCTGGGACGTAGGACCGTCGTCTTCGATGCACCCAAAGTTGTTGATGATGCGGGCGCGACCAACCGCCATAGTCTTGCCGATCTCGCCCAATGCTCCCGCCTGAAACAAAACTCCCGACGCCTTGGGCCCCACGGTGGGCGCCAACTGTCGAGGTATTGGTAACGCGGAACTACTATAGGATTCATACGTACCGTAGAGGAGGTGGGGAAGAACGTAGAGGGTTCCAGTGACGGGATTGCACACACGATCTTACCCAGCTTCGGATCTCACGACGGTGGCGAGATCCTACGTGCTGCTATAATTCACTCAAGGAGAATATGTGTACAGGTTACAATGAGATTGTATGCGTGCCCTAAGGCTGCTGGAAGGCTGGCTTATAAAGGCGCCAAGCCTTCCCCTACAAGGAAAGCCTTAACCGACCTAGATCATGAGTCCTAGACTAACACGGTAACAAACCCTAACTTGCTCCCTAAGGCGAACGCAGCCAGGCCTTCGTCTTGGACTTCACTAAGCCAGCCCAGAGCTTATCCTTGCGCCTAAGCCCATGAGGCCTTCTCCATTAAGCCCTCCGGCTTTATCTGATGGGCCTCCTTGGTGGGCCAGGTTTTATCCACCGTGGCAGGTATACCCGTTCGGCATAACCTCCACACGGAACATGCATATCATATTTTCAAGCAACCTATCGGCATTATCGGTCTCTTCAACCCGTTAGTTTCATCTTACGTACCATTTTAACTAATTTACATGCAATATCAAATTTAAACTGTCAAACACACAAATATTTCACGTCGAAATTTAGCCTCATAATTATTGATGCAAATAGAACTTGCATGTCCATATAGACAACTTCATGTACGATACATCTTAAACACTTTCATTCACACAATAGAATTTCCAAGAGATGCCCGCTGCAACTCGTGGCGTATCCTCTAGTTTCATTGAATTCGAAGGACATTTAACAAACTTAAACCAAATTTGACAAACAACATTTAACAAACTTAAACGAAATTTAACACAATTTAAATTAAACACTAGACCCAGATCTAGCAGCGACGGCGAAACCCACTACACGGCAGCGTCGAGGAAGATGACTCCCCCGTCGGCGAAATGTTTTGCACGCCTCAATGATCTCCGGCCATCAAGGAGGAAGTGTCATCTGCTGCTGCCGTCGCCGAGACTTCTGGTTTTACCGGCGTCGGTTGCGGCCCTGAGGAACTTCTCCGGTTCGCCGCCATTGCCGAGTGTGGTGGGGTTTGATCTAGCGGCGGCGGGGAGCGGAGGAGGCTGGCGCCGCATTAACGCCGCCATCGGTTCGTCTGCCACGCCCATTGACACCGACGACGCGTGTGCGCCACCGCCTGGGCTTCCAATGTTGCGCTTGATGCGTCGCATCGTCTACGCCCTCCTGGTGAGCCGTTGCATCATTAAAACAGGCATACCGACCACAATAAATCCGCCTGCGGCTGCTGTGCCGCTGACGCATCGGTCCCGCACGTCAGGATCCGACGTGACGTGTGTTGCCGCGGTTGCCGGCACGCCGGTTGCCTCCCGAGAAACAGGGCGCGAAGCGGGGTTGCTGGACGTTCTATTGAGGCGCGCCGACAACTTTTGGGCTAGGAAAACTACAATCCCACATCACCCTCACTATACTCATACAGAGAACGTCTCATCAACCTCTAATAGATTATTACAGATCATCTTGCACCTATTTGCCCTATTGTCCTCTGAGTCAAACTATGATTGTCTCATCTTGTGCCAACATTGACACAACCAAAAGGAGTTAGAGATGATTTGACTCAAAGTAGAATGGGGTAAATCCCCTAGCTATAGGAATAATAGTTTTCGATGTTACTCATTGAGTCAAACTCTTTAGCTAGCAAGTAAATTATTTAGGAACGTATATTTTTCTTGTGTGTCAATGTTGTATTCGTATACATGACTACGTTCCATTCTCCTTTTTTTCTAGCTAGCTACTGTATTAAGCTACCTAGTGGGAAAATTCGACGAGTAATTTTTCTTTTTGAGAATCTAGCACACGCCAGGTAGATCTACCGGCCCAATAACCGCACGCTGTTGGCCCAGTGCGTAGGTTGCTAGTAATCGCCACGCAGCAAGTGCTCGACCCACCGGAATTCATCCCGTTGCCGGCGGCGCCGTCGCCTGCACCAGCCATGCTCCGCCTTCGAACCTCCGTTCTCACCCATCTCCTCTCCTCTTCTTCCGCCGGCATTCCCACCAACTCCTTTCTCCACCGCCTCCTCTCCGCCCTCGCCGCGCCCCGCATTTCCCCAAACCCTAGCTTCGCCGTCGGGGACTACCTCGTCGACAGCTGCGGCCTCACCCGGGCCCAGGCCCTCAAGGCCACTGCGAAGCTCTCCCACCTCAACTCCCCCTCCAAGCCCGACGCCGTCCTCGCCTTCCTCGCCGGACTCGGCCTCTCCAGCACCGACGTCACCGCCCTGGTCGCCAAGGACCCGCTGTTTCTCTGCGCCAACGTTGACAAAACCCTGGCCCCCGTCGTCACGGAGCTCACCGGCCTCGGCCTGTCGCGTCCTGACATAGCGCGCCTCCTCTCGCTCGCCCGCGACCGCTTCCGCTGTAGATCCATCGTCTCCAAGCTGCAGTACTACCTCCCTCTCTTCGGCTCCTCCGATAACTTCTTCCGGGCTCTCAAAAAAAACAACAGATACCTTCTCTCGAGCAGCCTCGATAAGGTGGTCCAGCCAAATGTCAGGCTCCTGCGGGAGGGCGTGCTAGCTGATTCTGATATTGCCAAGCTGTGCCTTAATGTCCCGAGGACGCTGACCGCCAACCCGGAGCGTGTCCGGGTGATGGTGGCATGCGTGGAAGCTCTAGGTGTGCCTCGTGGCTCTGGGATGTTCCGACAAGCGCTTCAGTCTGTCTCATTCTTCAACCACCAGAAGTTGGCTGCCAAAGTGGAGTGCTTGAAGAGCACATTTAGGTGGTCGGATGCCGAGGTGGGCAATGCTGTCTGTAAGGCTCCAATGCTGCTGAGGTTGTCAAAGGACAAGCTGCAGCAGCGATCCGATTTCCTTATCTCTGAGGTGGGATTGGAACCCGCTTACCTTGCTCATCGGCCCATAATAGTCTGTCTTAGCTTGGACTTCCGGCTCAGGCCCCGATACTACCTTGTAAAGTTTCTTAAGGAAAATGGATTGCTAGATCGCAAGTGGAGCTATGGTTCTATTGTAACATTAGGCGAGAAGAGCTTCGTGGAGAAGTTCATACGCCCTCACAAGGAAGCAGCGCCCCACCTCGCTGAAGACTATGCTGCTGCTTGCAGAGGGGAAGTGCCTGCTAGATTGATAATTGCATCAACCAAGAACCTGCCATGAAAAGTGTAAAGGTTATGCTGCCGTTGCTGGATCGGGATGATATGACAGTCTAGTGGGTGCATCTGTTATGCCTTTTACTGATTGGTATAATGTGGCAAGTTTTACATCTTGAAAAGAACAAGCAGTGGTCAAGAGCTCTGGATATATGGATCCAATTATATGTCTACCTGTAAGTTCTTTTGTTTTGTGGGATATTTTACCTGCAAGAAATTGACATTTTGCACTCTGGAAGGAGTCTGACATTGAAATCTTCAGCATGTACATGGGAAATGGGAAAGTGCCTTTGTTTTGGGAGAACCCACGAATTGCCTTTGTTTTGGGCAACCCAAGAAATTGTCTGAACGATCCCATTAGTAGTACTTGTAGCATTAGCAGATTGAGTGGTGAACACCAAGGCCTGTCGACATTTTATCCCACTTTTTCATAGCAATAGTTCCATTTGTAGTAGAGACCACTGAGCATGTATGTGTGTATTTTTTCCTAAACCGCGTATATCAAAATTTTCTCTGGGAGGGAGTTGACCCTTAGAGGAATTTGCATATGTATCTGTAGTCAGTGAGCATGCAGATTAAGGATAATCAGATAAGAATTTTCCAAGATGAATTAATGCAGTAACTATTTAGAAAATACTGCCAGAAAGAAAAGAAAATAATTTGAAGTAAAAATCACAATTATGATATTCCTCCACCGTCTTTTTAAATTAATTTTGGGACTGATTGGCAGCGAAGTAGAAGCACTGTTTTGCACCTAAAGTCAGTAGCTGACATATGTGCTTCCTATAGGGCGCCTTTCTGCATGTCTCATTTACAAGTTTTTAATAGAATACTGTTACGTATGTGATGTTGCTGAACAAGAGCAGAATTTTATTAAAATAGTAGAGTCTTGTTCTTATGCTACTTTTTTGTGTGTGCATAATTGACCATCTTTTCTCCAAGAAATTCCATCTCGTTCAATACGCGGGGCTAGTGATGAAACATCCTATTCTGGGACAAATTGGTTAGTGTCTGAATTGCTATGCAGATATTTCGTATTTATTGCATATAAGTTATAAACCTCTTAAGATGATACTGCTGATTTTCGACGCTATCCACTGAAAGATAATGTATATCTTTATTATCTTAAGAAGAGAAATATAGTGATTAGTGCAGTATTGTTAGCATCCCTGTGTTCTGGACCAATTGATCTCAGAAAAGATCATATTGTATCTTTACACAGTCCTCGAAAGACTATGGAATGGTATTGTGAGCAATCCTGGATACTTGCTTCGGTTTCTTGAAATGTAATAAAGCAGATTTTATGAAAGCATAAAAAGATGTTGAGAACATGGTTATATATATTTAACTATGAAGATGGAAAGATGTGAAGCTTACAGTTTCACTAGAAGCTGCCCCTGTGAAGAGATGGAGGATGATAGGGATGAGAACAGGAAGTGAGGTGTGTTTCGGAGAGGAGGCCGAAGCAGGCTGGGCTGCTCCGAGATTTCGTTTAGGTATAAATTCTTCGTACTGGCATTTTAGAGTTGATTCAGTTGTCTGTGGTTTGATAAGAATAGGAGTGGTCTAAATCTGCACGTTCTGTTCACAACGTGAGACTTACCTGAGACCTACAAGATGTCCTCAAAGTAGTGGTTTAAGCACTCACTGAGTATGATGTAACTTTATTGTTCGCAGAAGAGCATTAAAATCTGAACTTCGCATTTAGGAGCTGAAGAACATGTAGAGCTAGGCTTAGCATTTGCACATTTTGTTTGTATGCTGTAGAACTCAAATGGACGTAGTGCTCAAAAAATTGTGAGACAGATTTTCTAAACGGTGATCATGATATGTGTTTATCGATGTTTTCGAGAAACTATTCAACCCTCTGAAACTTCTGGGAACTAATCCTCTGAAACTTCTTATCTGGGAACTAAACCTCTGAAACTTCTTATTCTTTCTTCATTTTTATATAGAAAAAAGATTGTACGGCTGACTCCACAAGTAGTTAGTTTTGGTCAAGATTGTGCGGCTGACTTAAACTATGAACTGAGAGAACTGCGAATTGCATAGTTATTTTTTATTAGTATGTTGTTATAACCTAAAACCTGTTGACAGATACTTTGTGCCGGTTAATAATGCTAAATCGCTCCCGCACTCTGTTAACTGCATATATATGCAGGATGCTTTCTTGTTGGCAAATTTATTGTTGAGCAAGCTATTCTGCATACTGTCGTGGTTCTTTAATGCCTGGGTGCATATTTTTCTGCTTTGCAAGTCCTTGGTTTTAGAATTGAAAAGTTCTGCTCAATCCCTTACCAAATTTGGGTGTGTATGCATGCCAAGTTAGTGAAAAGTATTGCCAAGGAAGAGCATATAAATCACATGCATATATGCACACCTTTTAAGGCACCGGCACCATCTGTTCATTAACTTTCAAACTTAGAAAGTTTACCGTCTTCCTGATGGTTATGAGATCAATAATCCGTCACTTGAAGGTATTCAACATGCTCTCGATGTAATTTTCTGTTATTTCTGACAGTGTCTCTTATCACTTCTGACTGGTGTTCGCTTTTCATTTCACTGATTGGTATGATGTGGAAGGTTCGAAAGAGAGCAGGTTGTAAATCTTGACAAGACCAAGCAGTGGCCAAGAGTTCACAGTGCCTCCATTTGTCTACCAGCAACAAATTGACAAGATGCACCCCAGAAAGGAGATTCTGCATGTACAGGGCAGGTGCTCCACAGAAAATTTTGTGAACCTTCAGATTAGTAGTTATTGTAGCATTAGCAATAGATGGTTATACACCAAGAACTTAAGAAGTTTTGTCCCTGGAAACTTGTGGCTGTAGGCGAGAGCAAGGTTTCTGAAGGAGAAGAGGTGCTTTCAGACGCTGGTGAGTGGTGACCATCACTTGCTGTCAGGAGAGAGTAGTCCTGGTGTTTGGGAATTGTAATTATATTCTCTGCCTTCTATAAAGATATGGTGCGTTGTTGGCGCACTCTTCGGAAAAAAAAAACATTTAGAGACATGGGGAATAGTAGAGTCGGAGGGATCAAGCGTTGTGTTGAGGTCTGCTCCAACTGCGCATAAAATTCAGCCTGTAGCAAGAATAGCATTTGCAAGGGAGATGGCAGAGCAATCATTATCTGTTGTTTTATTTCTGAATGAACTTGTGTTCATTCCTATATCTCCAAATTTGCTCGACGAGATAGAAGACATATTCAGCATTGTTCTGGGGTTTATTTGGGACTCATAACAGCAAGCCACTACATGATTTAATATCTGACACTTTTATGCTGTGGTGTGTATGTGTTCGCCATCCTGGGACCCTACGAAGCACCGATACGGCGATACGGAGACGGCGATACGGAATACGGCGATTTCTAAAAACAGCAATACGGCGATACGTCGAGTATATGTGTAAAAATAATAAAATCAGCAGTCACTCACCAGCAAGCAAATTAGCAGGCAAATCAGCAGTCGCTCCCTGTCACTGGCCAACAAATCAGTAGGCAGCAGCTCGGAGGGCAGCAGGCCAGCAGCAACTCAGCAGTTCAGCACGCAAGCAAGCAGGCATCACTTAGCACGCAAGCAAGCAGCAGGCCAGCAGCAACAGGCGGCAACGGAACAAGGAGGGCGGTAGCCGTACCTTGCTGCTGGCGACGAGAGGCAGCGGAGGCGACTCCAGGTGGCGGGGAAGGGCGAATCCAGGCGGAGGCGACGCAATTCGGGTGGCGGCGGTGCGATTCCGGTTGGCGGCGGCGCGATTCTGGCCGGCGGGGCGCGAATCCGGCCGGCGGGGGCGCGAGTCCAGGTGGAGGCAACTCCACGCGGCGGGCTCGTTCGGGCTCTCCCGTGTCGCTAGACGAATCGGAGGAGTATCGGAGGAGTATCAGGTTTATTTTCCTTTTTTTTAATTCGGAAAAAGGGGACACGCGGGCGATACGAGTATTGGCGTATCGGAGTATCGCACAAGTTTTATACTGCGATACAAAGATTTTGAAGTATCGGTGCTTCGTAGCTGGGACCTACCATTTCCAAATGATTCTTGAACACTATATAGAGAACTCAGAACTTCTAATCTGCTCTATATGCACCTTGTGTCTGTTTTTATTCACAGGTAATCGCAATGATGCATAGGCATTTTAGCTGTTGGATCCAACCTTTCCTCCATATGGGCACGGTTGGTATGGACAATGCTCTACAATCTACATTTCAACAATTCGTCAACCTTTGGAAAATGCTCCAAGACATTCATTTGGAGGCGGGAGTGGTGGACACAATCACTTGGACCTTAACCGCCAATGGCGCCTATTCATGCGCTTCAGCCTATAGGGCTCAATTCCATGGCGCTATGTCAGCAAACCTCCATCCCATGGGTTGTAAGGCTTGGGCACCCTCGAAATGCAAGATGTTTGCTTGGCTTGTGCTCCAAAACCGGGTTTAGACAACGGATTGCCTTGCACGTCACGGATGGCCCAATTGCGGTGATTGCCCCCTATGCTCGGCCGCCCCGGATACCCCGATGCACCTTCTTTTCCAATTCCGCTACTCCAAGAGAATTTTGCAAATGGTGGCCAATTGGGTGACCAACCTCCACATCCAATCGGTCACGTGGAATAACTTCGACTCCGTCAAGTCTTGGTGGAACTCTACCTTCGCCACCCAAAGGCTATCGTAGGCGGTGGCCTCCATCCTAATGCTTGTCTCTTGGGAGCTATGGAATGAGCGTAACGCTAGATTTTTCCGCCAGCACCACCCTGCCTCGCTCGCGGTTTTCGCTAACATGAAAAAGGAGACCTCCCTTTGGATTTTGGCTGGTGCTCGTTTTTTGGGTCTTTGTAATGCCGCGAGAGTAGTCGCTTTATTTGTCCTTTGGCCGGCTTGTGTGTAACCCAAAAAACCTTTTAACTCTTCTCTATTAATGATAAGTCAAAGCTTTTACGGGTTTCAAAAGGAAAAAATATACATTAGTACCAGCCCCAGCGGTACTAATACAGGGGAGAGTAAGATGACACTAGGTTTAGGCGGCGGACGTGTCCTATTCAGCGCTCGTAGCGCCGAATAGTGACGCGTACCCACTGACCCCTCACGTTAGCGCTCTTATCTCAGCTGTGCCCATTTACGGTTTCTTTGTCTTGATAGACCACTAACAGGATGGCCATTTTGATATTACTGCACCAAACGCTCACATCGTGAGCGGGAACTGCTGAAAAAGCTATTCTTGGTAGATCCACTTGTCAAGGCGTGTAAAGCCGTGTTCCTTCTAAGCTCAGGCTTTCCTTTTTTGACAACAATACTAATCTTTAATACTCAACAATAGTGAGATAACCCTAAAAAAAACAATAGTGAGATCCTTTACAAGTCTAGGCATGAGGTAGTCTGGCGGATCATCTACCCACAAACTGATTGATTTGAAAAACCCTACACACCACTATATCCTTATTACTGCGGCAAACACTCAAGCCAGTAATGTCACGTCAGTGCTAGAGTTACTACCAGCGTGTCCGCACCCACGCCGGTAGTAATATGGGAACCAAGGCATCACAACGAACGCTCAATGTCACGCGTGCTAAAAGTTACTACCACCAGTGCTAAAAGTTACTACCAGCGGGTGAGTAGTAATAATACGGAACCAAGAGGGGCAAGTTGGTACTAATAAGCCTATTGGGAGCAAACAAGTGGATATGCTCTTAACATCGTACATTGGGAGTCGGTACCAGTGGAAGTACTGTAAGAAATTAAATAATATATTTGTGCTTACATGGAGGAGAGAGAAGAGAGGTAGTCTCTCATGCAAGAGCCAGCTGCAGCACGTGCTCCTAGGCACTTTGTGAGAGTGAAATGTGGGTCATATCTTAATAAATTAGCATATCCTTATAGCTAAATATTGTACATGTTGGCTATAGTATTGGCTATATATGACATGGCGATTCCTTATAGCCAGCTGCTACGTGCTCCTAGGCACTTTGTGAGAGTGAAATGTGGGTCATATCTTAATAAATTAACATATCCTTATAGCTAACTATTGTACATGTTGGCTATAGTAATGGCTATATATGACATGGCGATTCCTTATAGCCAGATGCTGGCTGCGAGTGAATTTGGTGAACATGGTGGCGAGCGCTGCCCAAATCGGACCGCACGAACGTGCTATGAGATCCGATGCTAAAGTAGTGAATTTGGGCATTAATAAAACACTAATGAGATACTATTGCATCCCTGCCATATACGATTGTCTTGTTGGACCACTCGTGTCAGATATACACTTACATTTCCAATTTACTAAGCAAGCTGGCACAATCGCACCAACTCGCTTTGATTTAATTAGGGAAGAAACACTACTTGTGAATGTCTGATTAAATTTTGTGGCGAAATATAATATGCAAAAATTGAATACAAAATTGTCAAAGTTATAGTTTGAGGTCCTAGAGTGTACGATTCCATAAAAAAATAGCGGATTTATAATTTCTCACTAAAAATATTGGGAATGTTTATTTTAAAAAATACAACAAAATCTTTGGAGAACAAAAAGGAATACGAACACTAAAAAATCTTTCAATAATGGTTTAAAGTTTTAACTATTAATCGAGAGAGAAGAATGTCCGACTAAATAAAGATGACGGTGTTTGAACTATTGAGGGGAATATTTACTTTCAAAATATAATGGGTTTGTTTTTAGTTTTGTTCTCGAGAAATGTTGCAACTAATTTCGCATGTAATGTAATGTGAATGTCAAAATACTAGAGAAATTGCATGGCTGTACGTGTACCATCAACAATGAGGGACCAGTTGTATTTATTGATTCGTGCAAAAGCTGACCAAAATTAACTATTGTGAACAATTTAGTCAACATGTTAGGGCCCACCTCATTCAGTAGAGAAATTCTGACACACTACCTGCTAGGCATGATATAGGGAGCGACCGCCACCAGGTTCTCCTCCGCATTTTCGGATGCGGGCTCTACTATTGAACTTGCTCTAACATTGTACAGTGGGAGTCGGTAACAGTGGAAGAAGACAACCTGAAGCGTAATCATGCATGTTGATCCTCTTTCAAACCACCACCATTCACGATCAGCTCGCCAAAGCAGGCAGCAGCCCCATGGTCAGCAGAAAGACAATTCTAACAACTTACAAATAGGATTCTGCTTCTGAGAGCATTACTTCAACAAAACCTGAACATACACATGCGCACTTGAACAAGCGTCAACCCCATGTACTCGAAACGTCATCGCATTTATCCCTCTGAATAAACATTGCGCTCTGAATAAACATTGCTATAATGCTGCAAACTAGTGAAACATACTCAAGCAACAACAATAATGGGATCGGCTGAAAGTCAAGAGTTTGCAAATCATCATCCAGAGTGGCGTCTGAAAACATCAAAGTGCATAACCCACAGGGCACCAAAACTTCCAAACCCATAAATTCTCTTATAACACGCTAAAACACAGAGCAGTAGGCGAGTGAGAGATAGCCTTCTATCCTCCACCCGATCACATGAACAGGTTCGGCCTCGTCGCCTTGTAGGTGGTCTTGAGCTTCCTGGTGGGGGGCCTCACCTTCTGGTACACCAGCGGGAACTTGATCGCCGCGTTGTGGAACTGCTTCGTGTTGTCCCTCTTGCACAGCTTGAAGTGGACCGTCGCAGTCTTGATGATCTGGATGCAGGGGGAACGCACGCGGTGGCGCGAGGCCATCTCCGTGTACATCTGGTCCACAGCCCCGTTAAGGTCGTGTCACGGTACTCCTTGTACATGTTGTGGTACCCAGTCCTGCTTTGGTAGCGCAGCCAGATGCCAAAGTTCTTGATGGTGGTCGGGTTCTTCTCAAAGATCTGAGAGAGCGAGATAGACAACATACTTATTAGAATCAGACAGGACAACGAAACACAGCTGAGAAAATAAGCAGTAGAGCAGCAGATAGCATGTAGATTATGCCCCCTCGTTTGCTCATTTCCAAGTTCCCATCATCTAGTTGAGTAACTTTACATGTTTGCTTGGAGAATCACAATGGAAATACAGTAGCGGAAGAAAAACACCACACAATACCATGAACGTTATACATAGCATGAACACAGTTAAACTGTTAGCTCAATTTCATGTTTACATTCAACCTAGGAATGCAAAACTATACTCATTTTACAGTCACAAATATTGTATAGACTGCTTCCTTCATATACCACATATGGTAGAATTACCTGTATTATACACATAACCTAGCACCTACAAGACGTAATTTAGAACAAAGGGGAATCTAAACAACTCATTATAGATTATGATACTGGAATACAAGTGACAGATCTTCTATATGTAAACAAGATAGTTGGACAACCACAGTTACGCACTACAAATGTGAGCACACTTAAATAGGTCCAGCAAGATATTGAGTTTTGGTATGCATCAGTGAAGTGATAGCTGTAACAATTTTTCAGCTTCCAAGTCAACAACACGCAAGAAGTCATGTGTACAGTTATAACAATAAAAAGATATCTACTAACAGCCAGTGACTCCAAAGATCTAGCATACAAAAAGTAACAACATAGTGCATGAATAAGAACTTAAATGTTCTCTCATGGTGAAGACCACATAAGTCACACAAAGCCGGAGGCCTATAAGAAGCTACGCGCCATCTACTTTCATTCACAAAGAAAATGCACAATTCTATTATCAGCCAATTCTTAATCTAGCCTCCCTACTAGCCAAGCTGACCCAGTGACCTTCATGGCCGTACATACACTTCATGAATTGTATGGTCGCTACAGTTGGTATCAGAGCTCACAATGCCATTGCACTTGCCAGGTGGTACTTTTAGTGGACCAGCATCTCGTCGCTACGATTACCACAAAAGGAGCCAAATGGTGTCAAGTGCAACAGATACCGTCAGCTTTGATGCCAAGCTGTAACAACCATAAGTTCATGATGGGTACATACTGCTGCAAAGATGGCTGGGACAGCTCGAATGACAGGGAAGGCATATCATATATATGAGGATTGGCATGAAAGAGAATGGTAATAGATTGACATTTTCTTTGCATACTGACAATAGATGTGCATACCGAACTAACAACTCTAAGACTGGAGACGGAACTTCAAAGATTAGCAACTAATCATAAAAGGTGGCTAGTACATTCTCTTATTCTCTAATGGCTTTTGTATTATATTACAAGAAAATAAAGATTTTACTATGTTAGTATTTTACATTAACACAATAATTAAAGACACAAAATAGAGACTACAGGGACTTGCTATGTGTGAGTTGGTTTGATATCATGACCAGCTCTATTAAGAAGCTAGGCAGATCAATTTGCATTCACTTAGAAATTACACCAATCTATTCTCAGCCAACTCTTAATCTAGCCTCCCTACCAGCCAAGCTGACCCAGTGATCTTCATAACTGTAAATACACATCAAGAATTGTATGAGCCTAACAATTGGTATCAGAGCTCACGATGCTATTGCACTTGATTATGTGGTACTTTCTGTGGGCCAGCATCTTGTCATTATGAACTCCACAAAAAAGATGGTACAAAGGTGTCAAGTGCAACAGAAATCGTCAGCTTTGATACCAAGTTGTTAGGAACATAAGTTCAAGACGGGTACATACTGCTGCAAAGACGACTGGGACAGCTTGAATGACAAGGAAACCACATATCATATATTAAGTATTGGCATGACAGAGAACAGGAATAGATTGACATTTTCCTTGCCAAATGAAAATAGATGTGCATACAGAGCTAAAACTCTAAGAACGGAGATGGAACTTCCAGTACTGGCAACTAATCCTACAAAGGTGGCCACTAGATTCTCTTGTGTTGAAATGTACTCAATTTACTTGGATGCAGTAGTTACCATGTCAGTATTTTTACAAAAAGTTCAAATCAATGTAAAGAAATGAGGCTGATAACAAAATTACGCGGTCTACACACAAAAGTAAACTTACACATACAATTGAGCCTGAGACAGCTAAACCCTACTCAGCAATCTAACACTCCATACATATTCCCTAAGTAGCAACTAAATCGAGCATCTTCACAATAAATAATACCAGCACGGTAACAAATCTGATCGATTGCACTAACGCGGCACAGTGCCAAGTTGCATTCACGGGTCATGGAAACTGGGCAATACCTCGTTGATGGCGAGCATCTGTCCATTGGCCTTCTTCACCTTCTTGAGCTTCCTCAGGAAGTACCTGCGCGCAAACACACGAGCTCCGTGAGACCGCCGACGCAATAACACCACCAAACAAACGAACCCGGGAAGAAGATCCATGGCTCTGGAAGTGCGGTTCGGGACTGACCAGAACTTGGACTTGGCGCGGACCTCGTTGGTGGCCCAGAGCTTCATACGGTAGATCTTGGGCTGCTCATCGCCGGGGGTCGGCAGCGCGCGACCCACCACCTGGTACTGGTGGAACTGCGCGCATGAACAAACACAGAGAAACGCAGAGATCAGAAACGCCAGGGAAGAACGAAGGCGCGGAAACAGGAAGACGGCGGCGGCGGCGGAGAGAAGCTTACCCTGTGGGCGACCATTTTGGCGAGCTCTCGAGACCGGAGGCGGAGGAGACCTAAACCTAGGGTGGAGATGGCGGCGACAGGAGAGGAGCTGGAGGCGGAGGAGTATTTATCTGTGGGGGGCGAGGAACCCTAACGGGCCGTGACTTGTGGGCTTTGTACCTCTCTGATTCCCTAGTGTGTTTTGGACCAGACGATAATAGGCCTTTATGTTTCTTAATGGGCCGTCATTGCTTTCTTTTGTGGTAGTAGTTTCTTTTTTCTTGTTTTTTTACTCTGTCTCTAGGTTCCTTGTTAACATGCAATTGTTGTTTATCCACTCTTCTTTTTATGATATCTAGTATGACGCATAATATTTGGTCAAACCACGATATGAATCTACTTTTGGGACCTTGAATAGATACGAAAGTGCTGGATTTGATAGGGAAGAAACCACATGAAAATATCTGTTATACACTCGAGCTTTATTCCAAACGAAAGTAGAAATATCAAACATAGATACAGGAGGGCATCGAATCATAATTGATGCAGCTCCACACTTTACTGTACATATATTTATACATGAGAGTACTTATACATGAAATACAACCAGCAGACTGTATAAGGTAGGTAACTGGGAACTGCAATAAAGATAGTAATTTACAGCAACAGAACCACTGCCAATGCCAAGACCTGGTTGGTACTTCACGAATCTGCTGCTTTCGCTAATCCGAGGGGGATAACGATTGCCGCAATTACAGCCTGTTTATGCGATGCAGAAAATTGCGCAGAGTTAGTCTAAATATTAGAAGAGAAAAAAGGAATTTTACTGTGAACTGCTATATCTCCAAGCTCGTAAATTCCGATTCTAAGAACTTCTGTAGTTACTACTTGCAACTGCTAAAATCTGTACAGTTAGAATCTACTTCTATGTTGAAAGGACCTTTTATCAATTTTGCCACACCAATCTCTTAGCTATAAACTGCTATAGCTTGTTATTTGTGATGCTATAAGTTTGTCTATTACTTGCAAATTTATTTCAGCTAACGTAACAAAGGTGGTTGAACAGAGATAACTCTCTTCCATATAGTTCACAGTAAAAAGCTTGACAGCAGCATAGCATCATGCAATTGTATCAGAGAGGTAACTTACAGCAATAGTGCAGGCTACATATCCTGGTTTCTCTCTGTAGTCATGTACCCGGACACAGATTAGAATGAAAGCTCCAATGTACCAAGGAATGGCAGCCAAGAAGAACCCGGCAATGAACCTTTGTTTCAGCAAGATAATGCAGCTCAGTGAGGCGAAGGGTCTAACTTCAGAAAGTAATAGAAAATAGCAAGTGTACAGAGTCACTCACAGAAGCCATCCCATGCCAAGTCCACAACATGAAAGGCAGTGCATCCTCATGGGTCTTCCTTCAACAACAGGGCCATAACCTGAGACAACAGAAACAGGATGATCATACAACATGGATGTCTATTTTTCAGTCTTGGGGGGTCCATTCGTTAGATCTTGTGTGAGACTTTGTTTTCCCCAGGAAATTAATTCAAATGGAATTGAAGTTACATATCTAGGAGCCAATACATCTAGTTTGCTTCTAGAAGTATAAGGTGGCGAAGAGATGAATAACAACTTCTAGAAGTATAAGGTGACGAATCCAGCTATATTAGAACATGCTGAATTATATGTCTTCACAGGCTCCCAACATTCTCTTCAAATATGACCATCCACTACTCAATTGTTTGATACGGATATCAATCACTATGATGAAATAGTAACACCTAAAGGAGTATACAGTAGTACATAACTAAAGTAGTATAGCTCCACCTTAAACATCAGTTAGCCAGTTTAGCCTAGGATCCATGTGTGAGGTACTGAATATTATTCACCTATGCGGCTATGCCTAGTGTCCATTTACAAGAAGAATTTGTCGCCGGACTACCAGATGAGAAAAGGGAAAGTGTTGGAATTTGGATCATGCACACACATTTGGACCGAACACTTCTAATTGTGCATAGACAACCGTGAGATGCTGGATAAACACGGCACGGATGGATCTCCTGCGAGAGCAAAGCTCTCTCCGGACAGCAGACCATTAAACCCTCAAACTGCACAGATTCCCGATATGCCCAACAGTATCTAAGCATCGCAACCAAGCGAGATCATATCACGAGAGCGGAACAGCATAATCATATAACATTGATGCCTATTTTTTTAATTCAAACAGGCTTGGAAGTTATATTACTTAGTGCAAAGATGAATGGCAGTAAGCTTCCAACTTAGAATGCCCCGTCGTTTTTTGGCTAGTGAATTCAGCACTCTTAGGCATTGTTAAATTAGACGTCTTTACCGGCACCAAAAATTGCCACCCGCGCCTAGATTAATGTTACGAATACTTAATATAAAACAAAAAAAGTAGTAGCAACGCCTAGAGTACATATATTGTACTCTAATAATTTTACAATTTCACTTTAAACATCAGTTAGCCCTTTTTAGCTTTTGGATCCACGTGGTGAGCTACTGAATCTAATTCACCTACACGTATCCGAGGAGAAAAAGGTGAGTGTTGGAATTTGGATGTTGCACGCAATTTAGGATCAGGCACTTTCTGAACATGCACAGACAACCGTGAGATTCAGTATCGACCTGACACGGATGGACCTCCGAAAGAGAGCATAACTTCGCTGTGCCCCATGAAAGCCTCAAACGGCACAAGATCCCCATTTCCCCAAGCACAGACAGAAGCTAATGTAGCGAAATTTTACTGAGCGACCGACGATAGTACCTGAACCTGGCACGGCCTGGTACCCCTGCGCGTGGTACGGCTCGGCGTGCGCGTAGGGCGGCTGCGGCTGCTGCTGGTGGTGGTAGCCGACGCCGCTGCCGCCGAAGCCGGGAGGCGGCGCGGGCTGGGGGTACCCGACGGGCGGGGGGTGGAAGGTGCCGTACTGGTACTGGCCGGGGTCCTGGCCCCGCAGGTGCGGCGGCTCCGAGGTTGGGAGAGGGCCGGAGGCGGCGTGTCCCATCGTCTTGCCGCCGCCGGCGGCCTCCGGATCCTCCTGGCCGCCTCCCATGGTCGATCGGTTGACCTTTGACTTCGATGGTTCGTTCCGCCGGGCGAGGTGTGTGAAGTGTAGCTGGCGGTGACAGAGAGAGGCAGCGGCAGACGGCAGTGTGATTGATGTAGACGAGAGGAAGTGGCTCCCACGGGTCGGTGGTAGTTGCGCAGGGGCAGGCCCAGTAGGATCGCTGGCCTGTTGTTGGCTCGCTGGCGGATCGCTGGTCCGGTTTGGACCCGTGAGCTTTGTGTGTTCATGGACAGACAAAGCCCATGGAACTACTTTGAAGACTTCACTCGACAATTCACCCAAAAAAAACTTCACTCGACAAAAACAACTTTTATTAAGAGTAGAAGAATAATATCTTTAAAAGATATATAAGAGTAAAAAAAGGTTGAGCACATCTATGGTTCGTTGGACTTGATGCAATACATTCCCTTCGATAACTGAGTTCATACACTTGAAAAAAAAACTATATCGTGTCCGAGAGAAGTTTAACCCAAGCTCATTGTTCATGTCATTATTGTTTCATGGCATAAAAATATTGTCTTGCGGGTAAGTGAGAGCTTTATTGGTTGCCATATATCACATTATCACCCAAATCATGTGCAATACGGCGCCACCATACGACATGCGTTAGAGTTGGTATCTCTTCGTACCAAACTTGCACCAATTCATGAGCAACCTCGTTGCTCACTCCCGATACCTTGTTATTCAAAAACCATAGAAGTCACCCTAGGTCAGATTTTACCGTGCCCGAGAAGCCAGTGACACTGCTACTAGCCTTCATCATGTGGCAATGTACTTTGTTCACATAGCGAGTAAGGAGGGAATCAAGACTATATAGGGGCTATCACTATAGATATTGTGTTTACACCTTGGTGAATATGTTACATCTTTAGTGCAAATAGACTAATTGGGTGCTAAAATCCAAAGTTGAGAGGTAAACAACCCAAATATACGACAAGGTGCATAAGAAATTATTTAGTCGAAAGCATGGTTGAGTGTTTATAAGAAGGAGGTAGGCTTGGAGGCAACCATCCTTTTGTGAGTCATACTCACTAGTCTAGCACCTTGCCATCAGAGGCATAGTAATCCACTATGGCAGGAGTCAAATACCCTCCTCCAATCAAAGGACGACAAGAACTGCAAGGAGGTTCATACGATCTCCGATCCCCACAACAAATATGAGCGACAATGCCAATGCTTCATTCTCGGTGAAGCAGTCTAACATTGGTTTCTTGGACCATGGGGTGGCTTGCTTTCGTTTCCTACCAGGTCCCTCATTTTCAGGCTTGAAGGCAATGCTATTGTGTCTTGCTAACAGTGTAGCTTCTTTGATGCAGAGTCCGAGGCTTTTCCCCTTATGGAAAAGAAAACATTGTAACTCCACGAGGCTTGGTAGCATAAGAAATTCTCTTATCGTCTACCTAGACACGCGTTGAATCTTCTTACATCTCATTCCATGGCCCTCCAGGACCGCTATCTCCAACCTGCCCCGCTCCACTCCAACAACCCTCTACTATAGTCGATGTCTCGTTTTGCTCCATATATAGCCCTTCATGCTCATGTTCGACCTAACATTTTGTCTATGCTGTGTCACTACACATTCCCAGACAAAAACATAACTTTGAACGTGTTTCACGGCTGGCTGAAACGTACGCGCGGCCCACCATGACATACAAATGAGCACGTCTCGTCGGCGTAAGTGTTGGCCATTGTCCAAATTTGTAGACTAGGGTCAAACACAATATCAGCAAAAAATCGATCAAGCACCAGATTCTGAATCTCGGTCCGTTCATATCTAGGTCGACTGACTCATATTGTCCTTCTCAAACGGTAGTGGTCACAGTTTGCCTATACTGGATCTACCCCGAGCAGACGCCATATTTGGCGCCAGAATTTGAATAGAGGCCGGTGGAAATCACATAGGTGCAACCTTTTTTCCTTGACTTGACGAATCCCGAGCGTTGGTCTCGCGTCATGCATGCGTCCAGACACAAAAACCTCGAAACATTCCGCTCCTGCAAACCTCCCTCCCTCCCAAAGCCACCTGCGAACGTGCAACGGTTATACAGTACTTTACATGCCACCGGACGTATCATGGTCAGTTGCTGCACCCGGAAGCATCCCATCGCGTGGACATTTTCAGGCAGAAAGCTAGCCTCGAACCAGCGTACGTACGTACGTGCGATCGATCGAACGCGATCTCCTCCAGAAATCCAGAGCTTCATGCTTACAGCTTCAGCGAAGTGCTTCCAACTCAAAATGATTAAAGATAATACAACTCACTAAACTGGCTTCTCGCTCAAGCAGATGGACACATAGACTAGAATCAAACAGAAAGCAATGCAGCTTGATTGCAGTCCTGCATTGCACATGGAAGAACGAGTAGAAAATGTCCAGGTTGAGTGACTTTGTCAGGGCATTTGACTTGGCAGGCAAGTATGAGCTATCAAATTCATAACAAATCATAATCGAGCGCTTTCAAGATAAGAGTAAGACCCACGTAGATCATCGTCGATGTGAACGCAACGATGCCATGCCATGATGGGAACAAGTGGATGTACGTTGCATGTATGATTTGCATGGCTTGTGAAGCAAATCAACCAGAAAACTTGTTCATGTTGATGTCTTGATGACCCAATCATTAGCAGGTTTCCTTGGCCATCAAGGGAATTCGTCATCAGTACTTAAGTAATCATCAAGCTCCCGGGATGCATGTTAGCTTATTGTTTTGGAGAACCGATGCGGATGTTTGTGTACCGACTACCGATACTAGTAGTTTAGTGATCGTACATACATGCCTGGCAAAATACTAAAATATTTGCAGTCAATTTTTTCTTCAGAGTTCAGACGACCAAAAGGAACGGCAACAAATTTCAGCTGTAACTCACAAATTTCATGGACTTCCATAAACTGAAACTATTCACACGATCGACTACCATTATATGTATGTAAATGCTAGGTAATGCAGTTTTAAATTTATGGGGAAAATACCAGATATAATACTAATTTCACTAAGCAGAACAGATTGCAATTGTGAGTCAAATCTGTGGGTACAGAAATACCGCAGTTGAGCTGACTTATTACAGGGCATCCATGCGTTTGGTCAACCCTACTGGACAAAAATATCATATCCTGCGCCCAGAACCGCCGGTTGCAACTTGCAAGATACCATGCACGTACCAACGCCCCTGAATTCCGGCAGAGATCTTGCGCGGCGAGGCGGCGATCTTTGAATTCTGCTTAGTTCTGTTCAGTTCAGTCTACTCGTTCTGCATTGCATCCCAGCTAAGCTATAGCTTCCTTCTCGAGCTAGCTTCACTGTTGGGTTACACACTCGCTTGCTTTAACAGGAATCGCCAACTGCCAGCCAGCCATCCCGGCCGTGCATGTGTCAGCCGTGACACCACGAGCTCGGCCGACCGTGGAGATGTATATAATCCCACGCAGCGCACATAATTCTCCTCTTCTCTCGATCGATTACAAAGAAAAAAACAATCAGAGTTTGGTCATGGCGATCGGAGCACCGGGGTCGTCGCGCCAGCCGCCGCGCGACGGAAGCAACATCCTGGAGAACGTGTGGGCGACCATCATGACGGCGGCAGCGTGCACGCCGACCCTGACGTCGACAACGGCGGTGTCGACATCGTCGGGGGATCAGGCCGGCGCGGACATCTTGCGGCGGCTGCCGAGCCTGGGGAGGTGGATCTCCATGGGCGCCGACGAGTGGGAGGAGTTGCTCAACGTGGCGGCCACGGCGCCGGCTCCAAGCGGAGACGAGCAGCCGCCGCTCGTGGCCGCCTCGCCTCCAGGTGAAGCGCAGAGCACCACCAGCAAGATGTCTCCCAAGAGCTACAGGGGGGTGCGGCGGCGACCGTGGGGCAAGTTCGCGGCCGAGATCAGGGACACGCGACGGAGGGGCGCCCGGGTGTGGCTAGGCACGTTCGCCACTGCGGAGGAGGCCGCGCTGGCGTACGACGTGGCGGCGCTCCGCATGCGCGGCCCACGCGCGCACCTCAACTTCCCGCTCGAGGTCGTGCAGCGCCGCATGGAGCGCGACGCGCAGCTCCTGGACGCCGGCCCCGGTGACCACCAGGCCACGAGCCGCGTGCGCCGCAAGAGGAGGATGATAGGCGGTGCCGCGGCCACCGATCATGCAAGAACGGTCGACGCCGGGGTGGCTGGAAGCGCCGACCAGATGGTGTCGTTCGCCGGGTCGGGGAGGTATGAAGGGACAGCAATGCAAGACCGATACGTGATGGTGGGCGGCGATGGAGGAGCTGAGAATCGGGTGATGGAGCTGGAGGAGATTGGTGGCGAATATTGGGACTACCTGTTCCCGCCTCTGGGATGATGATCATATATGGAGTAGTTAATTAGGTATATGGTTGTGTTTGTGTGTGGATGACAGGAGAGAGGAAGCTCAGATAGCTACATTGATCTCCTCCCTGCTGATTTAATTTTAGCTTCAGTAATGTGTATGCATAAAGATGCATGCTAGGATTGATTGTAAAATGCTTATTAGTTAGTGTGTGTATACATCTACAATTGATTAATTCGGTGGTAGGTAGGTTCATACAATGTACATTCAATTTGGATTACGACCATTTGCCTACACTCTCTGGATTTGCATGGCTCTTTACATTGAGGAAGGTGTCGAAATGCTTGACAGTCCCTCGCCTTCAAATACTAGAAGATACCCCGCGTGTCGCGGTAGGGTTTTATCTTTCTCTTTTGAGCGATCTTTTTAGAATTGTCTGTAGCATATAAGATTTCGAAAACTGATAAAATTATGAGAGCCAGTGGAAGGCATGGTGTTTGAAAATAAAGCAGCAAACACAACATACCATATGTCCAAATCTTGTTAATTTCTAGCCCTAAATGTTCATTCGTGGATGATATATGCCCACAAGTGTAGGAGTCAGCTTAGCTAGCTCCATTCGATATCATCTAATTTCATTCATGGATGATAATTCAATATTGTTGTCTCACTCGACCTGCCAGATCATGAGATATATCATCAAGGTTCATGCATCAGTCGGACGTTAACAAAAACAAAAGAGTTCTGGTGGGGTGGTTGGACGGGGGGGGGGGGGGGGGGGGGGGGGGGGGGGGGGTGCATTGGCCCTCCGGGTCCTTAGGTCTTCTTTGGATACGGTGTTTGTAAATAGAAAAAAAAATTGGTGTCTCACTTTGGTCATCGACCTTCTAAATTCCCTAAATACGATCATTGAAGTGGCTTAAGTTGTTCACTATGGTCACCGGCCGAATTTTTTACAGTATTATAGTGGCTAGGCATAGGGTGGACAGGTCAAATAGTCTATGCATGTGGCAAACGGTGGCACCAGGGAGGAACCCCCTCCAAGGCAAGCCTCCCTCCTCCCTTCTATATATACCCCCATACACCCAAGGGTTTTTGTACATCAATTGCTCCTAGTTTTTGAGGTGTCCTCTACGGAGCTTTTCTCTCTAGATATCATGTGTTGAGAAACCTCTCTATAGTCTCATATAGATCTAATCTAGTTGAAAGGTTGTCTCTCTTCGTCGGCGCTGAGTTCTAGAAGGCGGAGTGCTGACGGGTTGGCGCAGTGGATGCGTGGATAGTAGAAGAGGGATTACACGTGTCATCCTTAGCGAGGAACTTGGTGACATTCTCACCTCCAGGCTTGGACGTGAGAATCTTCATCAGACTTCACTGACATCGCTATCGACAAACGCCATCCTCCGTAACGGTGTTCTTAAGTACTAGATCTAGCATGTTGGGTGCATCATATCTTCATAGTAGATCTTGGCGATTATGTAAGACGAATTTTTCAAAATTCCTGCACGTAACCCTACACATCATTCTTTGCTCGTCAGGCCCTAAATAAAAAGCCTAGACCACCTCCGATCAATACTCCTACACTCCATCGGTGATTTTAAAGTTGCTCTTGCTGATCCGCAACCCTCTCTACCCCCTCGTCATATCACTCCCTGTCACGCCCCATGTTGAGGTTGCCGCAACATCTCAAGACGCGATGTGAGCTCAACTTCTGGAGATTCTCTGAAGACGCATGTTGTGAGCACAATTGTTGCCTTGCGAGACCCGACCAACGCCATCACCTCTTCCTAGCTCCTGAAGCTGATCCGTGATGTGTCTGGAAGGCAAAGGACATCCTGGTTAAATACATCACTGAAGCGGATGCCCCCCCCCCCCCCCCCCCCCCCCGTCATCAACATTGACAAGGATCGGGGACCGAATCGTGCCCACTGATACCGCTGAATACCCCTATTTGTTGTTCGACATAGTGGGAGCACGAGAATATCAATAAGACTTTAGGAATTGATAAATCGCTCTTAGTCGCACTTGTGTACCAAAGATCTTAATAAAGAGAGTCGTGAGTTGTAAAAATAAAACCAAAACATTACAGAAAGTAAAAGACAACATTAGTTTTCAGTTGGTCACGGAAGTGTAGGTTTCGTGAACTATCATTGATTAAAACATAGGCACGAGATGACCAGTGGGACATTGCATGGATGAGGTACATTATACAATTCATAATACCTATCTCTAGTACAGTTAAAAGTAAGAATGCATTCCATGAGTAGGTGTATGTGCTATGAGAGAACTTGCATAATATCTATTTTCCTACCCTCCCATTTCACTATGGCCACTTAATTTTTTAGAGTTTAAGTATGACCTTTTGGAGTCGCGGGGAACACCACATTAACAGTCCAGGACAAACTCCTCAAATCAAACATATTTCTTTAGAATGTGCTTACGTATCACCGTCATAACCTAATGTTCCATGCTATAACTGGTGATACAAATTGCAGATGAATACTAAACTCATATATATGATGGACCAATAGAAGTTTAGAATGGTAAAAGAAATCTTTTTGTGTTTTCAGATTCAAGAACGAGAAGCAAAAAGGAATATGAAGAAGCTGAAAAACAAAGAGTAGCTATGGTTTGGAGTAGTGGAACCGTGCGGCATAACAGGCCGGGTCCTGGTATATTTATACTAGCAAAATGTCCGTGCGTTGCAACGGGAAATTAAAAAAAAATCAACACTGCGGAGGTGCATAAGGTAACTGAGTTTTTTTTTCACGTCTCGTGTATGGACAACTAAAGAATAGGCACATACTACTATCTCAAATACAATAGATCACACTTTTAAATTAAAATATAATTTGATTTACAAAGTGTCTTTCACGGGGATTTTTCAAAATTAAGCAAAACAATGGACAGAATATGAATGGACAGGGCAGCATGTAGCATGTTTACATGCTTGGAGGAAGTCGGAGTTCTCGGTGCCCAGTGCGCACTGTGTCAGGTTAGAGTCCATGAGCTTGGCGTCCTCGGTGCAGTGGCCCTTGGTCCAGCGGTTGCCGGACGCCGATGCGTCATCAGATCAGTGTCGGATCCGCGTATGCATGTCATTAGCACATTGCCAAGTTGACCTTGGTGTTCAGCATCGTTTTAGGGCATACTCCAGAGAGCATTAACAGTACGCATGTCATCACTTTATCAAAGTTCCAATTTCAGAACGTATTATCATCGCTTGTTCAACACCAGAATATTCCGGTACTGGCAATGGGTATTACTCCAAAACCGAGTCAGGTACGAACAGTCCGGCCGTTGACATCAACCATCTCGTTGCCTCTAACCGAGTTCTCATCGATGCAAGCAAGTCTCCATTCTGGTTGAATCGTTTGTCGTCCCGCCCGTGCAGCTGGCCGCCGTCCTTGTTTTTTTGCCGTTGTGGCCTAGCGCGTGGACGCCGCCTACAGCTTGTGCGCGGTCGTCCGCGAGGTCGCTACCGCCCAAAAGCACGGCGACGTCTACCGGAAGACGATAGCTGTCCTCGTCGAGCAAGCTTTCCTCCTCGAGCTTGCTGTCCTCCCATAACCATGGACAGATCCCAGCCACAAGGACGAGCTGGACGTGTAAGAGAAAAGTGAGTACGGCGTGGAGAAGGGGAGTTTTTGCTCCGGCGTGGAGGCGTTACGGGCCACCAGTGAGGCCATGTCGCCGACGTTTGACGGCGGCACGAAGTCACGAAGACATCCACGATCAAGTGCGTGACGACATCGACGACCATGGTGCAGACGGGCGAAGTCGTGAGATCGCCTATGAATTTTTCTTCTCTCCTGCGGACGGAATTTGCTCTCGGGAGAGTTCGACGCCGCTCCGTCCTGGTTTGCTTCTTTCTGTCTCGCGTCATGGAGACGAAACAAACTCGCGTCGTGTTGCTTTTGTGGGAACAAAGTAGCCTGCTTGTACGTCGTTTATAGGCCATGCCGAGTTGCCGACTTATTCGAGTCCTTGTACGACAGGGTGTCCTTAATCCAGCGATGGATTTGAAGGAACACTGGTGGAGACAGGACCTCCTGTCCCGGGCCGTGAGAGGCTTCTGTCCCGGGTCTAGAACCGGGACAGGATAGGCGGGACTAAAGGCCAAGCCTTTAGTCCCGGGCCTGTTACCAGCCGGGACAAAATATCCACCACGTGGCCGCCTGCGGAGCGCGCAGGGGGCAGCACCTTTAGTCCCGGCTCGTATAACGGACCGGGACCAGAGGCCCACCACGTGGCCGCCTGCGGAGCGCGCTGGGGGCAACACTTTAGTCCCGGCTATAACGGACCGCGACTAATAGTTTTCTTTTATTTTCTTTTATTTATTGCTTTAGGGTTTAGGGTTTATTTGTTTTCTTTTATTTATTTCTTCAAGCATGCAAAGATAATTGTTTTCTTTTAGCGGTATTTCTACGCTATCACATACCGTACACATTCGTGCATATATAAGATAACTTGTCTTGCGATCGAGCATACAAATATATACAATTTTGATATTTACATGGAGATCACAATTACCGGGACTAGAGCCCGTATATTCGATTACACGGCCGGGGATCATCAGAAGCGCCTATTCACACTAAATTCACCGGCGTCGTTTACCATCTCGCTCAAAAAAATCCCGCCAGCTCCTCAGCAATTGCTAGTACGCGTTGCTGTGGTAGGAGTCGATCCCGCATTTCTTCGAACTATATAAGAAAAGGAGATCAATATGAACATCAATCATGATAACAAAAAGTGACGGTAATAAAATAATGTTGTGAATGTATTGCTTACGTCGACTCTATAATCTTTGTGCTCAGTGGTAAACGAGCGAATGAACTCGCAAACGTAGTATCCACATAGATTCGTCCCCTGTGGCTGCCTCGCGCACTTTACGAGAATAGAATTCAATCAAAATAACAATCTAGCATCATAATTGTATTGAAACTAGAAGTAAAGAGATGCGTGGACATATCTCGTACTACTTACCGGGATCGGAGTAAACTTCAGCTTCTCACTCCATCGGCCCACCACCACATCTTGAACCGGATCCAAACCCTGCCCGGCAAAGAAAATGAATTAATGAGTTATTCATTACCTGATATCTCATGAAATCAACGAAAGAGACCGATATAGCGCGAAAATTACTCTGGAGCATGTCCTGCATGCTGCGGAACTCTTCCAGGGGTCTCTTTAATGGGTCCATGACTTCAACTATTCCCTTATCAACTTGAATGTTTAGCAGAATCCAGTGGAACCTGCACACGTTTATATATACGTCAGTAACTCATCAATTACAGTTAACATCGAGTAAGCAAAAGTGAATGTGTACATCATAGTAAGACCCTCACCCGAAGTTGTAAGGAAATAGTATGTGGTCACAGAAATTTTGCTCCCTAGAAACCTTAGAAGGTTTTCCTCCGTCTCGTCGGGTTTCGTCGTTAAAGATTGAATATGTACTTTATCTGGGTCAATGAACCCAACACTATAGACCTTTCTTTTACATTCCCGGATCTTCATTCTGCATAATAGAGTACAAAAGGATATAACGAGGATAATTAAAATGCAATGAACTGAACAACTGAAAGACTGAACAACTTATAAGTAGACAATGAATTCAACAACTTACAGACAGTAGCAACTCATGAGACATTTGTCGAGGGCGTCGAAATTGTATAACTGGAAGAGTTCTGAAAAGTCAACATGGACCTCTCCTCGGAAGTAGTACTCATGTGGGACTTTCGCCACGATCATTATTCTGCCCTTCTTGACTCTTCATGTACCAGTCATGCAATTTCCGCATTTGTGTTGGCAGTTGTTGCCACTTCTCTCTGCTGACCAATTCCGCCTTTGGGACATATTAGGGACTACAGGAGCCTTGGGTATATTGTCGTCTTGGGTACCAAGCAATTCCGCAACAGTCACACCCATAGCGGCCGCCAACTTCGCAGCTTCTTCCATATCCTGCTGTCCGCCTGCAGGGAACGTCTGTGGATAACACCTTGAGGGGTGGGATCGACTGTTTGGCCTGTTCTCCGAGCTGGGGAACGTCCCTTCTTTTCGCACTTGCACCTTTACTTGTTTGCTCCCGCTTGCACTATCACCTGATTTGCCCTTCCGCGCTTCCTTCCGAAGTGTGCGTAGATAGTCATCGGCTTATGGTGCAAGTCATATTGCCTTGGTGTGTTCAGAAATCAAGTGCATACGCTTTTTGCTTCTCGGTGTATACCGGGGCGGCCTTGGGTTTCTTCTTTGCAAAATGCGCATCTTTTTGGCCTTTGCGATCGCTGCGATTTCCTCGTCGGTACGGTCGTAAGTTCTGATAGGAAGATTCTTATGAGGTACTGTTGGGAGGGGCGACCTTTGTCTTTTTGGGCTGCGTCGGTTAGTACTCATCGACGGATCACGCCTCCGCTTATTGTCCTTAGCGGGCAAAGGCGGCGGCGAAGACGGCGGACCCAAGTCCGGCAGCGGAGATCGAGATGGACTCGCGCTGTGGTGGTCGTAGTCATGGGGTGGGCTGCTTCTTGGAGGTGTAGGGGACCTGCGACGACTCGGAGGCGGTGTTGTCCTTGGCGCCGAGCCTGGAAGCCTGATGTTGTTCTTGTCCCATAGAATGACAGCACCCACTACTTCTCCGAGTGTCCTCTCGTCTTGCGGTCCAGGGATGTCAAGCAACATATCAATAAAGTCCGGTAGTACTTCATCCACCACGACTTTAGCATAGCCAGCTGGAATCTCACGGTCATTCCAGCGTGCGTCAGGTGGACAAGGTACAACATCCGACCGCCACCTTCATGGATATGTTCACCATTTTCTGATGGAGCTCACAAGATATTGAATCCTTGATTCCATCCACGGGGTAGCCAGGACCGCCTTCTATCATTCGCCGTGCATCGTCAGCCGGGACCTCCGAGTCACCCACGCTGCTTTTACGCTGAGACGGGCCGGCGGTAATATCGAGTGCAGGATCTTGCTGGCGCACTACTCCTCTAAGTTCGTCAATCTGCTGCTGCTGGTTGTCAATTCTGGCAAACAACTGGCTGAACTTGTCTCCCACCTCCTCCTCCTGTCGCCGCTTTGCTCTCGATCGGCTTCTGTAAGTTTCCATGTCTTTGGCAAACCCCATCCACCACGGACAACTAGGGCCAAAGCCTCGTGTTCGTCCTCCTTTTTCATCATTCCCGAGGACCAATGTCAGCATGTCTTTCTCTCTATCGGGACGGAACTTTAACTTCCCCTCTTTAATTTCTTTCACCACTCTAAGCCAATTGTCCCTGGGTATCCTAATCCCGTCACTGCAAATAAGGTCCCCAGTTGTTTCGTCGTATGTACTCCCATGCGCAAGGAACCAATTTCTTGCCCTCGTTTCCCATTCTTCGCGCAATGGTTCTGGTTGGATCCCTTTAGCAAGCAGCTCTTGCTCTTTTTTATCCCACTTTGGCATGGCAGTCTTGTAGCCCCCTGGCCCCAATTTATGGTGATACATTTTCTTGTCAGCATTTCTTGTTCTTTTTTGACAGCTCCTTGGCATCTTCTGACTCCTTGTACTCCTTAAATGCGTTCCAGTGATCCGCCTGCTTCGCTAGATAGCCTTCGAATACTGGAGCAGTCTTTTTCTTCCGATAGTCTTGCCATAATCTTTTCTTCCACACCCGGAATAGTTCGGCCATCTTCGAGAGAGTCCACCGCTTGACTTTCTCCCTCAATTTTGCAGTGTCGGCAGGATCCTCCAATTCTGGCAGGGTGAAATGTGCCATGAGGTCATTCCAAAGACCCGTTTTGTACCTTTCGGCGACATACTCACTATCGTTCGCCCCTTTGCGCTGATTCCAGTCTCGAACGCTGATCGGGACGTGATCCCTAACCAGAACTCCGCATTGTTTTCTAAATACATCGGCAGCCTTCTTGGGTTCCTTCGGTTCGCCCGTAGGGGCTATGACCTCAAATGTATAATGCGTAGATGGGGCCAACTTTTTGGTCGGGCCTCGTTTGGTAGATTTGCTCGATGTGGAGGCCTAAGAGAAGAAACATTCGTCAATTTATATATATACAACTCAAGTAATGCATCTACTGATCGCCGAACTTCATATCTACCTCGCCGGACTTCGTTAAGGGTCCACCGGCTTCTCCATCATCGGAGCTATCGCCTTCTCCATCATCGGAGCCGTCGACTTCATCCTCACGTCGGTCGACCTCCATTCCATCCCCGGAGGGGTTCAGATATGACGACGGAGATTCGGCTGGATCAGCATCTGGGGCGTCGTGGATTATATCCTCGAGAATTTCTTCCTGTATTAGGTCTCTGCGGATTGGACTAGGTGGATCCATAGTTTCTGCAAAATGCACACAATATTATTTCAAAATGCATCAAATAAAATGAGTATCAATTATTATAAATAATTACTAAAGCAATGAATACAAGTCACTTATCTAATGTGTATCAATTGTTATCATCAATACTTTGTAATTAAAAAATTACTACAAATCTATTAAGTCACAATATATCCACTACAAATCAATTACTAAAAATTACTACAAGCATGATTAATTCATTTTATTTTCTTAGGCACTAATAGCATTTTACAACTAACTTCATTTTGTTTTTACTTAAGCACTAACAGTACTAACATATTAAGAACAACATTATGTAGTGATCTACAGTACCTAAACATTTCACAAACAACAATAGCAACAATTTCATAAAGGACCAAATATTTATTTTATCACTTTTAATAGGCAGAAAACACCATTTTTAGAGTTTATTAAGTCCAGGGTGTTCTGTTCATCAACAAGTTATGCAAAGATAGGTTTAGGTTCTATGTAAGTATTTTAAACTAATGCAATTGGATTTAGTCCAAAATCTTATTCACAGAAAATTAATTAAATGCTAGAAAACCCTACTGGTCCAAACTACAAACACATGCCATTTCAAAACTAAGCATCCCAAACACATGGGGTTAATTCCTACTGAAAGCTACTGTCCTAAGCATTCCAAAACAATTGGATTTACAATTTTTGGATTCATAAATCCCAAGTTAAAAATAGTTCTTTGATTTATACCAGTGGCAGTACAGTAATTATCAAGCACACACAAATTAATATTTTTAAGATTTGCAAGTTGGAAGTGGTTCTAAACTCATTCATTTATCACTGTGATTTTTGGTTTGCACAAACACGGAGTTTAACTATTTTATTTTGAATTAAAGCTACAGCACAGAAACAGAATTATAAAGCCCTATTTTGAAATTTCGGGTTAATCAACGATTTCTCGAATCCGCGCGTTTCTGGATGATTCGAACTCGCTGCGACGTAGAGGAGGTTGCAGGGAACCTTTTGGTAGCGGCGCCGCCCAATTTGGGTCGCCGGAGCAACGCCGGCGACGATGTTTGGCGGCGGCCGACGACGGGCAACGCGGCGGCGGAGCTACGGGGCGCAATAAGTCGAATTGAAGGCACTGGAGGATGCAAAAGCTCACCCTGAGCACGATGGAGTGGACGACGAGGTCGGGGGAGGTCGTACGGCGACGGAATCGTGGTCGCACGCGGTGGCCGGAGTTGGGGGCGGGGCCTCGATTCGCCGGATTCCGGCCTTCCTACCACGGACCACTCGGTGGAGAAGTAGAGGAGGCGCCGGCGACGGGCAGCGGCCGTGTCGAAGACGGCAGCGGCGTCGGGGACGGCCTCGCCGGCGACGGAAAATTTTGGCAGCCTGACGGCGTCGCTCTGCTCCTCGCGCTTGGCCTCCGATGAAAAATGGCTAAGGACCAACCGTGCCGCTTAAGTAGTGGAGGGACCTTTAGTCGCGGTCCGTGGCTCAACCCGCGACTAAAGGGGGGTCTTTAGTCCCGGTTTTTGCCACGGGCCGCGACTAAAGGGGTTGGAGGGCTTTTCGCGTTCCCGCGCGCTAAACACACCTTTAGTCGCGGCCCGTGGCTCCAGCCGGGACTAAAGTCCCAAAAATTGCGCGCGCAACTGAATTTTTATTTCTGAACAGAACCAGGACCTTTTTTTAAACATTTAAACATTTGAATTAAGCAGTTTTTGCATATTTTTGAATCTGACAAAACTTTCAACATGAAAAGTGTTTGAATTTGAATAACTAATTGAAAACCATTTTCTGTTTTATAAAATAATTATTAACTATTCTAAATATCGTTTTTTGTTTTTCGGTTTTCGAAAATGACATTTTTTTGTGAAGCAAGTACAACAAATATGGTGCAAAATGGCACCCATCCAATTATCACACAAAGTAGACCATATTTTATGGACAATCCACAAATATTGGTAATTTTCTCGGTTTCTAGCTAATTTCGCCTACTTAAACGACTTTATGTCTATTTTCCGAAAGTAATTCAAATTTGAACTACAAGTGGGTGATATCTTGCTCTAAATTTTTTTCAAAAATGTTTTTAAGGTGCACAAGTAGTGGTTATATCACAGAACCATCGATAGTTTTGGATAATTCGACCCCTTACAATGAATAGTAACGGCGGCCATTTTGACCGTTTTTTAAAAAAAGTCAAAGAAAGTGAAAAAATACTCAAAAAATGAAATCCTTTGGCATGGAGTACTTTCATGTGTACTAGTTGCTAGGAAAAATGATAAACTTGAGTTTTGACATGGTTTACAAAAAACTTCTTCACAAAAAGTTCAATCATCTATAAACATGTATAAGTTTCGGGTCAAATGACCTCGTTATGGTCATCCCCGTGTCATAGTTTGTCGAAATGTGCCCATATTTGACACATAGCTGTATATTGGTACGACAAACAATGTTGCAGAACTGAGTTTTTTCAAATTACTTATCTAAATATCGTTTTTTGTTTTTCGATTGTCAAAAATGACATTTTTTGTGAAGCAGGTACAACAAATATGGTGCAAAATGGCACCCATCCAATTATCACACAAAGTAGACCATATTGTATGGACAATCCAAAAATATTGGTAATTTTCTCGGTTTCTAGCTAATTTCGCCTACTTAAACGACTTTATGTCTATTTTCCGAAAGTAATTCAGATTTGAACTACAAGTGGGTGATATCTTGCTCTAAAAAATTTTCAAAAATGTTTTTAAGGTGCACAAGTAGTGGTTATATCACAGAACCATCGATAGTTTTGGATAATTCGACCCCTTACAATGAATAGTAACGGCGGCCATTTTGACCGTTTTTTTAAAAAAAGTCAAAGAAAGTGAAAAAATACTCAAAAAATGAAATCCTTTGGCATGGAGTACTTTCATGTGTACTAGTTGCTAGGAAAAATGATAAACTTGAGTTTTGACATGGTTTACAAAAAACTTCTTCACAAAAAGTTCAATCATCTATAAACATGTATAAGTTTCGGGTCAAATGACCTCGTTATGGTCATCCCCGTGTCATAGTTTGTCGAAATGTGCCCATATTTGACACATAGCTGTATCTTGGTACGACAAACAATGTTGCAGAACTGAGTAATTTATGTTGTCAATGTAATTTGCATGGTTTGTTTAATATCAATGCGAAAAGTAGTCACCCATTAATCTTGGGTACATAGACAAACCATAGTTTTGGATAATTCGACCCCTTACAATGAACTACCATAGGGTACATAAACAAACCATAGGTTAGTCATACTCCTGCCTAGGCCTATAATACTCGTCCTCGTAATCGTCGTAGTCGCCGCCGTCGTCGTCACTGTCGTCGGGCGGCGCTGTCGTTGGGCGCCTGGACTGGAAGTGAGGGTAGCGCAGGCGGGGGTTATCGTCGGCCGTGATGTAGTTCATGACGCTCTGGAGAGTCCGGCCGCTCCACCACAGCCGACGGCCGGCCTCGTTGAAGTTCGAAGGAGGCGGGCCATCCTCCTCGTACCTGGCGAGCGCCCTCTCACGCCGATTGATGAAGAAGGCGTCCCAAGTCGGGCGGTAGTCGGGATGCCAGCGGGGATTCATCCGCTGCTCCGGAGTGAGCTCGAGGTAGTAGTGGTTCGTGATGGACGCCCGACGCGCCAAACCTTGAGGGACAGGAGGGACCGGCACGCCTCCGGTGCTCAGCCTCCAGCCGGTGGGGACGTCGTAGCCGGGCAGGCAGGGGTAGTTCGAGGCGCAAAGCGCCTCCGCCTCCGAGTAGGTTAGAGTGGGTACGGTGGAAGCCATGGGAGAGTGATGAGGTTGCAGATATGAGTTTAGATGTGCTATGCCAATGGAGGCCATGACTACATATATATAGTGAGAATCCCACCAATAAGGAAGAAGCACACGGATCGTGTGTTTCTTTCGAGCGCTTGTGAGCCGTTGGATCAGGCGTGTGTTTCTTTTGAGCGCTTGTGAGCCGTTGGATCAGGGGTTTTCTAGTCCCGGGCCGTGATACCACCCGGGACTAAAGGGATTCCCACCAATAAGGAAGAAGCACACGGATCGTGTGTTTCTTTCGAGCGCTTGTGAGCCGTTGGATCAGGGGTGTGTTTCTTTTGAGCGCTTGTGAGCCGTTGGATCAGGGGTGTGTTTCTAGTCCCGGGCCGTGATACCACCCGGGACTAAAGGGGCCACGACCCTATATATAGCATCCGGACTTGCCGCTGTCTGGATCGAAGGCCAATTTGCCGTAAACAAAGCATTCGGACTCCCTGCATACGACCAAACGCTGCATTTTGATATGCGGGCACTCACGAGCCAGCGTTGGGCTGTATGCAGGAGAAACCGTGTGTTTTGTTCTACCTTCGCCACCGAATCCAATGGCTGGATTTAGCCTACCTGCTGGCATGTTCCCTGGCATTATTGTGTTCGTCCTTGTTCACCGGCCAGCCATTGGAGCCACCTCCTGTAGGACGGTGAACAATGACAACACAACGACGCTGTTGGAAACACAAGCCCGCAGCTAGGTTGAATCCAGCCACTGGATTAGGGTGACGCAATGATGATTTCGGCCATGCCCCTCGGTCCGATCCAAGCAGCGGCAAGGCGCTCTGATGATCTGCGACATTCCCAACACTTTTTGGGACGGTCGTAGATCATCAGAGACGTCTTGCCGCTGTGGATCGAAGGTCGATTTGCTGCTCACGACAACGCGAGACGGATGCTACCCCAAGGTGCTGCCCTCTCCCTCCCCTACCTAGGTGTTTGATCAAATTCCCCACTCATTTTTTCAGATTTCGGCGACGATGTCCGGCCTGTTGGATGCGAGGGGCGATGTACGGGACTGGGCTCCGCTCGTTCCAGAGGGAGCCGGCCCCCGAGGAGGTGGTACGTCGCCGTATCAGGGAGGAGGACGAGCACGTCAATCGCTCGTTATTCGTGATGTATTATGGTTAAATAAAAATGGACCTGAGATATGTACTATGGTTTTCACCACATAAAGGTTTAATACATTACTACACATCACATAAAGGTTTAATACATTACATCATGTTTAACACATCACCAACATCCCTATCTAGTGTTGCGGTTTTCTTCTGCGCCGTAGCCATGGAGAATCTTCATCATTTAACAGGATGGATGGGTCAGTTTTCACTGTGAAGGGCGGAATTTCATGAAACTTATTATAATCTTCTGACATGTCTGTCTTGCCCTCGACTCCCACGATGTTTCTTTTCCCTGAAAGAACTATGTGGCGCTTTGGCTCATCGGACGATGTATTCTTTGCTGATTTCTTTTTCTCGGTTTGGTAGACATGTCCTTCACATAGAAAACCTGAGCCACATCGTTGGCTAGGACGAATGGTTCGTTCATGTACGCAAGATTCTTGAGATCCACTGTTGTCATGCCGTACTTTTGGTCTACATCTACCCCGCCTCCTGTCAGCTTGACCCATTTGCACCGAAACAAAGGGATCTTAAAAGAAGGTCCATAGTCAAGTTCCCATATCTCCTGTATGCAACCATAATATGTGTCCTTTGTCCCATTGTCGTTTGTTGCATCAAATCGGACACCACTGTTTTGGTTAGTGCTCTTTTTATCTTGGGTTTCCGTGTAAAATGTATTCCCATTTATCTCGTACCCTTGGAAAGTACATATAGTCGAAGATGGTGACCTGGCCAACAAGTACAGCTGATCTCCAACAGTGGTGTTATTCATGAGATGTGTCTGCAACCAACTGCCGAAAGTCGCCTCGTGTTTCCCTTGAATCCAGGAGTCATCCTTCCCCGGGTTTTCGGAGCGTACAATATTCTTGTGTTTCACGATATACGGAGCCACCACGGTGGCATTGTTTAGAACTGTGTAGTGTGCTTGAGTGAAAGAATCCCTGTCCATACATACCGTTGCTTTCCTTCCTAGTGTGCCTTTTCCAGTCAGCCTCCCCTCATACCGAGATTCAGGAACACCAATCGGCTTAAGGTCAGGAAGAAAGTCAACACAAAACTCAATGACCTCCTCTGTTCCATAGCCCTTGGAGATGCTTCCTTCTGGCCTAGCACGGTTACGAACATATTTCTTTAAGACTCCCATGAACCTCTCGAAGGGGAACATATTGTGTAGAAACACAGGACCGAGAATTCTAATCTCTTCGACTAGGTGAACTAGGAGGTGCGTCATAATATTGAAGAAGGATGGCGGGAACAACAACTCGAAGCTGACCAGACATTGCACCACATCAATCTGTAACCCTGATAGACTTTCTGGATCGATTACCTTCTGAGAAATTGCATTGAGGAATGCACATACCTTCACAATGGCTAGTCGAACATTTTCCGGTAGAATTCCCCTCAATGCAACCGGAAGCAATTGCGTCATAAGCACGTGGCAGTCATGAGACTTTAGGTTTTGGAATTTTTTCTCTTTCATATTTACTATTCCCTTTATATTTGACGAGAAGCCAGACGGGACCTTGATACTGAAAAGGGCTTCAAAAAAGATTTCCTTCTCTTCTTTGGTAAGAGCGTAGCTGGCAAGCCCTTGAAACTGCCCTGGATGCATGCCGTCTCGTCCTTTATGACGTTGCTGGTCCTCCCGTGCTTCCGGTGTATCTTTTGACTTCCCATACAAGCCCAGGAAGCCTAGAATATTCACGCAAAGATTTTTCGTCAGGTGCATCACGTCGATTGCAGAGCGGACCTCATGGACTTCCCAATAGGGTAGCTCCCAAAATATAGATTTCTTCTTCCACATGGGTGCGTGTCCGTCTGCGTCATTCGGAACAGGCTGTCTGCCAGGACCCTTTCCAAAGATTACATTTAAATCCTTGACCATACCAAATACATCAGCACCAGTACGGGGGACAGGCTTCGGCCGGGTTCTGCCGTGCCATTGAAATGCTTGCCTTTCTCCTTAATTATGCCTGTGCGGAAGAAAACGACGATTGTACGGGTACACATTCTTCCTGCATTTATCCAGATATATACTTTCAGTCTCATCTAAACAGTGCGTGCATGCATTGTATCCTTTGTTCGTCTGTCCTGAAATGTTACTAAGAGCAGGCCAATCATTGATGGTTACGAACAACAACGCTCGTAGGTCAAATTCCTCCTGTTTGTGCTCATCCCAAACACGTACACCTGGTTCGGCCCACAACTGCAAAAGTTCATCAACTAATGGCCTTAGGTACACATCAATGTCGTTGCCGGGTTGCTTCGGGCCTTGGATGAGCACTGGCATCATAATGAACTTCCGCTTCATGCACAACCAAGGAGGAAGGTTGTAGATACATAGAGTCACGGGCCAGGTGCTGTGACTGCAGCTCTGCTCCCCAAAAGGATTCATGCCATCTGTACTTAGACCAAACCATAAGTTCCTTGCGTCACCTGCAAAGTCCGGGAACTCTCTCTCGATTTTTCTCCACTGCCGACCATCAGCGGGGTGCCTCAACATCCCGTCTTTCTTACGGTCTTCCATGTGCCATCGCAACAACTTGGCATGCTCTTTGTTTCTGAACAAACGTTTCAACCGTGGTATTATAGGAGCATACCACATCACCTTGGCAGGAACCTTCTTCCTGGGTGGCTCGCCCTCAACATCACCAGGGTCATCTTTTCTGATCTTATACCGCGATGCAGTGCATACCGGGCATTTATCCATATTCTCGTACTTCTCACCGCGGTAGAGGATGCAGTCATTAGGGCATGCATGTATCTTCTGCACGTCTAATCCTAGAGGGCAGACAAGCTTCTTTGCTTCGTACGTGCTGGCGGGCAATTCGTTCTTTCTTGGAAGCATCTTCTTCATTAGTACCAGCAACTTTTCAAATGCCGAGTCAGTCACACCGGTCTCTGCCTTCCACTTCAGCAATTCCAGTGTGCTACCCAGCTTCTTCTGGCCATCTTCACAAGTTGGGTACAACAATTTGTTGTGGTCCTGTAACATCTGCTCGAACTGCAACCTCTCCTTTTCTGTGTCGCAGCCTCGCCTTGCATCAGAAATGACCCGACCAAGATCATCAGCGGGCTCATCTGGTGCCCGTTCTTCACCCTCTCTTCTTCTTCTTCTTCTTCTTCTTCTTCATTGCCTTCCATTTCGGTATCAGCGTATTCAGGGAACATAGATCGGTAGTTGTCATCATCGTTCTCTTCTTCATCGCCGTCTTCCATCATAACCCCTCTTTCTCCGTGCTTGGTCCAAACATTATAGCCGGCATGAAACCGGACCGAAGCAGGTGGCTCTGAATGATTCTTGAGTTGCTGTGATCCTTCACATTCCGACATTCATCACATGGACAAAACATAAAGCCAACCCCATGCTTGTTCGCCTCGGCCGCAAGGCGAAAAGAACGCACGCCTTCTCTGTAAGCGGCAGAGCGTCGGTCACCGTACATCCATGGATGGCTCATCTGCATCATAGAACTATATATCAAACGCAATCACGATGCTAAAATTACTACCGCGCGGTCTAAACGAGAAAATAGTTGCTAACCTTTTAGGACACTTGGAAACAAAGAGGAGGAAGCTTAAGTGTGGCTCGGGCACCTCATATCATGTCTGTCTTGTGTGAACTCAAGTGGCATCGCTCTAACAGGCATTTCACCGAACACCTCTAGTGCATATGAAGAAAAAAAAACTAGCACCAAACCTACTCCACCTCCACCAGGAAAAAAAACAGGAGAGGGGGCGGAGGGGCTGCCATATATATAGGCCAGACCATTAGTCCCGGTTTGATATACAAACCGGGACTAAAGGTGGCCGCAGCCCTTTAGTCCCGGTTTGTATCTCAAGCCGGGACTAAAGGTCTTTTCTTCCTGTTTCAATTCATTTTTCATTTTCAATTTTTCAATTCGGTCTCATATTAATTCATTTTCAATTCAATATGGTGTCATATTAATTCATTTCATTTTCAATTCGGTATCATATTAATTCACATTTTCAATTCATTTTCAATTTAATATGGATTAAGTAAGATTTACGATTAAGTAATAATAATTATTAATTAATTTTCAATTTCAATTCCGGCAGAAATTAAAATTCACATAAATTAAAATAGTACGTGCACAAACTTGCTATTGCTGTAAAAGTACCGACACAGCTCCTTTTTATTTCAATCACATAACTTTTTTTTTGAAGGGCTAAATACATCCAAAGATCACATAATTTTTTATTTCAATCAAACGTCTCACATAGCACCGAGACACCTCCTACCAATCTCGTAACCTAGGCGAGCGTCCAGAGCGGCATACTTGTTGCGATAAAAGCTCAATGGAAACTCGCCCCAACCTGATGTGAGGTCCTCTTCTTCTTCCTCCTTCTTCTTCTCGTCCTCCTTCTTCTTCTCGTCCTCCTTCTTCTTCTTGTTGTTGACCTTCTTCTTCTTCTGAAGCGTTGTGCCAATAGTAACATTGGCTAGAGTATAGAGACTCGGAAGATTAGGGTACGTTGGGTTAGGGCGAACGGCCCACTGGAGGTCGACGGCGGACGGAATATAAATTCCGTAAGGCCCCAGCATACGCTGATCGTTGTTGATAGCCGCGCCGCAGAAATTGATGGTTTTGTCCATCAGGAAGTCCTTGAGGGCCTGCGGCACCCGATCAGCGTGGCAAATGTGGAACACCAACGTGTCGGTCGCCACGGAGAGTTGTAGGACGGCGGCACGCTGCCTCTCCTTGGGTGCGTCGGTGAACTCGCAGTCGAGGCCCACGATCTTCATCGGTGCGGCGTCGAGGTAGCGCCTCTTGACGTGGCGGATCCATCTATCCACGGCTGATGCGCGGAGAGTGACCACGACCTTGAAGTGCATGTTGACGTCGTCGTCCTTGTAGTGGTACACCTGGGATCGAGGTGGGCGCGCAAGTGGCTCCATGGCACGCGGCAGCGATTCAAGAGAGGATTTTAGAGAAGAGATTAGAGAGAGGAGTGCATTTTGTAGAGTAAGCAGGGAGATGAGGAGGCCATGGTAATTAATCAGCCGTGTGTTTGATCAACTTCCAAAATCCATTAAGTTGGATCAGCCTCTTCGTTCCCCGTGTGATCAACGACCAGCGCGGGAACTCAAGGGTTCTCGCGCGGTTTGACCAAAACTGGTTTAAATTTAGTCCCGGGTCATATTTCGGGCCGTGACTAAAGGGGTGCCCCAGAGGCCGCATCGCTGCAGAGACCTTTAGTCCCGGTTTATATCTCAAACCGGGACCATTGGTTCCTAACGGGCCGCGACTAAAGGTTGACGTCCGCCGAAGCGTTTTCGGGGCGACGTGTCCGGACCATTGGTCCCGGCCCAGGCCACGGCCGGGACTAATGGCCCGAACCAAAGGCCCCTTTTCCACTAGTGGAAGCCAAACGGAGGAAGCGATCGAGCGAAAAAAGCACACGACGTACAAACCAAACGGACGAAGAGAGAAACGTTACTCGTATTATATAGTAGAGAAGAGATTAGGGTGATCAGATTTACACGTACAAGCTGTGTTAGATACGGTTCAGGTTTATACAGGAGACCTGAACTCGTATGTACATGAGTCAGTCTAGGAAACGATACACAGTTTATCAGAAGCAAAAAAAAAGTAAGAGGAAACCAAATGAAAAGGCAAAAAGAAACCAAATGATCAACGTAGAAATAAGAACACCACCAGTCCACCACTGTCGCCTAGCGTGTCATTCTGTGAGTGGAAAATCAATGTCTCACATATATCCTCTTTGGCAAATATTATTAACATGGGGCGCCTTTTGGTAAAAGGAAATTACGCGAACTTGTACCAATTTTCATTTTTTTTTTTGCGAAACCAATTTTCATGTTTGATCCGCTTGAAAGAGAAATACTCCGTACAACAAGTTGTCTGATTAGAAGGTACGAAGCTAGTAGTACTACGTAGATTACTGGTGGAAAAGCAAAATACACTAGCAGAGCTATCTGTAGCTAGGGACCGGCCGATCGAATTTGTTTTTGCGAGTAGCAACAAGGGTATAGCTAGATTTCTAGAGTTCGCCTGCTCCAAATGAACTCAGCGCGTCTCCATTGAACATCGATCTTCTTTCAGTGAGCCGCCAGTTCGTCACACCTGCACCCAAAAACATATGAAAACTATCATTAAACCTAGATTATATAGAAAAACAGAAAAAGTAATATTAAAACGAAAACAGTGAGTATCTGGCCATCTAGCGACGTGCTAGATGATGGGTACGTGAGTCCATACCAGGACGTAGTAGAGGGCGCCGTGCTGAAGCGGCTCGGCGGTGAGCCCGGACCCGTCGAGGGGCACCGGCTCGCCATTGTGACGCAGCAGCACGGCTGCCTCGCCGAACAGCCCCACGTCCAGGCGCGTCATCGCCGGCACACTGTACCACTGCACGCCCGCCGCGGCCATAGCCACCACTATAGCCGGTGCCGCCGGCGCGCCTCCTCCGCCCATCAACAGCCCAGCGTCCACCAGCCCTGTTCGCAAAACAGAGGCAGATCGATCTCATAAGAAAACAACACACGCCAAAAGCTGCCATCGATTGTGCCCTACGAGCTGACGGTGAAAAGGCTATGGATATTGGAAGCATGCACGAGGAAATCCAAGCAAACGGAGGCATCTTCTTCTGACTGACCGGAGCTGCCATGCACACGTCCAATCTCGGAAGTGACGCCACCAATGCGAGAGGAGAAGATTTCAACCTCTAAATTAAAGCTTGATTATGGCCTAGGATCTAGTATCAAAGATTTTGACCGCCGTCACTTCAATCCTCTCAGCAACATACGCACGCAAAGCTAGCATCAAGCAAGTTAAACCTCCTGACCGATGGATCCATCCTTTTTTCTTACCGCTTGGAGGAATCATGTTGACATGACTATACAGGCAGATCGATTCTCTGAAGATACCTGCCTGCTCGGGTTCCTCTCTCAAATCGGATGACGATCCCAATGCTTTCTGTTGGGAAGTTTATTATGACGTGATCTACCCTTTCCTAAGTTCTAGCAGAATGATAAAATCAAAAGAGGATATCTTTTTAAAATTTGCATTCTGCATGTGTACATGACATAACACATGCATGTTTTTATTAATGAAAATGAATGTTTAACTACTGAAAAATGTGTTGCCGGCTAAAACCAGTGCAATCACAGTGTACTATATATGCATGATTTGATGCTTTCCTACCAAGCTACAAAATGTAAGTACCTACCTGCACGCCACGTTTTCAACTTTCAAGTTTGAAGTTTTTTCCAAGTGTCAAATTAAAAGCATTCAGTTATCAAGTGTTTCTCTTGCTTGGAGACTGGGCTAGCTAGCACGCAGGACCTATCGGAGCTTGCTACTCTAGCAGAATTTGACGGCCGTCACTTCAATCCTCTCAACAACTTACGCACGCAAATTAAACCGCTTGGAGGAATCATCTTGACATGACTATACAGGCAGATCGATCGTACTGTTCTCTGAAGATACCTGCGTTTTCTCTCAAGTCGGATCCCAATGCAGCGCGTGATCTACTCTTTCCTAGTTCATGCATGTCTCCATGTAACATCATTTTCTTCTTCTTTTGCATTAACATTGTGGCATCGTGCTACAAATTACTCTATCGGTTCAAGATAACTAAATAAAATTAAGGTCAATATTTTAAGTTTGGCCCAGTTCATAGACAAAAATAAACGAAGATTTATATTACTGAGTTCATTTTTAAACCGTAAAATGCATTTTTATAGTTTATTGGCTCAATATTATAATTACCGATATATTTTTGTACATATCTAGTCAAACTCAGTAAGCTTTGAAAATTTATATCCCTTGTTTTTGGAACCGAGGTAGTATCATGCACTATCTCTTTTCCATTTTTTGCGGTAACATTATGCATTTAAACATATTTTGCATGCCATACATGAGATATACTATCCATGATGCGAAGCTATACACAACTTTTGCATAATTTGATGCCCCCTAAACGTGTATAATTTCCAAGTGCACTCTCTGTGATATGATGCTTTCCCACCAAGCTACGGACCTGCCTGCACGCACCGATCGACACATCGCTTCGCCTCACAAAACGGGCCATTTCCTGTGCTTACAGAGAACAGCTCACAATCTTTTGGCACATTCAAGTTTCTACAGGCATGAGAGCTGACAGGTTCCCCTATCCTTGACACGGAAACGTCCCTGTGCAGGCGTCAACGTACAGCCTAGTACATGCATACGCACTCACATAGCCATGCATGCCAAGATCGGTCTCTTGTGTACATGGCCGAACCTTGTCTCATTGCCAAGATCCAAGATCGATGTGATTGGAAGAGATCGATTGGAGCTATGCATATGTACACGCAGTAGTACAATCTGCAAAGTACGAACGTATGTATCCCATGGCCCATGCAGTGCAAGCTAGCATGCATTCAGGAAAGACATGTCGTCGTCTGTCCTATCGTCGATCTTTGTGCTCGATCTGTGCTAGGATGAAAGTGGCAAGTACGCTCCTTTCTCCATTCATGTCAAGCTTAGATAGAGCCAAGGCTGCATGCAGGTGGATCGACACATGCATGGCCAGGCGCCGCAACGCATGCAGATGCTAAGCCCCAGCCCCCAGCTACGGAGTACATCCATGGAAGCATGCATGCAGTACTAGGCACTATGCATACACACCAAAAGAAATGCTATCATGACGTATCGATCTATGCGTGCAGCAGTGCAAGAACACGAATGAAATGATGAAAATGTGCTGCATCTGGCCGGTGGACAATGGAACATACCTTGCAGCTGATCGGTGAACGCGGAGCTTGCGGCGGCGTCGTTGCTGGGCGCAGCGCATGGAAGGACGGCCGCCGTACTGACGCCGTCGAAGGCGGCGTGAACGGGAGAGGCGGCGGTGACGGCACCGAGGCCGTAGTGCAGTGACCCCAGCCTCGCCTTCTCGTCCTCCTTCATCACGGCACTCACCGCGTCGGAGGGTGGAGCAGCCGCCGCGTTGAAGAACTGACCGCCGCCGAGGGCCATCTTGGAGCAGCAGGTCATGTCGACGATCTCGTGCTGCCCTAACGCTGCATCGTTGCACAGGTTAGGGAGGTGCACGCGGGGGGAGACCGGCGTTGGCGTGAGGGAGTGGGAGTGCGAGCCGAGGAGGCCGCCGAGTTCGGTGGCCGGGAGGTACTGGCTCTGCGGGGGCCACTGCAGGAGGAGCGGCGGCGGCTCGGTGGTAGATGTGATCGGCTCGCGGACCAGCAGTGTCGGCGTCGGCATGGGATGGCTCTGTAGGCAGTAGAGCTGGCACGCGGAGAGCGCCGGCGAAGATGCGGGTGGCGGCGCGAATAGGCCGATGGTGGTGGGAGCCGACGGCGGCAGCATCGCTTGGGAGACCGCTGGCTTCATCGTCACCGACCTGCTGGATCCGGAGGAGCGGTCGGAGGAGGAGGACGACGAGGACGTCGGCGCGAGGAGATGTCGCCGTGGAGGGGGCGTCACAGGAGGCGCGGGCGCGCGCGTCAGGGCGGCGCGGCCGGTCGGCTGCTGGCCCTGTGCGGCGGCTTGGGCGGCGCGGAGCTTGTTCTTGGTGCGGGACTTGCGGTTCTGGAACCAGTAGAAGACGTTGGCGTCGGCGACGTGGCCGTACTCCTGCAGCCGGAGCCGGATGCGTCGGATCTCGTCGCGCGGAGGGTTGACCACGCCGGAGTTGAAGATCCCCTCCAGGATCCTGATCTGCTCCGGCCGCGGGTTCCACCGCGGCTTCGTCTCCCCCGAACTCCTCACACTCTCCTGGTCAAACCCTACACCAAAACACCAATTGATTACTTTTCAAAGAAACCCTAGCTACCTACAAAAATGCCAATCAAGCAGCAACATCAAGGAATCAGACAGCAACATGAAACCATGAATCCCTGGTTCAAATCATGTGGAGATCGAGGACATATATACCTGAGGAGATCAAGGAGGGCCTTGTGTGGTGGTTGTTCATGTCAGGCTGCTGCTGGTGGAAGTCGCAGGCGGCAGCAGGATTGGACCTGAACATGCTCGGCTAGTTCCTGTTGGAGGACGCCATGCTTCAGCTAGCTGCTGCTTCCACCGATGATAACCAGATGGACCTGTAGAGGAAAAGTTGGGCGGCCGGGGAAGAAGGAAGAACCCTATGGATCTGGCTAGCTATGCCTCTCTCTTCTCCCTGCTTGCTGCAGCTTATAATGGCGTCCAGCCCTTGCCTCAGGCCTCAGCTACCTACCCTCAGTCTGTGAACAGTAGTTAATGCCACCACTCCTCCTCGTCTATCCTTCCTTTTGTTTTGCTCCCTTGGACTCGGGCATGCATGCGTGTGTGAATGTGATGTGAATTGTGGGTGCAGCTTGCTTGCACGGTTGAATTGGGGTGTGAGGAAATAAATTTGGGTGTACTAGCACTCATAACTCATGGGCGGGTTGATGCTTGACTACACATTGTCGTTGAAGTGTTGATAGCTAAATGGAAGTTCTTGCAGTACTACACTCATCGATTTGATTCCTCAAGCTAGATTGCCAAGCAAGAATACAATATGCGGATGATTTCTTTGCTAGTTGATACCAATGATGCTGACTTACCAATAATACAATATGCGGATGACACGCTGCTTGTTATGCCAGCGGACATGGTTCAAATTCTTGCTCTTAAAGACGCTCTTCGGATTTTTTTCCCTTTCCAATGCCCTACAGATATTAAGAGAAATCTAATTTAATCCAGAAATTCAAATTGGCTCTCGAGCTCATATGCTCCTGGTCGAATAATAAAAAATAGTAAAACATTTTTAAAAATTCTGAAAAACGTTGGAGACGAACATATACAAATGTTCTACATAGGTAGCAAGTTTCATGGTGAAATTCTATCTAGAATGTTCTGTGCAAAAAAGACAAATCAGTGGTCAAAATGGGATTTCAAAAATATGCTTCTAGAGCACTGTTTTTTTTTTGACATAGCACCATACTTGTCATTTCATCACGTATTTAGAAAACATGTATATGTTTGTCATCAAGTTTTTTTTAGTTTTTCTGGAAATGTTTTTTTACCAGAGCATATGAGCTCGAGAGTCAAAACGCCTGCCTGAATTTAATCTCGATCAATACTTTTTTTGAGTTGGCATCAGAGTTGGCTGATTCGTTTGGTTACCAGGTGGGATCAATGTCGTTCACCTATTTGGGTCTACCCTTAGGTACAACTAGACATAGAATCCATGATCAGATGCCCCTCATGTATCGAGTGGAGCGTAGGTTGGTTGCTAGTTCTAGTTTCATGTCCCAAGGTGCAAGGTTATAGTTGATCAGTTCAACTCTGGCATATGTGCCTTTACATTTTCTTTGCTCCTTGTAGCTACCTCCAGACCTTAACTATTCGATCCTACGACAGTGCTTATGGTGAGGCAACACTGACACCCCAAAACAGTCTTTAGCATCTTTTGGGGTGTCAGTGTTTCGGGCTTTGGCGTGCAAACCGAAAAAGAATGGAGGGTTGGAGATCACCAGTTTTAAGAAACAAAATGCTGCGTTCAAGCCTCTAGACATATAATCAGGCTGATATTCCTTGGGTTAGTTTCGTGTGGAGTTTTACTATGATTCCAAGGTTCCTCATGCTAAAAACCTCTATGGTTATTCCTGGTGGTGTAATTAATGTTTTAAAGCTAGTGGATAACTTTAGAGGGATGGCAATCGTTACAGTTTGGAGAGGGAACACTTTCATGTTCTGAGATGATAACTGGAAGGTGGATGATTGACATGCCACTTAAGAACAGGTTTCCATAATTGTTCTCCTATGTCCTGAATGACTATATCTGTTGTTGAAATTTATGCTATGCAAGACATGTATGCCCTGTTCCATTTACCTTTATCTATGATTTCCAATGAGGACCTTTTACAGCTACAATCTATCATTGCAGATAATCCCCTTTCAAACGAGCAGGACATATGGGCTTACCGTTGGGGTGACAAATATAGGCCAGTGATGTTTTATAAGAGAATACATGCACATCTGATCGTTCCCAAAGTGTACCATTGGCTTTGGAACATCATGAAAATCAAGGTTCTTACTTGGCTTCTATTGAGTGATAGACTCAATACTAAGGACCTATTGAAAATGAGGAATTGGAGAGTATCGAGGAGTATCATTGTGTGTTATGTCCTACGAGGACCCATGAAGATTGAATTCATTTGTCTTTTGAGTGCAATTGTAGCAGAAAAATTTAGTCCTATTTGCAGATAGACTAGCTGCAACACAATGATCTACAATTTGTTATCTGCGGTGCAAAGAAGAGCTTCAATAAACCTTTCTTTATGGAGTCCTAATCACGGCCTACTGGTATATCTGGTTGCTATGCAATGGGAAGATTTTCACCCAAGAAAGACCCACTTTCATGAGGTGGAAGTGCAATTGTTTTCATGACATCTCCATCTTGAGACATAGGGTCAAAACTAAACACCAGGAAGCTCTCTCTTCTTGATTAAGCTCTCTCCCCTAGGTTTGTATATATATTTTGTAATCCCTTCCCCCTTTCATGTTCCCATATACATATTGTAATTTTGAGTGGGTTCTAAACTTCTAATAACGTTTGTTATGGGGCTTTTGGCCACACAGTCTAAGGTGTCAAAAAAAGGGACGCGACATCAATAAATCAATTGAAATATTAATAGAAATGTTAATTTTGTAGACGATACGATGGGTTGTGGAATCCTTGCACGGGTTCCATCTCTCATGACTGATCCCTACCAAAGTGCCCGATCCGGATAGGGTTGGGTGCTTAGCAATCAGCCGGACACACGAAAGAAGCCGCGAACATAAGAAATAAGAGAGAAGTCGAACTGGCGCTCGACCCTTCATGGTGGGTCGAGGCTAATTGCTTTGTTCCGTTGGGGGATAAGAGGAACCTCGACTCCATGTCCACGACCGCGAGTCCGCTGAGTCCAGCGCCAAGGCGTAAGTCCATATGAGACCGACACGACTACCGACTCCTGTGGCCAACGCTATGGGGTTTTGCTGCCTGATGGGCTGCCTAGTATATATTGACGTAAAAACTGGGGGGGGGGGGGGGCAAAATTTGTGGTTGTGCATACGCACGAGCCACACTATTTTAGGTCCGACCGTGCTTGAGACTAAATGAGCTTTGCATAGTAGGAGCCATGCAACACATTGGCTTGAATGGACGTAGCCACTAATGAATTTGAATTTGGGACCACGCTATATTGCTGGGGGAGATTGGAGATGGATTAGGTGACATCAGCCGACACGAGGAGGGGAGGCGCAAGAAGTAGGAGGGTGAGATAAAGGGCTAGTTCCTCCTATGTTATTAGATTTGCTTGACCAACCCACTTGTTAGAGCTGAAAAGGAGGAAGGTTGAAAAGTAAGCGAGAATTAAAGTGCGTGATTATAGTATGTCACCTCATCTCTTCCTCGCGGCATCGAAGAGTACCTATGCACTATGTTATGGTTCACTAATAAGCAAGATAGTTGGGGTGGGGATATAGTATGTTGTTAGTATTTGATTTTTTTTTTTGAATGCTTAGCGCTTGTTTGTTGAACTTTTTGTCTATGCATGTTTTGAGTAGTCAATAGTCAATACGCTATACTCGATAGCCAGTATGCGTACTCCATCTATATTTTTGTATAATTTTGGTCAAAAGATGCAGAACAATGACTGAACGGATCGATCCCAACGCAACCTACGTACTTTAATTAGTGAAGAGGGGATAACTGTAAAACGAGCGAGTATACATGTATCGATTTGAACCAAAAGTGTGCAATATAGGACTTACGCATATGAGTGTGGACAAATGGAGGCCGAGCTACATGGAGCCCTTTATTTTACAATTCAAAAACATATTTAAACCTCAAAAAATCCTGCATGTGGATAATTTTGTATTCTACTAACGTGTAAAATCTCAATTAGAAATATATTATATTTTGGGCTGCACAAAATGACAAAAATCTGACATTTGATGTAGTGAACAGTGCAAAACTTAAACTCTCCCAAATATGTCAGAATATTTTACTTTTGTGTAGCACAAAATATGAATTATTTTGTGTTGAGATTTTGCAGTCTGGTAGAATGCATCATTATCTACATACCTTTTTATAGAATTTTTTGAAACTTTAAATATGATTTTTGATTGTTCAAAATAAAGGGGTCTGTGTAGCTCGGCCTTCATTTATGGTTTCCGTTATGCATATACGCTATACTTGGACCGATGGAGCTAGTTTGGAAGATGTTTATAACGATAAGGGTCTCTTCGGATTGAATGAATTTTATAAAAATTGTGGGCGATTCCAAAACATAGGAATTTTTCCGGTGAAACCCAATGCTCCCTATTTTATAGGAATCGATCTCAACTTGAGCTCAAAACTCATTTTATTTTTTCCTTCTAGAAGTTCAATGTACTCACACTCTATCTCCTCTACTGTCTCTCCTCATTCCTTCAAAATTCTTGGGGTTTGTTTTCTATGCACCATCCAAAATTCTCTTACAGAATTCCTGTATTTTGAATTCCCGTAGAAATTTAAGTGCATGACGTCTCAATCTTTTGTTTTTCTTATTATTGCGTTTTGAAAATCCTGCAATCCAAAGAGATGCCCTAAATGGACAAAATGTATACTCCGGTGAACAACCTGAAGACTAGGCTGTTTAGCTACAAGTACGATCGAGTAGCTAGGCATAACCGGGTGAAAAGGGGTAATCAAGTGGTTGATGGAAAATTAATCAGCGCGACGAGGTATAGAGAATGCGTCGGCTTTACCAGCTTCCAACTCGACGCTCTCGCTCGCTCGCTTGGTTTCAGCAGGAGAAGCGCGCCCCGTGACGCCGGCTCCGATCGAACGAGCTCCAGCACTATTCTAATGGGTGCAGTTGGGCGTGCAGACGACTGCGGATCGAGTAAATGATGCGTACGTGCGGGCAGGGAGGGAGGCGTGTAGCTAGCTAGGAAACCCGGAAGGTTGCACGGACGGATGCGTGTCGCTTGCTCGGGCCGGCCGGGCGGCCGGGAAGTTATTGCCGGCCATCGGGAAGACGAAGACCGGGCCCGCCCGGAAGCTGCAGGCGGAGACCGGGTTCTGATTGGAAACCAACGGCAGCTAGTAATTGTAGCAGCAGAGCGGCATTGTGGCCGGCCGGCCGGCCACCGCCGCGCTAGCTAGGCACTACGTGGGGACTGATCCGAGATCGACGGAGGAGCTAGCAAGGCGGAAGTACGGGCGTGTGGTTTGTATATGCTGTAGTCGGTAGGCATGCATCCATGGTCGTCATCTTGCTGACTTGCATCGCATGGGCGCCGCGGCGCGCGTGGCGCGTCGCGCTCTCTTGTCGCGCCGCGCACGCATTCGCACGAGCACACGCTTGTCTTGCCCTGCGTACGTGCGAGCCAGTCCAGATGAGAGACTCCATGACCATCCTGCGTCATGCTTCCCTTCCGTCCTTGATCCGCTTCCTCTAGCTGCTCTCCATGGATTCCAGCCGTTGCAAGCACTGCACACGCACTGTAACCGGCGCATGCAGCTCGCTCGCTTTCGCGCCATTCTTCAATGGCACCATTGATGCAACTCCCACTGCATCGTCTACGCCGTACGAGCTATAGCTAGCTACCTAGCTTTTCGATCGAGAGGAAGCATCGGTAGGGCAACGTGCACATTAACTGTCTGTCCATTTGGCAAAACCTTACCATGGCAGTGCTGTCTCCTGTCGGCGAAGCAGAAGCACGGATCAGCGGCCGGGGAGCTTCTTCTCTTGGCTTTCGGGGGCCAGAGGAACGCCATTGAATGACCAACCTGGGGCTGGGAGGGACGCCCTGCCTGCAATGCAATGCCATTGAAGGCGTCCGCGTCGGCAATCTCTCTGTCTCCGGAGCTGCCGCTGCGGCCGTGCCAGACGCGATCGTATTTATGCATGCATGGGTGAGAGAGAAGCACCACAGAGCGCTACCTCTGACCTGCAAGGAGATAGGGAATGTGAAATGCTAGCTTGGGATGGATCAAGTGCTTTAGAACGACTGAAGAACAGATATAACTCCTCGATCGTTCGTCATTCTTTTGCAGCACGGTCGGTTAATTAGATATAGCACATGTTCAGGGAGCTTAGATGAGTACTACGGCATAGTTCACGAGCCTTCGTCACAGTTGCTGACTGAAAACTGACTGAAGCATGGCTGGATATATTATCAATCGGACTGATGATCATGTCAACCCGTGTGATGCTGCAGTTAGCACCAACTGCTAACTACCACATGCATGCATGGTCTTCGCAGGTACTAAATACTCCCGGGAAACATGGCTTAGCTGAATCCATCAGATCCAGTCTCGTGAGGAGTAAAACAGCATCCTACAGTATGAGTAGAAAATTTTATACGAGTGGGAAATAAGCACGGCAGGCACGCACCTCACATGCAGTCCAAAACCACGACTACGGAGACTTGACTCAACTGGTAGTACTCCACTCTGCTCCATGCATATCAGTCAATCTCTGCATTACAAGGTTTCTAAATGGCTTTTCGTATTAACTACGGTCCATGGTTAATCCTCCGCACGGAAAACATGGCTTGTCAGGTAGCTCATCATACATGCATGGACGATGGCAAGCTTGATCGACCGGGTGAAGGGGGCCAGGAAATTGCTCTGAACCGCTAGGTCTGCAAACTCAGTCAAACCACACACAAGCAGGCACAGCCTCATCACAAGTTTGATATCATCAGAAGATGCATGGCAACTTGAGCACGAAACAGATTATCACAAGAGGCCATAACAAACTCCACAAGAATGTGTAGTTAACGGCATGCACCGTACTAGTAAGTAGTAGAAACCACCATCATAATAACGACAGACAACCATGCCAAAGATAATACTTAGCAAGTTTTTAGGACCATTCATCGGCATATATAGCAATCACCAAAAGAGTCGAAAACTGAAGCAAATTAACAGATTTGATACTAGTACTCCCTCCGTTCCATTTTAATTCACTCCAATATAAATGTATCTAGTACTAAAATATGTCTAGATACATCCGTTTCAACAAAAATGAAACGGAGGGAGTAGTACCCACCACAATAGTTTCAGACAAGCACTGGTGCACGGCACTTAACGGGGTAGTAACAAAGTTCAGATAAATACTAATGCATTTCACGGTCTTCGAGGGGGCACTATACCAGACACCATATACACCAGTCAGATAGATAACCTGTGAGTAGCTTGCAGAATAAACCACCACTGAGAACAACAACGTCTGTAGCAGCATCTTCAGACAAACCTGGGAGGATCTTGCATAGCAATGATAGCATAACGCCTTCTGATCGGTCCCAGGGGAAGATAAATGCTGCCTATGACGGTTTCGGACATTAGAAAACCTATTTCAGGAACATGGTTTGTAAACACTGGTTTAATTACAGTGAACTGAATCGAAGCATCATCCATGCATACCTTGCGCACATGGAAACTAGATTGTTACACACACACATACCTTGAAGAATGACATGGATCAGGATCTGCCCCAGCTTCGGCGTGCACTCGCGTCGCCACCCCTGTACGTGGCCCTACCCAGGATGCGGCAGCCAAAGCACAATCATATTCAGATGCAAAGGACCCCAGCAGGCACAATCATATTCAGATAGCAATATAGTGGTGTATGGTGTAAATTCTTCTGGAATCGGGCACACCTTGGATCCAAGGCTGGTTTTCTTATCCAGTTCTGGACATTCTACTGGACCTCCAATTCATGGATTTCTTTCAAATCAATTTAACAATGGCTGTTTAAGAATGCTGCCAAATGAGGTAACTTCACATTTCCATGCATTTTTCTCCTGAAATGGTGGCATGCATGTGGCTCTAATTGCATAATTAATGTTGAAAAATAGACCTTCCTTGGATACTTTGTTTTCGTCTATAAGCATTTAGCTGTAGAATATCAGCGACGTTTTTTTTCAAGAAAACATTGCCATTGTTGCCCTTAGTTGTTTAGTTATGGACATTTTTACTTGAAATACTTCAGAATATGTGTTTCATCAAGTTCTAGAAAAATCAAATTACCTAAACATCTTTAGTGAGCCTTTATCATTTTGTTTGCTGCAATCTATTTTGCATGAATGGCATATCTTAATTTTGGCCAAGACATATGAAACAATCGTCTTTCGGTGCTATGAGATTTGACTATCATGTTTGCTGTCTCCAGTTGGAAATTAGTATCTACAGACATTAAAATTTACATATGTCCCTCGCTAGTTTTTAGATATGTGTTTCTTAAGTAATCAGTGTGTCCCTACAGAATTCTGCGTTGATGGATCTTTCAAGATTTTATGAAGCAAGACATGTTATTGATGGAACATATAGATATGGGGCTAGATATAGACAGCATGACTTATGAGGTATGGATCAGAATGCCAACTCACTAGGATTGTTAGTTTCATGGGTTTACATGTAATTGATATGACATGGTCTTGTGCAGGAGCTTGTATAGCATTGAAAGAACAGATTGGATATGTCAGTAGTAGTTTGACAAAGAGCTACATCAAAGAAAATTTAAGGTTAAATCTGAAGCAATTTGCATGTTTGATCAGTCCCCTGTGGAGAATGATGCTTGCATAACATCATGTATTATCCACCCCTGACTTTTTAATTTCTACCTTTTGTAAATAATGAACCCATCATTCGTTACATGATGAGTATGATGATACTGTACCATTTTTAGAAGCGGTCCATTTACACATTTACTTCAACCAGTCAAAATATACCACGTTGTCACGTTTGACAGCTAGATAACCGATAATACAATTTTGCCATCCATATCCACTTCTTGTTTCTAAAGTGTGTTTGCTCCGTGCCTTGCAGGAGGAGTGCGAGGAAAGAGAACTTGTAGCAATCCTCAATTGGTGCCACAAGTACCACGCCGCGTGCATAGCATTACTGGTTATTTTACCGCGACGGAGGTTCCGTTCGATATGTGTACATGAGACGTGTCGGATGATGTGGCCTTACCTGTGATTTCACGTTCACTTTGTTGTGGACATAGCTCTGAGTGTTCCCACAAAAACTGTACAGTCCTGAATCGGTTCATTCTGTAGACTGATTTAGACCTCCATGATGCCTGGACAGCTCTCATCATGGGAATTGCTAGATTGTTCCTTTATCTATTGTATACATTGTAATTAAACTTAATCCCTTCTGCAAAAAACAGAATTGAGAACTCAAATTAGTTCTTCCTTACATTCTAGGTCCGAAGAAGTAAACTAGTTTTTCCTGGTTAGGCAGTAATCATTTTCCTGCAGTATGGTCTAGCTGTAGGAGGTGATGCTGAAGCAGCACAGCACACACCAGTTTCTGAACTATTGTAACATTCTTTCCAGTTTGATCTTGAAATACAACCAGTGCTCTCTTTGAGTCATACGTTGTCACGCCTCACAATTTGATGATGCACGTAAACGAAACCACAGTAGCATTTTAAGTTGCACCAAACCATAACGAAACGTATTGATGGCAATTTAAACCAGGATGCGGCAGCCAAAGTAGGATCCGGGAGCCCGCCCACGGATCCGCTTGGCACCAACCAGCCAATCACATTACAGCACTTCCCACCCCACGGACCGACCCGATCAGGCAACATCACATCCGTCCATTCTCCACCAGGTGGAGAATGGACGGATCCAGGATAACAAAACGTAATGTCGCAACTTACCACATTAATTGACAAGGTGGAGAATGGACGGACCCAAGATAACGAAACGTAATGTCGCAACTTACCACATTAATTGACAGCAATTTAATCCAGGATACGGCAGCCAAAGCAGGATCCGGGAGCCCGCCCACGGATCCGCTTGGCACAAACCCAGCCAATCACATCACAACATTCCCACCCCACGGACCGACCGCTCAGGCAACATCGCATCCGTCCATTCTCCACCAATCCAAGGCTCCAAATATCATCTCCCACATCCCGCACTTTCTCCCCCAAAACTTTCCCACCCCCTCTCCCCTATTTAGAACCCACCGCCGCCCGCATTCGATTCCACCCAATCTCAACCCCAAACCATAGCCTCACCCGCTCCTGCTTGCCTGCCTGACCCTATGGCCCGCACGAAGCAGACGGCGCACAAGTCCACTGGCGGCAAGGCCCCCCCGAGGAAGCAGCTACGATCAAGGATGCGCGCATGTCGGCCCCTGCCATCGGCGGCGTGAAGAATCCCCACCGCTTCCGCCCCGGCACCGTCGCGCTCCGGGAGATCCGCAAGTACCAGAAGAGCACCGAGCTGCTCATCCGCAAGCTCCCCTTCCAGCGCCTCGTCAGGGAAATCGCGCAGGACTTCAAGAACGACCTCCGCTTCCAGAGCTCCGCCGTGTCCGCGCTGCAGGAGGCTGCGGAGGCCTACCTCGTCGTGCTGTTCGAGGACACCAACCTCTGCGCCATCCATGCCAAGCGTGTCACCATTATGCCCAAGGACATCCAGCTCGCACGCCGCATCCGTGGGGAGAGGGCCTAGGTTTGGGTCGCTGGTTGTAGCGGTGTGTGGTGTTGATATGAATTGTCATCTGGTCTCTTCGGGATCCCTGTCATATGTAGCCCAATGCTGAAATGAAAATGGAAATGATGTTTAGTGTTAAATTTTCCTTTCACGTCTTCTTTGGCCATCAATCGATGTGAGAATAAAGTGTTCCATTCCGTTCCATGCCTTCTTTGGCCATGGATTTGATGTTCATTTCTCTCCAGAGTGAATTAGAGTTTGTTTGTTGCTTGATGTGGATTAGCTGGAGTTGAAGAGGTGACAGATGTTGGTTCTGTGTACACCTCACAAGTTTTATGTTGTTACCATAGCCTAATCTCTGCTGCTTTCAGTTGTCAACCGTAGTGTTATCTTCCATAACTACATTTGGAGAGTTGGGTTTCTTTGCATGTTTAACAGATGCATTCAGGTGGTATGTATAGCATCTGTGATATCAGGTAAATTTAGAATACCTTCAATTCTCATTGCAAACGGCAAAGCACTTGATACATCTGGGAAGGAGCTTCCAGGCAGGAAGATAATGATAGGAAAAAGACTCTGCTGAAGCTGTCGCCACGCAAATGTGGCACTGAGCAGGAGCACACTGCCTACAAGGTGATGGCATCTTCCATGATGCATATCAGTTTTGGCTTCTTCCATTTATTTCTGTTGGTCTTCGTTGTGCAACAGGTGCTTCTTTGCACTAGCAGCTCTATTGAGATATGTAGTGGACAAACAGAACGCTTATAGTTCAGGTTTTTATGAGAATTCTTAGAATCCTTTCATGTTATTAACTTTACCAAATAACGATTTAAGTCACTTTACCAAATAACGATTTAGTCTCCTAGAAAATACGGTTTCTCTCAACTTTGTTTGTTGGACTTCTGGTATTCATGCCTAGGTGGCTAGGTGTCTTGCTGCTGCTGACCAAGTGTCCCCTTGCACCTGATAGAGCACTTGCGGTAAAATGGATGGAACATGTCTCCTAGAGGTGGAACAACTAATCCATTAAACTACTACTCTATTCTTTCCAAGAATGATGTTCCGGAATCAATGGAATAAAAAGTTAAGTTTTGACCATCAGCATACACAAAATTACCGATAATATGCTAATTGAAAACAATGCTTGCTTTTTTGCTATTTTTCAACAATAATTGTTTACTAATATATAGCTATAGAAATATACCGCGAGAGTGTTGAACAATTTAATCAATATTGGAATGCAAAAAAATAGGTTGTGTAGCTTTGATTCACATGCCCAAAACAAGGCAACACTACATATAACTTTTCACACAGTTAATAATAAAAATAGATAGACTATGTTACTGCATTATGTTGAGGGCAAATGTACTCTCCCTGTTTCCTAGAGGCTAGAGTTAGATCAGGATTATCTGCATCCTTGATAGAAACAAGAAAAACGTAAAAAAAGGTTTAGCTGCCTCCCAAGGTTAAGGGTTTTAGCCAGCAGTTCTAACAGCACAGCCTCACATAGCGAGATTCGAGTGAAGTTAACAGACACCCATGTATTAAATGTGTTTTATCCAAATAGGCAAGGAAGCCAAGTTTGTCCTTGAACTAATTGTTTCCATACCTTGTACCTCTCCTGATGCATTCAACATAGATATCCAAATGAACTCACCCATACCAGAAATAATTATCTGCAAGTACAAGTTATGCTTTAGAAACTACTTAATAATAGAATAAAGAAAAGAAAATAGCTAGCAGAACAAACCTGACCACTCTGATGCAGACATATGCGGAAAGTATGATCTTCTCTCTAAGATCAATTCAGTGCTTTTCAAAACTGAAATGTTACCATAAATAACTATTCAACACATTTAAGATATCAAGTACTCCCTCCGTGTCAAAATATAAGTCACACTTGCTCATTACCAACCATATGTATCTAGACATGTTTTAGCCCAAGATTCACATGACTCTTGCACTAAAACATGTCTAGATACATATGGTTGGTAATGAGCAAGTGTGACTTATATTTTGATACGGAGGGAGTATGACAGATGGATCTTCAAAACAAAAGATCAGTTAATTGTCCTCCAGAATCTTTAGATATCGGGTTAACAGCCATGGACATCACAGGTTCAACGACGTGCATTGAAGACTTGAAGTCATAGTATATTTGACCCATCTGTAAACGTATCGCCTGTTGATGCAAAAAGTGAGAAATCAGGCACTGAAGAAATGCGAAAGATGGTAGCATAACCTGGAAAATATATGGTACAGAAAATATTTTGAATATTGGGTTGGTTATCGATTTACCTGACACGCAAGCAACGCCAAACACAGCAACAATCTGGCCAGCATGTGCTTCTTGAAAATCCTAAATTGACCACAAGGAATACAGATACTAGCCCATAAATTGATTTGTAGTAGAGAACAACCTACAATGCTGATCCAATCAAACGGTTATTATTTAGGCATTAACTTCAAATAAGTTGCAACTTACCTCCATCTCATTGGAGTTTATCCTTACTAATCGCGGAACCAAGACACAGTTAACAGAAATCAGATCAGAGAAGGCAAACCTAATCCCCGCAACACAACAATTAAAAGTAAAGTCAAAATCAAGATATAGCAGATTGAAGGTATCTACTGTCCAGACAATAGACACCTTGCAGGATAAGCCTACTTGGCCAGCATTCGGGGAGAGGTGAAAGAGAGAATGAATGACATGCAGTCCCCTTTTGGGTGATGTGGCAGCCACATGGAAAATACTAGGGTCAACTTCAGTCCAAGGAACCAAAACTTGGGAGTGGTCGATAATCGAATGCTATTAAAAGTAAAGGTCCTAAACTGTACCATTTTAGAGTTTGAGGTTGAAATATGAACACGGGGCAGAGTTTAAGGTTACAAAACCTGAGATGAATCCTAATTCCAGCAGCCCAGCATTACACAAGTCAAAAAACAGTACACTAGCGTGATTTGCATAACAATCTAACGATAGTTGCTACTTCTAGAGTTTGATAGATGGAACATTACCAAGACTCCAAGAGCCATCACTTTAGTTGTTCACCTACTTGAGTTCCTCACCTAATGTGGCCATCTGTTGGTTGAATTCAATGTCAGCCTTCTTGAGGAACACGACCCAGCCACTCCCGCCTCCCCAATCCAGCATATCATATGGCACTGCTGTCATTAATCCTGGCCTCACTGCACCCTGCTGCATGACCACTCTAAACTCCAGCTCGTCATCTCCTTTCTGCTCCTCCTCCTCAAGCTCCTCCCATGTAAACAAGAGTGGCAAGGTATAGCCACCCCAAGGATTGAAATCGATCAGCTTCACCGGCCATCTGCTCCTCTCACATACACATCAAACGTGTAATTCTCTGCAGCAAACTGCGGCTCAACAACATCTTGGAAGAACTCCTCGATCTTGGGCTGTACCTCAACCCTCCACCCAGGCAGCGACGGGTAGTAGGCCGAGGGGTCCCTCTGCGACACGCCGACGAGCCGTCGTCCCCGCACAAAGCAACGGAACTCTGACTCGGGGCGGAGGCCCGGGTACCACTTACGGAGCGCGAGGTAATACTGGAACCCATCGTCCACCCAAGTGTCATCGCTGCTGCTGCTTTCCGACGACACATCACTGTCTGCAGCAGCAGTATCCTGCTTGCCTCCCTCATTGCGAGAACCAGAACCACTGCCCTCTGCAGCAGCATTGCGTCGAACACCCTCCGGGCGCACGAAGGAGGAACGCGCGGAGATGTGGTCGTGCGCGACGCAGTCGGAGGCGCGGAGCAGCATCGCGACCTCGGCGAAGCAGGTGCAGCGCGTGGTGCCGTCAGCGGCCATGAAGGCGGCGTCCTTGGGCGCGCTCCAGTTGAGCTTGGGGAGCGCGGCGCCGCCGAGGTCGTCGATGGCGGCGTCGACAGCGGCCTCGAGCTCGGGGAAGGCGGGGCGCAGCGGGTCGTTGTCCTCGTCGTCGTCGGAGTCGAAGGTCAGTTCGGAGGTGCCGCGATCGAGGAGGGAGACGGGGTCCGGGAGGATCCGCGGGAAGGGGGTGCGGCCGGAAGTGGTCGCCGGGAGGAGGAAGGGGAGAGGGCCGTTGGCGTATTCGTCAGGGGCGTCCGCCTTTCCGGCGAGCTAACGGAGGAAGGCGGCGGGCAGCGGGATGATGTCGCTGCGGACGGTGTGGCGGCGGAATGTCGGGTACCACTCCTGGATCTGGCAGTGGAGCAGCTCTTCCATCTCAGACGCCTCCTCGGACTCGGTCACCTCGATTTCGATTGGTTTCCGACTGGTGGTGCTGTCAGATCCCAGTTGGGAATCGACAAGATAAGCTCCCGATGTTGGAGACCCCTCTATGAATTGGGGAATTTGATAACTAAGCTAACAATCCTAATTGCGGAAAAGTAAAGGGAACGAGAGAAATATCATAGCAATATGTCTTTCCATAGCCCAGCCTTGCCCAGCTACGGGACTTATATGTTCAGTACAATTATTACATGAAGTGAATGGTAACAGTAACGATGGTGAATACATCCGAGCCGTAGCTTGCTCACGACCACTACCAACCGTTAGATCTTCAAGATTGCACCGAAGAGGTATGCTGTGTCTCAGGTTGGAGTTAACTGAAGAAATAAGACAGTAGCCTGTAGGTGTTGATGTTCAGAGGTGTGACAATCAGGAGATAGCACTGGAGCTGACAGGTGCGGCGGCGGCGGCGCTCGCCGCCGTCGTCGCCGTGCGCTGCGCTCGAGTTCGCGTTTTCCTTTCTGGGGGTCGGTCCGTCGGGGTAACCCGTAGGCCGTAGCGTCCGTTAGCGGAGGAAGGCAGCCCAGTTATCCTTTTGTCACTGTTTTTTATGTTTTCAGTTATCCTTCATTTTATTCTTCTTTTTTATTTAAATTTTATTTATACTGTTATTTTTTGTTATTTTATTTTTAATTTTTTATTATGTTTTGGTTACAAAAATAACATAAACTTTTATTGTGTGTAATACAAAAAATTAACCACGTGATCAATTATTTTGTACTATTCGAACATATATTTCTCTCACATGATTTTTGTACCTCTTGAACAATTTCTGTGAACTACACTAACATTTTCTAACCCTCATAAAAAATTGAACTACAAGGACATTTTATAAACCTCGCAGACATCGCTTGAACTCTATGAATATTTTTACTCGGTTTTCTAAAAGTTTATTCAAACATTCATTTCAATACATGGTTTTATTATTAAAAAACACTTTTCTTGTTAATGGGTCATACGTCCAAAACGTATCTATAATTTTTTATGTTCTATGCCTATTATATATTGATTACCACATGTTTATCTTACACTTTATATCATTTTTATGCATTTTCTGCGACTAACCTATTAACAAGATGCCACAGTGCCAGTTCCTGTTTTCTGCTGTCTTTTTGTTTCAGAAAATCTATTCTGAAAATATTCTCGGAATCGTACACCAATTTAACTGATTTATTTCTGGACCGAGACGGAGCAGCAGCCAGAAGGACGGAGCCGGGGGCCACACCAGGCAGGCCGGCGGGCCCACGGCGCGGCTCAGGGTGGGCCCACGCCCCTAGGCCGCCGCCCCACCTCGGCTGTCCACCGACGTTGCCCTTTCGCCTATAGCATCTATTCAGGAAACCCTAGACACCAGAGCAAAAATCCACGAAAAGTTTCGAGGCCGTCGTTGTCTTCAACCCTAGTTCGGGGGGGGGGGGGGGGGGTTCTGCAGTTCTTCCCGGCACCTTGCCGGAGGGGAAATCATCACCGGAGAGCTCTACATCACCATGCCTGCCTCCGGAGTGATGCGTGAGTAGTTCTCCACGGGATTACGGGTCCATAGCAGGAGCTAGTTGGTAGTCTCTCCACCTTGTGCTATCATGTTTAGATCTTGTGAGCTGTCTAACATGATCAAGATCATCTTTATGTAATGCTACATGTTGTATTTGCTGGGATCCGATGAATTGTGAAGTTATGATCAAGTTTGTTCATCTATCTATATTATGTTTTATCTATGTTCCTGCATGCTCTCCGTTGTTAGCAGATGCTTTGGCCAAGTAGATGCTAGTGACTTCAAGAGAGGGTATTTATGCTAGATACTGGGTTCATGTCTCTAGAAGCTTGGGCTTGATAGACAAACTAAGGATGTAGATGTGCTGTTGCCACTAGGGATAAAATAACCGATGCTTAGCTTAAGGGTACTGCTGTTAAGTATAATGTGTTTATTTATATTACACACTTTGCTTAATGCTATAATCTGTTGCTTGCAACTTAATACTCATGGGAGACCCGGAAGCTATCTCATAAGTGGATTATGAGTCATACATGCAGCTAGTAAGCGGTCTATGTATATTGTTGTAATGGCCAGTAGATATAACAATGAACATGTGCTTGTCATATATTACATTGTCATGCGTTTATAATTTGTCAATTGCCCAGCTGTAATTTGTTCACCCAACATGTATGTTTATTTGTCTTATGGAGAGACACCACTAGTGAACTGTGGACCCCGGTCCTTTATTCCACACTGATACAAACACCGTTTTCACCACGCTCTACGTTACTTTCTGCCGTTACTTTTATGTTCATCATATTCCACACCATATGTTTAATCATTTGTATTCAGCAAGCCGGGGAGATTGACAACCTTCATGTTTCCTTGAGGCAAAGTATTTTGATTGTGTGTGTGCAGATCCACGTCAGTGATCGGGTAACGGCGCCGCTGACACCTTTCTGAACCTCTTCCAATTCCTACTGGTACGATTAAACCTTGGTAGATTCAAGGGAAACTTGCTGCTTGCTGCATCATACCTTCCTCTTGGGGTCTCCCAACGAACGTGTGTTTTCACGTCATCAATGGGCGGCGCCAGATCATGCCCATGAATAGACCACTTGAGGCACTACATTCTAGTCAAACACAATGGATGTTGGATGAGACCTCGAGTCTGCATTATGACTTAAGAGGGCCGAGCTACAAACGAGGAAAACTTCATTATGGTTGGCTCGGTCCTACAAAATGGATACTACTCTCTCCGATCCGAAATAGATGACATGGATTTACTCAAATACAGATGTATTTGCACAATAAAATATGTCTAGATACATCCGTATTCAAACAAATTTGTGTCAATAATTTCCAAACGGAAGGGTAGCTTATTTTGAAATATTACAGAGTGAATGCTCATTACGATTCTCACGTTGCTAAAAAACACCGCTGAGGCATTAGTGCTTAGTAGGTATATACAATGTAGAAATAAAAACTAGAAACATCTATGGAGATATTTAAACATACTAAAATAGGCATAAAAATTTATGAAGAAACAATAATACATCACAGTGCACAAACTTGTCCACAACATGTTTAGTTTGAAATGTTCCAATCTAAAATTCCTAAAATAGCATAATTTTCGTGTCAAGTTCTACTCTTGGAATCATATATTTTGGAAGCATAGACATTTTAGTTCTGTGTCAAAAAATAATAAAATAATCAGTAAAGTTATGTAGTTAATGTTGTTACACATATAGGAGAAAAAAAAATACTCTGTACGTGTTTACATTGCATACAAAATAGTAATTTATGTTGTATGTAAGGACTCAATAAATTAGAAAGCGTATTAGCGATTTGGTGAAGAGTGTACTTTTAGAAAGTAAGAATATTTGGTATAAATATGGGACAATCATTTGTTGCCGTATCAGGTATAGAAGATGCGTGACCTCAAGGGGTAGGAAGCTTGCATTTCTATAGTATGTCGTAATGGATAATGCTGGCCAAAGCTATGTAGTAGGACACTGTGGATGCATCCGAATAGGCAACAAGTGTAACACGAGCCGTGGTCTTTCATCCCTTGTAAATACTAAGAATATGTAGTAGGACTCTGCTGATGCATCTGAATTGGCGGCAAGGTTAACAACGATGAAGCTAGGGTCGATTTGCCGTTTGCGCCGCCGCGCCGGTGAAGAGGACGCCGCTATTTGTGTCTGGTCTCTGTCTCCCTGTAGTAACAAACCCTGGAGTGGTAGATTTTTTTATGCTCAAGTTGCTACCTCTTGAAAATGTTTAATTGCTCCGGCCTCTACATATACAACCTGGCTTCCAATGCCTATCTGGTCATGTTTTCCTCTGCTTAATTCTTTACTATATTTCTCTTTCTACAAGTATCCGTACACCAATATTTCACATAGATATTTTATTTCTCCAGCAGACGCATATTATCTCGAGACAGTGGTACCACAACCCTTGAAAACATATCCACATCAGCGAGTGATTTTCAATAGTTATCTGGTTGAAATGACCTGATTAATCGATCATTAGTTCACAGCCAGTCTTTAGTCTCTAGTAGGAAGCTTGTGAATTCATGTTTAATGTGTATGCACAGTTGCACACGGCACACCAGATCTATTAACTAGCCGGGAGGAACTAACAAGGTATTTCGAGAAAGAACTATTGGTAAACCGTAGGTTTGATGCTTGGTGTTTTGTGTTAAAGCGGCTTATTCTCTTGGCGGGAGTCAACTGTTCCCGTTGATGGTGAGGTACATGTGGTGTCTTCGACAATCTTGAAGCTCCGAGTCCAGTCTTCAGTCGGTGTCGTGGGAGTGTGTGTGTATAATTGTACGCGATGTTTCTATATAAAAACAAGGTGTTTTCAGTTATTCCACGCACTCCTAAATCCAAGTTGAAACATATAAGGCACTAGCTTCGTTGATCGGTTTTTTTTTTCTGTTTTTCCTTTTCCCCTTTGTCCGTTTTGGTTCTTTTTGTTAATTATTATTTATTCATCTTCCACCTTTCTATGCCTGAATTTCTATTGCAACTTGTTACATGTTTCACCAATAATTAATCCATTGATGTAATTTTGAGAGATACTTTTTCCGTCGATCTATGTTTTTAAAATTTTATACCCTTTTTAAAACAAATAAAATCTAACACATACTGTAGTAAGAAACCGTGTGAATATTTTATCTGAAATCATGAATATTTTATTTGTCCATACACGAATATTTCTTACGGAAGGTAAAGATATGCCCAATACCGAATATTTTTCTGTTGAAATAATTTGTAAAATTCGCAAGAATATTTATTTTCCATGCATCATTTTTAATAGAATTTTAAATATATTTTAAAGTGTGTATTTTTTTTTACCATGAGTACATTTTTTGTAAATTATATTACCAAATTAATAACATTATGCAACACTATTTATGAGTACATTTAACTCATGTGTGGCTGATAACGGGAACTAAGGAAATCCCCTCACCCGCTCATTGCAGGAGGAAATAATCCTTCACATACTCTCTCGCTTTGTTTGGCCGCCCAACAAGTATTTCTTTCTTCCTAGATTTATTTTACTCTCAACTTTATGAAGTAACAAAAAGGCCAGTAGAAAATTTATGGCATATAGGAACATGTTTCACCGTCTATGAGAAATGTTCATGCTTGGTCAAATAAATATTTGTAATTTTGAAGTAAAACATTTACACGACTTGTACAAATTGTTCCATATGGAAAAAAGATCTTAAAAGATGTGTTCAAAGTTCAAACCACACAAACAAACCTACTGCACATGGCTCATCACAAGTTCAATATCACCAAAATTTAGCAAATTGAGAAAAAAACATATCTAATGCTACAGGTTTAGTTACTGCAAAGTGTCAGAGATCACCATGCCAAATCATTGCAACAAAAATAACAGACCACCATGACACGGCTAGTTGACAACCAATGCAGTTGGCAGTTTGCATAGAAACCACCACAATAAGTTCAGACCTTCAGACAGTTACTGATGTAAGGGATCGAACTAATAGGGTAACCAAGTTACATGTTTACACCCTTTCCGTGTCTGCTCTTCTAATATGAAGGGCCCTGAAGCCCGATTGTCATCTTAAATAAAGGAGTGTGCTCGGGACTGTCTTGTTTGCGTTTTTGAACTTCCACCAGAAGCTATCACCCATGGTACTAGCTAGCATTCAAGGATCATGTCCTCCTAAAAACTGTATACCCTAACCGAAAATTCTTGTGCTCAGTTTATCTTTGGCTTGGCCTCCTTGGTCGCAGAAGAAACCAAAGCAACACAAAAACAGCAACAAAAGCAGGGATCGTTGTCAAGTCTAGCTGTATACCAAGTTTCCTTTCACGGGCACATTGCGCAGGGTGCAGATTTAAAATGGTCGAGTTCACAGCATGAGAAAATCCATTCGAAGCATCCTCGAGCAGTGACATAAGCTTCACCGCATCACCATACCGCAATCCTTTAGACATAGCCGCGACCCTTCTCCACAGGTTAACAACGGCATTGTACTTTTCAACCATCACGCTTTCCTTGGTCTTGAAATTATAAAGCCTTGTTCGGTTGTCCTCTCTGCTCTCAATCGTTGAATTGCTGAATTAACTACTCGTACAGATTCCTCCACCACGGTAATAATATAGTTCCGAGCAACCACATCTTTCTGAAACTCTGAAAGTCGCCAGCCTCCAGAACTAGTAACAGATAAGGGATTGCAACCCACAGACCATGTCCAGTCCTCAAATGCAGTTTCATGAGCTGAGCTATAAACCAAGTGTGATGGAAGTAAACCAGATACATATTCAGCAGATGCAGCAATAGCAGCCTTAATTGGTTTCCTCAAATCCCATAAGATTGACCTCCCATTGCACTGTAGGTGGCTTTCCCAAGAATCAACATCTGACTGAACTACGACAACCATGTTTGAAAGAGCCTTGGCTTGATAATGTTTATCCAGTATTAGGGGTTCACTATGCATGAACCAGAATATTGGCACCTCCAATGTTGACCTGTGATTTGAATGTTGTCCTTTGAGTGAAGTTTGCTCACTTAACTTCTGTAGCTGGTGTTGGAGAATAGCAGAATCAAGGTATGTACGAACTGTGGACCTATAGGTACCGTTAACCAATAGAAGTGGGACCGCAGCTGCACGCCGTGCCATAGAAAACGCCATCATCAATGCTGGATCCTCTGACAGTGCCAACACGTGTTGGGTAACCATTAGCTTCTGAACGGTAGTAACAAAGAAGTAAGGCCCTCTGTGATAGATTTCACATTAACAGGCAACTGCTTTATACTCCTGACTTTCTCTTGTGTGACGAAGTACAGCTGAAATGATAACTTCTCATAGTAATGGTATGATCTGTGAGAAACAGATGGAGCAATTACATGCCTCATAGAGCCCCATAATGTTGACCCCAGGTGTGCAAGAAACGAATCGCGAGCCACTGTGTAACTATGATGTTCCTCAGAGGTTTCTTTAAACAAGTTCCATTTTTCCATCCTCTTCAGTGCATCAAGAGCTTTCTTCTTATTAATTTCATCAGAATCTCCACTATTGTAGCCCTCCAGTTCATTTTTCAGATCATGCATTCTCTCTTCGAGTTCTTTGCAAAGAGCAAGCTGTATCCTTCTTCCCACGCAATGCTTGAAAGCAAAAAGTTCATACACATCAATCTCTGCCAATAGGATATCCACGGCATGGTAATCGTCGCCAACAGAAGAAAACCTTTCTCTGATTGTGTCCTGTAGACTTTCTTCAGCTTCTTCTTCTGTCACTTCTGCAACAGCCCCAACAGTCTTTGCCACATTTGGCAGACTAAGTTCCGTACGAACACCATCCCCACCGACAGCAGGGCCCCAGGCAAATGGCCCGGCACTAAGATCAACAAAAGCAAACCTGTCTGCCTATCCATATATCTGTAAGGCATTCAGCATGTAGACCCTTCAAATCACTAGACCTGAGTGCGCTCTCTAGAACATCATGCAGCTCATCTTTTGCACCATGTAATATCTGAACAGCTTTGTCATAAACAATGTCATATTTACTCTTTCCTGCCTTCAAAAGTTCAAGACCCCTAAGGCTTCCGTGCACCTGTGAGACCAATCCTTCATATCCTCATTGTCAGTTGTGGCCCACGAAAATGATGACAGAGGATGACTTTCATACAAGGGCCTTTTGTTGGCTCCTTTTCTATATCAAGACGGAGTCTTTTGTCACTTGTAGATTGAGTATCTGAGCTTGCAGGGTCTTATTCTCCCTCAGCAAGTTGATCTCAGACTCGGAGAAGCCCTTCCGATACCCATACCGAGTACCGTTTTCCATAGGCTTGGGGTTAAGAACAAAGATGTTGTATGCTTCCTGTATCTGAAGGTGGTCAACAAGTGATGAAAACACATGCTCCATCTGATCGCTGTCCACTTGCCAGAATGGCAGCCCATCTTCTGTGGGATCTTCTCTGTGTGACAGAGCTTTTACAGCATGTTCAAAGACAGACATGACATCTTCACCCATGTGTATGGCGTGCACAGAAACATTGTGGTTCACGTGGCTCACCAAAGGGAGATCATACTGCTTGAGTTTCTTGACGCTGGTCTTGTAGAAGGGAGCAAGAACCTCTCCAACCGGAGGGATCCTCGTGTGCTCAAATATGTGATCCATTTTTGTGAACCAGCGCTCCAGTTCTTCTGGCGCCAGCTTAAACTCTGATGAACATATAGAGGCACTGTCGTTAACGCTCGGTACTATGAACACAGAGATAATGACAATAGTATTATCATTGCATAATATGGATAAGAGAACTACCTTGGCCTCCTTTCCCATCAAACCCTATGAAGATGAAGTTGACAGGGATCGAGAAGTAAATCGAATCGACCTCCGCCAGGCTCATGTAGTGTCCGACAGTGCCAGCTCTCGTGAAGTTGAGCAGCGCCGCCTTGTCGCTGGAGTCCCGCGAGGCCGAGGTCTCCAGATCGTCGAACTCCGTCCGCATGACCGACTCGGACCAGAACTTGCTCCGGGGCTTGAGGTTGAAGAGCGAGAACACCGAGGAGGAGGCGGTGCGGCCGATCTTGCGCGTCTGGGTCCCCGGCGTGGTGGGATCGGCCGCCTCCGGGGACGGGACCTGCAGATCGTGGGGGGTGAGGAAACGGAGCGAGCGGAAAGGGGGCGAGATCCGACCAGAAATCGGATGGAGAGCGTGATTACCAGAGCGAGCAGCAGCAGGAGGAGGAGAGGGAGGGCGTGCAGCCGGATGGGATTCATCTCGCCGGCCGCGGCAGGGCTGCGGGGAGACTGAGGGCGGGCAGCGCCGTCCCGGTGTTGTCGATTTGCCGTCCGTCAGCAGTTCCGGCGAGGATGCGATCTCACGAGACGACGTGGTCTATCGACAAGTGAGACTGGGCGGCCCATACTAGTTGGCTGGGCCTGGGCCTGGGCTCGACGCATCGCACTTCACAGGGTCAGTTCGGGCAAGTCACACACACCCTCGCTCTCGCACTTCACTCGCTCTCGCACGACAGCAGCAGCAGCAGGAGCACGAGCGGCGGCCTACTCACCGGCGCGGCGGCGGCAAGAACGGAAAATCGGCACAGGTACAACTCTGGTCTCTCTGGTTTGTTCCTCCTCTCCACGCACCTTCCCCTTCTTCGCTCGCTCGCTCGCTTGCTAGGAGGGGCTTGGGTTTTTGTCCCGGGCTCCTGGCTCCCGTCGCGTCCGCTGGCCATGCACGCCAAGTGTTCGACGCATTGCCTCTTGGCGGTGGGTTTTTCTTGGCGGTCGCGATGTTGGAAGTAAAGCTATTGCTCTCTGATGCGGTTGCTTCTATGCAGGACACATGGAAGCGGAGAAGGAACTGCACTCGGAACCACTGCCGTCGTGGTCGGCACTCCCGCTGGACCTGGCCGTCCTGGTGGTCCGCCTGCTCCCCGTGTACGCCGACCGTGCCCGCTTCGCCGCGGTGTGCCCGCAGTGGCGCGCCGCCGCAAGAGAGCTCCTTCCCCCGCCACTGCCGCTGCTGGCGTTCCCGGACGGCACCTTCTACAGCGTCCCCTGCACCAAGCCCTTCCGCTTCCCTGGCTGTGGCTTCTCCGGGTACCAGAGCGTCTGTGGCAACTGGCTCGTCTTCCCGCGTGACGACAGGTGCTTCCTCGTCGACCCTTCTCCAGGGCTACCATGACGCTCCCTGCTCTCTCGCGCGTCCAGCTCCGGCCTCCAGATGCAGTTGCTAAATGGTCATACCGTGGAAGGACAAAATATGCCCCTTACTATACATGGATGCATATCAAAGACTCGGAGAAGCTGTACATACGCAAGCTGATCTTGTGCTCGCCAAACCTTGTTGCTGCGCTGGTTGGCACCGGGCACAACAGTTTTCAGATTCTAATGTGTCGGCCAGGAGCCTCGGTGTGGTCAGTACGCGCGGATGATCCGTGTAAGGGGTTCGAAGACATGGTATTCTACCAGGGCAAGCTCTACGTTGTTTCCAATGACGAGAAACTCGTTGTGGTGAACATCAGCGAGGACCATAGCACCGGTGATCCACAGATTTCTCGGATTGGAGAAGTCATAAAGGGTGAGGACGTTCCATTCCAGTCGTATGTGTATGACGACATGACTATGCCCTGCATGAAGCTCTACCTGGTTGAATCGCGTGGGGCGTTGGTGATGGTACGCAGGATTATTTGGTGCCAGCTTCCTCAACCTGGAGCGAATGATAATGAAATTATTGCTGGACAGAGCAAGTTTGAGGTATTCGAGGCTGACTTTGAGCATTCAAGGTGGATTAAGGTGTCGACCTTGGGGGATGACCAGGTGCTGTTTCTAGGCCGAAGGTGCTCCAAGGCCATGTCCATGTCTCAGTATGGGTTGTCGGGTGATCACGTTTTCTTCTTGGATGACGAGGAGGAGAACAATGTCGAGTATGGCTACAATGACGTCAACACTTCGTTCTGCTCCTATGACATGAGACTCGGGGAGGTCTCTTCCCCTCATCCAAGCATTTCCTGGAAGCGCTGTCCTGAGACGCGTCTGGCAGCATGGCTCTTCCCTCAGGACTGAAGTAAAGTTGTTGGCTGTCGTTGGCTCCCAGGTTACCTGACCATGCTGTAGATGTTGTATTTCAATGGTTATTTTGTAGGCTGCTCACAGATTATCTATCTAACTGTGGTATGTTTGAAGTCTGAACTTATAATGGCGGTTACTTTGCAAGCTGTTAACTGCATTGGTTTTCAACTAGTAGTTGTTGATGTGCCAATGAAAGATCTTGTAATGCATCGCAGGTTATCTATATCTTTGGCATGGTGGTGTGTTTGTTGTGTTGCGATGATTTGGCATCAGATATGTTTTCTGCTCAATTTGCTAGATTGTGGTGATATTGAATTTGTGATGAGCCCTGTGCAGTGGTTTTTTTGTGTGGTTTGATTTCAAGATCTTTTTCCCCATATGGAAAAATCTGTACAAGTACGTAATGTTTTACATGAAAATTACAAATATTTTATTTCCCAACCATGAACATTTCTCATAGACGGTGAAACATGTTCCTATAGGCCATTGATTTTTTTTGTAGTGGTCATATTTTGTTGTTGAAAATTTCTAAATATAGAGATTACATTTTGTAATACGAAGTAAAATAAATCTAGGAAGAAGGAAAAACTTGTTCGGCGCGAGAGACTATGTGAGATTATTTCCTCTTACAATGAGTTGGTGAGGGGATTTCCTTAGCTCCCGTTATTAGCCACACATGATTTAAATGTACTCATAAATGGTGTTGCATAATGTCATTAATTCGGTAATATCCAGTAGTAATATAATTTACAAAAAAAATGTACTTGTGGTAAAAACATTACAAACTATGAAAATATATTTAAAATTCTATAAGATATGATGCATGGAAAATAAATATTCTTGTGGATTTTACAAATTATTTTAACAAAAAAAATTCAATATGTGGGCATATTTTTACCTTCCATACGAAATATTCATGTTTGGACAAAGAAAATATCCATGATTTCAAGTAAAATGTTCACACGGTTTCTTACTACGTGTTAGATTTTATTTGTTCTAATAAAAGGTATAAAATCAAAAAGACATAGACCAATGAAAAAAGTATCTGTCAAAATTACATCAATGGATTGATTATTGGTGAAACACATAACAAGTTGACACAGAAATTCAAATGGCACAAAAATGGAAGATGAATAAAATAATAATTAACAAAAAAGAACCAAAACGGACAAAAGGGCACAAAAAATACCAATCAATGAAGCTAGTGCTTTCTATATGTTTCAACTTGGATGTAACCTCTAGGAGTGCATGGAATAACTGAAAACACCTTTTTTTATATATAAAAACATCACATGCAACTATACACACACTCACCTGACGCCGACAGAAGACTGGACGCTCGAGCTTCAAGATGGTCATGTTAGACATGTATAGTCTAGTTTCCTGTATATCCCCATTGTATAAGGGGTTCCCTGCATATTGCACACTGTACATGTAATGGCGTTTGGCCCCCTGTGAATGTCAGTTGCTCATTTCTCCAACATGTCAAAGACACCACATGTACCCGAAAAGTCACTTTGGCTCCCGAAAACCAGTGCTCCCTCTATTTGAAAAAAGAAATTTAAAAGTTTCAGAAAGATTTGAAAAAAGTCCGGCATGTTTGGAACGATGTATACTACAAGCATGCAAAATCACAATGCCAAATCTTTTGTGTTATGAGCTACAAAAAAATAACAAAAGTTGGAAATTAGAAACAACTAGTCAGATCTATACATTTCTCATTTTTGTGTAGCTCAAAATGTAAAGTATTTCTCATTGAACATATATGATTTTAAAAAACTTTGAAATACAAATTTTTATAAAATTTTCAAACATAGGGAGCACCGACACTCGGGAGTAAGAAATCTTTGGTCGGCATGCACCTCACTATCAACTTGAACATCAACCCCCACTAAGAGAATAATCCGCTTTAATGCTAAACACCAAGCATCGAACCTAGGATTTACCACCAACCAACCAATAGTTCGTTCTCGAAAAACCTTCTTCGTTCCTTTCCCGGTTAGTTAATAGATCTGGTGTGCCGTGTGCATATACATTAAACATGAATTCACAAGCTTCGTACTACGGACTGAAGACTGGCTGTGATCTAATGATTGATTGATCAGGTCATGTCAACCAGATAACTATTGAAAATCACTCGCTGATCGGATATGTTTTCAAGGGTTGTGGTATCTCTATCTCTCTAGATAATATGCTTCCGAAGACTAAGGCATGGCCTAGTGGTGGGGAGGGGCTGATGCCTTCCCACCCACCCGAGTTAAGTCCTCATGCTTGCAATTTCGGTGTTGTTTCACCCTCCTCTATCGAAAAATACCACGTGGCTCTCCCACGTAGGAATCATTTTTAGATAATATGCTTCTGCTGGAGCAATAAAATACTATATGAAAGATTGGTGTACGGATACTTGTAGAAAGAGAAATATAGTAGAATGAATTAAGCAGAGGAAAACATGACCAGATAGGCATGGGAAACCAGGATGTATATGTAGAGGCCGGAGCAATTAAACATTTCTTTTCAAGAGATAGCAACTTGAGCATAAACAAATCTACCACTTCAGAGTTAATTACTACAGGGAGTCAGAGACCAGACACAAAAAAGAGACCATCATGCCAAAGATTCAGATAAGCAGCTATGTACTTTAAGATCTTTCATATGCACAGCAACAACCACAGTACTAGTTAAAAACCGATGCAGTTAACATCTCACATAGTAACCACCATAATTAGTTCAGACAATGACTGATACATGGCAACAGAGTAAGCAAGTTAAATACTAACGCAATTCACGGCTTGCGCTTGCACGGGACGACCAAACACCATATCAACCACCATACATACCAGGTACCACAGTCAGATAGATAACCTGTTGCAAGCTGATAACCACTGAACAACAACTCAATAGCAATATATCATGGTCAGATAACTTCGGAGCTGCTTGATTAGAAACAAGCCACCATGGAACAACATAACACCTTCATTTTAGTCCTGAGGGAAGAGCCATGCTGCCGGACGCATCTCATCGCAAAGCTTCCAGGAAATCTTTGGATAAGCAGTACAGGCCGTGCCAGATCTCATGTCATAGACGCAGAAAGAAGTGTTCTCTTCATTGTAGCGGTACTCCAAGCGGTTCTGCTCATCATCATCCAAGAAGAAAATAAGATCGCCTGAAAACCGATACTCAGAAATGGACATGGCCCTAGAGCACCTACGCCCTAGAAACAGCACCTGGTCATCCCCCACGGTCAACACCTGGACCCACTGTGAATGCTCAAAGTCAGCCTCGAAAACCTCAAACACGTTGTGTTCAGCAACAAGTTCACCTTTCACTCCAGGTTCAGGAACCCGGCGCCAAATCGCCCTGCGTACCATCAGCAACACCCCACATGATTCAACCAGGTAGAGCTTCTTGAGGGGCATATTGTTGTTTTCGAACACAGGTGGATCACCCTTAATGACCCTTCCAATCTTAGAAACCTGTGGATCGCTTGTGCTATGCTCCTCGCTGATGTTCACCACAAGGAGATTCTCGTCTTTGGCAATGGCGTAGAGCTTGCCCTGGTAGAATGCCAAGTCTTCGAACCGCTTACACTCATCATACGCACGGACTGACCATGTCGAGGCCCCTGGTTGGCACATTAGAATCTGACTGAGGTATCCGATGCCGACCAACGCCGCAACAAGGTTTGGCGAGCACAGGATTAGCTTAGTTATGCGCAGCTTCTCTGAGCCACTGATATGCATCCATGTAGTGTAAGGGTCGGGAAACTTCATGATTCCCATGAAGTTTGACCATTTAGCGACCGCATTTGAAGGCCGGAGACGGACGCACGAGAGAGCAGGGAGCGTCACAGTGGCCATGGAGAAGGGGTCGACCAGGAAGCAGCCGTCGTCGCGCGGGAAGACGAGCCACTTGCCGCAGGCGCTCTGGTACCCAGCGAAGCCGCAGCCAGGGAAGCGGAATTGCTTGGTGTAGGGGATGTTGTAGAAGGTGCCGTCAGGGAGTGCGAGCAGGGGCAGCTGCGTGGGAAGGAGCTGCCTCGAGGCGGCGCGCCACTGCGGGCACACCGCGGCGAAGCGGGCGCGGTCGGCGTACGTGGGGAGCAGGCGGACCACGAGGATGGCCAGGTCCAGAGGGAGCGCCGACCACGGCGGCGGTGGCTGCGAGTGTGGATTCTTCTCCAGGGCCATCTTTCCTGCAAATAAGTAACGGGATCATCGACTGCTATCTTACTTCGACCACCCCAAACGCGCCAAGCAATGCGTCGAGCACCTGGTGTGCATGCCCAGCTGACACGGTGGGAGCAGTGACGGAAAGCGCCCTGAGCAATGACGAGAGGAGGGCAGAAGAAAGAGGCGTGCACCAGAGCCGTACCTCTGCCGGAGCTGCGGTCGATGTGCCGCCTGAGCCCCGACGGTGAGCAGTGCGCCGCTCCTGCTGCTGCTCTCGTGTGGGAGTGGAGTGGATCAGTGGACTAGTGGAGTGGGGCCGTGGGGTTATGGGAGTGGAGTGTGATCAAGTTGGTATGGAGGGATGCAGCCCAGGCCCAGCCCAGACAACACGTTTGGGCCATTTCCGACTTCCCCCAAAATTTGAAATTGCCATTTCCGACTTGCAGTATATTGCGAATATATCCAATAATTAATAACGGAAAGAACAGTACAACCTGTAACGAATGGTATTCAGACGAGGGAACTAATTCCAAGTCTAATAAATATAAATAAATAAATAAATGTACACAACGATGAGATATAAACGGGAAAATAACGAGCTTCATAGTTGTCGTCATCTTTGGCCAGAAATCGGGTGCAAAAGCCTGAATTGCCTCCAAGAGGGTTTAAACACCGAACTAAAAAATCTTATTCAGCCAAGGCAAAAGGTTTCACCAAAACAACATCGACCGGTGATGCACCTGACCTGAGCATGGCAAGGCGCGGATCTAGTATCACCGCACTAACACCGGTGAAAATGAATAAGATCAAACAAGGTAGACCTCACAAAACACGAACCTCAAATCTTATTGGTGAACCAGACCCATGAGAGCACACCCTAAACTGGCTCCACGTCGACACACATTGTCAAACAGGAAGAACCCGAGGGGCACAATGTTGTCTTCCCAGAAAACTTGGTACTAGCTGCGATCACCCTTGTAGTAGCAATCACCGCTATTCTTGAATACCTTTCGATCCGAGAAACATGTGGATTACCAGTGAATGTCTTCAAAATCCTTAAATTGATCGGACTTTTTTAACATTAAAATCTGACTGTTGTATGAAACACCGACCAGTGCTGCAACAAGGTTTGACGAGTACAAGATTAGCTTAACTGTGTGCAGATTTTTCGAGTCATTGATATGCATCCATGTGGATCAAGGATGGATCACATGAAAATGTGGATCAAGGATGGATCACATAAAAGTAGACGAACACGACCCACAAACAACTTTAGCCAAGTGCACATATACTGCCCTTTCTTTTTGTTTATTTTCTTCTCAATATCTCGGTACAACTTTCTTACACCACCTATACATCACACCAGCGATCGACCCAAAACCACTTAAACCTACTCGTACACATACTCACACTGGAATCTAACTCGAACTCAACTTACTTAATTAATACTGCCCAAACGTGTTATATTTGGGAACGGAGGCAGAAGTACCACAGTAATTCGATGTCTAACCTATACGGAGACACTTACCAAAACTAACTCAACTTGGGGACAAGGACTAGGACACGGACCACGAAGTAATTACATGGACTAAGAATCACGGAGCATATACCCAGCCTGACTAGAGAAGACTAATACCCGTGTTCGTACGTGCACGATGGAGATCGGCCACGCCGCCAAGCCGTTTCTCGAGGACCGCATCAGCAAACTCGACGACGCCGTGCTGGGCCACGTCCTCTCCTTCCTCTCGTCCAAGCAGGCCGCGCGCGCCGCCGCGCTCTCGTCCCGGTGGCGCGACGCCTTCGCCGGCGTCCACACCATATCTCTCGAGGAGCCGGAGGGTGGCCTCCCCACCTACGACAAAGCTGGCCGCCGTTGTGGCAGCGACGATGACAGCAGCGACAGCGACGACGACAGACCGCACGACCCACCGTCCCGCTTCGGCGCCACCATCAGCGCCGCCACCATCGCCCGCCACCGAAGCCCGGCCGCCACGCCGCCGCTGCGCGCGCTCCGCATCGCCTTGCACCACTATAAGTACGGTGACTCCGTGGCCGTTGATCAGTGGGTCTCCTACGCCCTGAAGCAGGCTGGCCCCGAGCTCGAGCTCGACCTCCGCCTCAGGCGCCTGCCCCTCTACTGCTGGTGCGGTGACGGCACCGACGTGGAGTCCACCGATGACGGTGACGACGACGATGACGGCCACCGAGCTTCCGTTACCGGCCCGGAGGAGGATCACACCGACGACGAAGATGACATCGTCTCATCCGAAGATGACGTCGACGACGATGACGGGGAAAGTTTCCGCCTGTACACCGTCCCGAGGGTCTTTTCTCCTGCTCGGCGTTGCGAACGCTCCGCATCGGGCCCTGCAGGCTCTCCCAGCCGTCAGCGATCAGCCTACCGTCTCTCGAGGAGCTCCTCCTCACCCGCGTCTCCGACGACGAGGAGGAGGTGCAGAGGCTCATCTCCGCCTGCCCGCGTCTCGTCGACCTCACGCTCGAGTCCTGCGACACAGTGACCGCGCTCTCCCTATCGGACACGCGCCTGCGCAGGCTCGCGCTCCGGTGCTGCCGGGCAAATAGCTCTTGTGCGACTTGTTTTCAGAGTATTGGCTGGAGTACGACGTCTTTCCAGACAATAGCTCCCATGCGACGCAAATATGAGCAGAAATAGCCCAGAGGCACACGGGTGCCAAAACTGTTGTTAGCGGGCTTGTTAGCTTAGATTAAGCATGTGGGTCCCACAAGATTGAGTCAAACAGCTGACTGAATTCGTCAACCCCGCGCCCAACTGCCAGTGCCCGCCCCCAACTCCGCTCTCGTTCTTCTCCGGCGGCGGAAGAGGTCTCGTTCTCGGCGGCGGAAGAGCTTTCGTTCTTGGCGGCGGCGGCGGAAGCAATGGTGAGCGAATTCGTCTTCCTCCCCGTTCCCCTCCGACTGTATTTGAGATCTGAGCTAATTTGCTCATTGTCTGCTGATTCAAATGGCTAGAGGACGCGGGGCGGCGCTACTGGGCGGGGGGGGGGGGGGGGGGGGGGGGGGGCGGACGGGGAAGAAGAAGATGGTGGAGCCGCGGGTCGAGCCGGGAGATTCAACTTCGAATAGGTAACGCGCTTCTCTACCGCACAATTTTACTTCGATTTGGGTCTCGTTTGCTCGACCTCACGCTGCCCGCTACTGACAGAGAGGATGCTGCTCGGAGCACCTTCGAAATTACAGTCAATTTCTTACGATCTACGGCAAAATTAGTTGATGGGAGCATGGTGGACATTGATAGAGACACGATTGTGAAGTGGGAGGTTGATCTTGAAGAGCTTGATCCAACAGACCTACCGAACATGGGGGAGAAGGCGGTGAAGGCAATGGTGGAGAAAATTGCAGAGCATGTTATTTGGGGTCCAGAGCAAGAAGTATCACTGTTGTGGTTCGATAATTGGAAAGGTGAATATGTCAGAATTGAGGATGGTGAACAGCTTGCTGAGGAAATCGATCGGCAAGATGGCTGGAGGAGCAAAGTTTTACTTTTTTATGCTCTGCTTGTTGATCTGAATGTTGATTCAAAGGTGGGTTATGTGCCCTCAAAGTTAGCTATGCAGCAGGCAGATGATGATTGGGCTTCCGATAGGCGTATAATTCCCATTATTACTGAACCGACAGTAATAGCACCTGCAGTTTCTGTTGATTGGAATGCACTTGACCTACCTGAACCTACTGATTTGGTCATTGCACCGATGGCTGACACTGAGATGGCCAAACTTTTTGGCATTGAAGTGGATGAGAGGGATGAGGAGCAGGGTGAACAAGATGGGACTGACAGTGATTTATCTGAAGATGTAGATGAACAGCTGATGGAAGATGCTGCAGACTATGTAGATGATGAACACGATGATGAGCTGGTGCATGTGTATGACAAGGAAAACCCTGTCATTCGAGTGGGGAAGATGTGGCCGAACATGAAAGAGTTCAGGATGGCTTTCAAGACTTATGCAGTGAGACATCAGTTTGATGCAAAGACTGTTTGGACTGATAGAAAGAAGTTTTATGCGAAGTGCAGAGGTTTTGATGGTTCTGGCAAGAGGCTTGCAAGTGGTACATATCTGCTAGACTGCAGGCTGATGGAAGTACTGTCAGGGTTAACCAAATCCCCAAAAAACATACTTGTCTTACAAGTTCAGAAACAGTATCAACCATGACATCACAGCTTTGGGTTGCAGAAAAGATCCAACCATTGCTAGCCAAAACACCTAACCTTACTGCCAAGAGACTGCAACTGGAAAATACGTACCCAATTAAACTGAATTATACCACAGTGTGGAAGGCCAAACAAAGGGCAATGAAACATTTATATGGTGATTGGGCAAACACATTTAGGATGCTTTACAACTTTAAAGCAGAGGTTGAGTTGAGATCTCCTGGCAGTATTGTGGAGATAGATACTGAGGTGGATGCGGCTGGCAAAGTTTATTTCTCCAAGTTTTTTATGGCTTTGAAGCCTTGCATCGATGGCTTCAAGGCAGGGTGTCGTCCATATTTGAGCATAGACTCATCTTTTTTGACAGGCAAGTGGAGTGGTCAGTTGGCAGCATGCAATGCTCTAGATGGGCACAATTGGATGTTCCCTGTTGCTATTGGTTTGTTTCAGTCAGAGACGGAGGCTTCATGGACATGGTTCATGATGCAGTTGAAAAGATGTATAGGTCCAGTGTCACCTTTGGCAATCCACACAGATGCATGTAAGGGGCTAGAAAATGCAGTTAACAATGTTTTCCCCCATGCTGAGAAAAGGGAGTGCTTCGGCCATTTGTGGATGAATTTGATCAAAAAATTCAGAGGCGATGAATTTGGGCGCATGTGGCCAGCAGCAAGATCGTACACCGCACAGACACATTCCTATCACCTTGGTAAGATAAAGGCTGCATGTACTCAGAATGATTTTGCTTCATGGTTGAGCACCTACCATTCTCTGTTATGGTATAGGTCAGGTTTCAATACTGCAATTAAGTGCGATCATATCAACAACAATTTGGCAGAAAGTTTCAACAACAAGATAAAGATTTAAAAGATTTACCTGTGCATGACATGGTTGACCAACTCAGGATCATGCTTATGCGGTTGTGGGAATTGAGAAGAAAGATAGCTGATTGTCTGCAAGGTGATAAGCTTCCAGCAGTGGTACAACAGGTGGTCAACAGGAGCAGAAGTCTTACACATTTGTTTGTTGAAAAATCTTCATTGTGGGGTGCTGAAGTTAGAGATAGCAAAACTGGTAGGAGGCATGTTGTTAACACTGAATTGCATGATTGCACTTGCCTTGAGTGGCAACACACCGGCAAACCATGTGAGCATGCCATTCTTTTCTTAGCCTCCCAACCGAAGGTAAACATGCACCCATATTTGCATGAATATTATTCGGTAGCAAAATTCAAAGCTGCATATGCAACTCCAATTCCACCACTTACAGATCAGAAACAGTGGCCTGAGAAGCCATTGGAATTTACATTGTGTCCTCCTGTAACGAAAAGAAAGGCTGGCAGGCCTAAGCAGAGTAGATTTAAGTCCTGGTTTGAGAAAGGTGGGAGTAGTAAGAAAAAGAAGAAAGATGACAAGCCCAAAAGGGCTCAAAAAGGTAGCAAGAACAGATGCATTTACTGTCAGGAACTTGGGCACAGAGCAGGATCTGCCAATTGCGCCTATCCAGATGAAAAGCCAAAGTATGTTCTTGTTTTTGATTTGGTTATCTTTTTTATTTGGTTTTTTTAATTACTAAATCTATTTCATGCTTTATTTTCAGGAGGAAGCGTGCTGCAACTGTTCCACTTGTTCCATTTGTTGCTGAAGATAACTGGCAAGCAAAAAGGGCACGAGTCAGTGGCAAGAGGAGAAGTGTGCATTCTGTGTTTGGTTCAACTGAACCTGGGCATGTCCCTGGGCATGCCCAGGTGCACACTGAAGACAATGATGTTGCAGCTGAGTTTGAGACTGAACCTTGGAATGTCGAGGTGCACACTGAAGACGATGATTTTGCAGCTCAGTTTCAGACAGATAACATTCAGACAGATAACTGGCAGTTTCAGACAGATGAAACTGCTTTCGAGGTTGAAACTGAGATTTTTGAGGAGGTGAACGACCAACCTAGTTCAGTCAAGAAGCCCGTGAACAAGACCAAGATGCTCAGTGAACTTGTATGTGTTGAGGAGGGAGAACCAAAAACAAGATGTGCGAAGAAGGGCACACGGCGTGGTAGGAAGGGCACACGGCGTGTTTGAACATTTGTGGCATGTAATAATATTTGTACTGTGGTCTTTGTATTTGAATTTCGGCTGGAATTCAAATTTGAACTGAAAACCGAAATTTGTAATTCAAATTTGGCCTCAAATTTCAAATTAGTACTGTGATATTGATGTTTCCATGCTATGTTAAGCTCTTTTGCTATGTTAGCTGATCAATCCGAGCCCTTTTGCTATGTTAAGCTCATAGTCATCAAAAGTGTGTTTGAAACGACCTCCAAAGGTAGGGTAAATGCCCTCGTTTCTAAGCAACTTTTGTTGGCATCTTGTCTAAATCAGCCAAATTAATTTCCTAGACATCTATTCTACCTATATAGTGTAAATCTGAAGTTTCATTATGTTTTGAATAATTCTTCTATTTTTTTATTTTTTTATTTAAATAACATGGTTTAATAGAAAATCATATATAAAACATCCAAAAATCATGTTTATATTTTTTTCTAGCAACTATATCACATATAACAACATTGGGCGCTGGTCTCATGTCATTTTGATTTTTTTTGAATTAAATGCTCATTTGAGACCATCGCTCTATTAGTGAACTCTAAACAAGTCTATACAAGATAGCTCTTTTGTGGAAACCATTTTCGATCAATTATCCAAAATCATGTTTATATTTTTTTCTAGCAACTATATCACATATAACAACATTGGGCGCTGGTCTCATGTCATTTTGATTTTTTTTGAATTAAATATGCTCATTTGAGACCATCGCTCTATTAGTGAACTCTAAACAAGTCTATACAAGATAGCTCTTTTGTGGAAACCATTTTCGATCAATTATCCAAAATCATGTTTATATTTTTTTCTAGCAACTATATCACATATAACAACATTGGGCGCTGGTCTCATGTCATTTTGATTTTTTTTGAATTAAATATGCTCATTTGAGACCATCGCTCTATTAGTGAACTCTAAACAAGTCTATACAAGATAGCTCTTTTGTGGAAACCATTTTCGATCAATTATCCAAAATCATGTTTATATTTTTTTCTAGCAACTATATCACATATAACAACATTGGGCGCTGGTCTCATGTCATTTTGATTTTTTTTGAATTAAATATGCTCATTTCAAACCATCGCTCTATTAGTGAACTCTAAACAAGTCTATACAAGATAGCTCTTTTGTGGAAACCATTTTCGATCAATTATCCCAAAATCATGTTTATATTTTTTTCTAGCAACTATATCACATATAACAACATTGGGCGTTGGTCTCATGTCATTTTGATTTTTTTTGAATTAAATATGCTCATTTCAAACCATAGCGCAGCATCTGATCAAACCGTACCGTCGCACCCTAACCGTCCGATCAAGCCCTGGCGCCAACGACATCCCTCAGATACTGTCTTCTAGAAGGATTCCCGATGGCGATCCGCGAGAGGTTGGTTCCAGCCACCTGATTGGCCGCTGGAAACAGAGGGAACTAGATCCTCTTTGCCCACCCGTCGTTTTCTGACTTCCTCTCCATGACCGGTGGGTCCGGCGTTTGATGGGCACCATTTGTCAGTGACGCTCGAGCTCGCCACCATTGTCTCCCCTTTCTTCTGCGATTCTTCTCCACCCACGCGCTCGTCTCAGCGTCTGAAGTTGTTTCAGAGTATAAACAATGTCGCGTCGCACCAGCGCTATTTTGCAGCGACGCTGCCCTGCATGCCTCGTTTGAGAGTATAAACAATGTCGCGTCGCACCAGCGCTATTTTGCAGCGACGCAGCCCTGCACGCCTCGTTTCAGAAAGGGGTGAGGAGTCGCGTCGCACTAATGCACGCATACATCACGTCGCATCCTAGCTATTCTTGAAGCCACCTGCCCCGAGCGTAGAATTAATGCAAAGAGAGGCAGACTTTGGCAATTTTTCACCTCTTTGCATTAATGCACGCATACAGCTAGGATCACGTCGCATCCTAGCTATTCTTGAAGCCACCGCTTTGACCTGCACGTCTCGTTTCAGAAATGCACGCAGCGACGCAGACTTTGGCGTGAGACTTTGTATTTCACCTCTTTCACACAGCAGACGCATTAATGCATGCAGGCTACGTCGCATCCTAGCTCTTCGCAGCCACCGCTTTGACCGCCTAATGCATCTAAGCCTGTCCTACGCAGAGGAGACCAACGTTTTCACACAGTTTTCACCGCTTCTTCATCTACCCCAATTAATTCACCTCGTCGGATCTTTATATAGTGCCTTTGCCTCCTCCCTCTTCTCATCCCTCTCCAGCCCCTTTGCCTCCTACTCCCTCTTCTCATCCCTCTCCTACCATGTCGACGTACTCGATCCCTTCCAGCCCCGAGTCCGTCGCCGACGAGGACAACCACCCGAAGGCTCGGCCCTGGTACGAGCCGGAGTGGACGTCGGAGCAGGTGGGACTCGTTCCCATCGAACCCAAGCAGAAGCGGGCAACCGCCCCTGGGTCCACCACCCCGACCCCGTCCTCGTGGACAGGATCGCCAACCGCGAGGCCAGACTCACGGACGAGGAGAAGAACCGCCGCCGTAGGAAGGAGGCCAAGGCGGAGGAGAGGTGGCTGGAGAGGGAGGCGACGAGGCAGGCAAGGAGGGAGGACAAGGCTCTCCGGCGCCGCATCAAGAACCGCCGCATCAAGAAGGACGACGAGAGGCGGCAGGAGAATCTCCGGGCCTTGGCCATCCGCGAGATGGCGAACAGGGCGGCGGACTGGAAGTAGGCCACCCCCGGTGGTTGGCCGGAGGGCCGGAGGACGGAAGGGCGCCAGCAGACGAAGCGGCGCCGGCGGTTAGGGTTTAGGGCCCCCTATATTTAGGGCCCTATATAAACTTTTTTTTTTGTTTAATATGTGTAATGTGCGTCGGGCCCTATCTATATATATGTAAATTGGGGCCAATGTTGGTTCTTGGGTATATATGCCCCTCTATCTATAATATAAAAGTGTGTTTAAACTATTTTTGTACAAACGTAACCACTAACTTCTAAATTAGCTTCACAAGCTAAAACTAAACCTAAACCTAAACAAATTCAAAGTTTGTTACAACAAGCTATGGAAATAACTAAACCTAAACCTAAACCAGTGCACCCGCTTGATTCAAAAAAATTTGAAAAATATTTGACGATTCCAAAAAATTCCAAAAAAATACTAGCTGATGTATATGCATGTCCTCTACGCACGGTACAAATCATTTGTGAAAAATAAATCGTATTACGAGCTACAGAAAAAAAGAAATTTCTGACAGAAAATGATTACTACTGTTACTTGTTGCTGTGTCAGAAATTTGTTATTTTTATGTAGCTCGTAATACGATTTGTTTTCCACAAATGATTTGTACCGTGCGTAGAGGACATGCATATACATCAGCTAGTATTTTTTTGGAATCGTCAAATATTTTCAATTTTTTTTGAATCAAGCGGTGCACTGGTGCCCGAGTGCCAAAACTTCGCATTCCATATGTGTGCCTCTATGCATGCAAATTTTGGCAACCTAGTACGTTTTTTTTATTTTGCCGGAAATAAGCAAAATTCACAAACGTCACGGCCCAACGTCTACTCGTCACGGCCCAACATCTACTCTGGCAGCCCAGTATTTTTTTTCGTAAGGAAAACACAACTGTCGACTGAAGTTAACTGAAGAAATGAGTCAACAAATTCAGAAACTTAACAAATTGCTGCGTGCATTCGATTAAGTGACACGAACTTGGCATGACGCACAGATCGCGTCCTCTGCCCTAACGACGGATCAACAAGTAAATGAAAAACAGAGCAACGATGTGCAACAATAAAATCCACCAGCCATCATATTTGCTTGTTTCTGCAAATCAATCATCTGCTTTAGATGTTTCTTGATCTTCTTCAGTTCCTGGTTCAGTTCGGACTCCGAGGGCAGCCCGGGCAGTTCACCATTGCGCGCATTCCTCTTCACCTCTCTGTCAGCACCGGGCGCACCCATCTCCGAGCTTTCCCCCATCTCCACGCCCACCGGCGGCAGCCCTCCCAATCTGAGCTGCAAATTTGCGGCCCCCATCGAATCAATGTAGCCCTCAAACACAAGCCTCTCTAAATAATCATCCATCCACTCGAAATAGCCACATTTCTTCAGGATCTGAAAACAGTAACATGAATCCTAAATTCAAAATTTCCCAAATTCGACGAGCAAAAACGAATTGCGGTGAAATCAAAGCAAAAGGATGCGAAAGAACTGAGATCTATACCTGCCCATCCCTTCCGGTGTGCCTCTTGCTCAAGCAGCTGACATACTCGCGCCCAAGATTGCCATTCTCGTCGGTCTTGCTGACCCAACGCTTGAGAGCCTCTGGGCGTTTGCAGTCTGGGCACCGTGTCAGCGGCACTACACCATACCGCGGCCATTGTGACCGCGCGGCGGAGGAGACAGACATCTGCGCTTCGTCGCCGGAGAAGAGGGAGAGAAGGATGCGGGAAAGGGGAGGGGAAGCAATGGCGGTGTCGGGAGGTCGGGGACGGGCGAGGTTCTCTTCTAACTGACCTGAGGTGGGACCCACGCAGTGCGTACGTGGACAAGTGGTGGGCCCAATGTTCCTAACGGTCGCCTGTTCACAAACGGTCACCCAAACCTAACACCTAACGAGCGTTTAAGTGCCATGTTGCCTCTGGGCTATTTCTCCTCGTATAGGCGTCGCATGGAGGCTATTGTCTGGAAAGACGTCGTACTCCTTCCATTGAGTTGGAAACATGTCGCACTGGAGCTATCAACCCCGGTGCTGCCACAATCTGTCAAACGTCATCATCAACGTGTCGGAGCTCGTGCATTCGAGTACCGTGGCGCCGTGCCCGAGATGCCGTTCCTGTGCACCTTGGGCGCCACGTGCTGGTTCCTCGCCATGCCGTTGCTCGCGTCGTGCACTGTCGACATCTGCGGCGGGGAGGTCTCGGCGACGGAGGAACTCGCCAGGCTCACGACGTTCCTCCACCACTTCGCGTCCGCCAAGCACCTCCGCCTGAGGTCCAAGTGCCTTTGCCCCAGCATCGGCCGGGACGACGCCGACCCAAGGATCCACATGTTCACAAACCTCCACCACCTCGAGCTGTGGGGGCACCTGCGGCAGGACAGCGACGCCACCGCCATGGTCGACACGACGAGCAAGATTCTCCGGCAAACCCCGAACCTGGAGGTCCTCTCGTTCGTCTTCGAGACCGGGACTTGGACAGACATTGAAGACGATGGGCCGCTCCCAAACGGACGGTACGACTGCAAGGACCGGGAGCTCATGGACGCGCACCGGCTCAGGTACAACCGGTGCAGCGTCCTCGACGCGCCGAGCCGCGGCGCCATGATCCCTTGCTTGGCGAACCGCGTGAGAGAGATCAACCTGGTGCATTACCAGGGGGGCAGGTCGCAGAGGACGCTGGCCCGATTCTTGCTCTGCAACGCTCCGGTCATCGACGAGCTGTGGTGCCAGTTCGCCGAGGGCCCCCTGTGGTTGCAGACCGAATTGACGCGGGAGATGAAAACCTGGGTGATGAACGAGAAAGCCAACATGGTTTTTCGGTGATGTATACGGCATGTGTAATCTGTATATGAGCTAGCACCTGGAAAAGTCATCATGTTTTTGTGATGCCAAAGCCAAAGAAAATTCTGACTATGCTGAAATGAATTCATTGTTTCGGACCGAAAATCAAATACAGTCGATATTGATTACAAGACGATTGCTATACAAACACAAGTTGATTGTAGTGTAATGATATATGGGCAAGCAGATATGGAGTAGTTGATTTTAAAAAAAAATATCCGGTCCCTCTACTCCAAATAGATGTATATAAATTGGGTTGGTCTAATGTTATATCCTAAAAGCTTGGTCTCGCACGCGCGTTAAACTGGCGAACCTAACGGCCGCTCGCACGTTGTACGATTCGGGTGCTGTGATTCGTGCCCAGATGTCACATCATGACATCACTCTCCACCTCGAGACAACGACGCCGCTTAGGCCATCTCCAGCCGTCCCCCCCAGAGCCCCCCCAGGAGGCCTTTTTAGCGCCGGCGGCAACGAAAATCCACCAGCCGGCCCCCCAGAAGTCGATTTGGCGCCGGTTTTAGCGCCGTTTCGCGCCGGCGAACCCAGCCCAACCCCAGCCTGCTGGGTTCGGCCTGGGGGGGCAAAAGGCGTCCGCGGGCCAGGCTTGTCAGCGAGGAAGGCGAATTCCCTCCATAATTTCGCCGTTCCTCCAATTTTCCCCCCACATATACCTCTCCCCGCCCCGTTCCCGCCATTTGCACAGATCTGGCCGCCATGGCTCCCGCCCGATTCACAGGCCCCCGCGCCGTCTCCGCCTCCTCCTCCTCCATGGTCGGCGCCTCCATGATCGGCAAGAAGCCGCGGAAGCCGAGGGCGCCGAAGGAGAAGCCACCGGGCATGAGCAACGCCGCCTGGATCGCCGAGGAGGCGCGCCTGAAACAAGAGAACCTTCAGCGCCGGACGAGGGAGAAGGCGCAGCGGCAGAGGGAGCTGTCCGCGCACCTGGCGGCGGAGGCCGAGGCCGTCGACGAGGAAGAAGAGGTGGAGGAGCTGGAGGAGGCGCCAACTCCGTCGCCGGCCAAGCGCAGGGTCGCGGGCTTCTCTCCTCGTCCTCCTGCGCAGTTCGCCGGCTGGAGCCAGAACTCCGTCGCCTCGCCGTCGCCATCGCCGTCGCCGCGCTGGATCACGCCCCCCCAGTACTCCCCCGGGTACGCCGACGAGCATGGTGGCTTCAACCCCAACACCACCTTCCCCCACCATGCGCCGATGATGTATGTCGGCTCCCCGGGGTACGCAACTTCGCCATCGCTGCGCCGTTCCCTCCCCTTCGCCGCGCAGTCCCTGTTGGGCCAAGATACCGCCCCCTTCATGGAGGAGATCATCACCACCGGCTCGGTGGCGGCGGCGGCGTGCCCGGGCTTCCTCTCGCAGGGCGGTGTGGAGTTCTTCTCGCAGGGCGGCGGGGATTACGGTCAAGGTGCGTCTGGCGCCGGCACAGAGGATGCGGAGGCGGAGGCGGAAGAAGGAGACGCGACGGCGCCTACGCAGGAAGAGGACCCGGCCAATGATGGCGGAGGAGGCCGCCGTCCCAGGAAGGGGCCGGCCAAGACGGCGCCGAAGCCGCCCGTCGAGCCGCGCATCAAGTGGTCGTGCAGGGAGGATATCCTGCTCGCCGAGTCATGGAAGGTGGTCAGCTGCGACCCGATCATCGGCGCGAACCAGGCCCTGGACAACTATTGGAAGCGCGTCAAGACGGAGTACGACGAGCGCCGGATGATCGACCCGGACTACGCCTCTTGCGTCATCAATCGCGGCCAGAAGGCCATGGCCAACCATTGGCAGAACATCCAGGCCGCCTGCAACAAGTGGCACGGCATACAAGAGGAGGTGGCGCACAGGCCGAAGAGCGGCGCCAACCGTGAGATGGAGGTGAGAATTTCCGCCGTGATTCCTTTCTTTGCGCCGCCGTGTAGCTCATTTGTGCCGGTCCTGCCGCCATGTAGATCGTCCGGATGCTCGAGGCGTACAAGGAGGACGAGAAGACCGACTTCAAGTACCTCCACGTCTTCGTCGTCATCGAGGGGTGCGAGAAGTGGGCGGAGACACTCCGTGGGCTCGGCAAGGGCAAGGAGTACTTCCCGGGCGCTGGTGCGTCTGATGCGTCTGATGGCCGTCCACCGATGGGTCACAAGAAAGCCAAGGCGGCGAGGGACGCCGAGCCGGCAGCGGCAAAGCTCCAGGCGTCCATCCAGACCTGTCTCGCCGACGCAAAGGCAAACGCCGGCAAGAGGGAGGACATCACCGCGAAGAGGTGGTCGGCGCTCATGGCCAACTCCAAGGTCAAGATCGAGCTCCTCAGGACCGGCACCGTGGCGTTTTTTGTAATATTGCCCAACTGTGGCTGCCGTGATCGCCGAACTCGGGCTATATTTTGGGGGCGGGAAAAAGACGTTTCAAATGATATGAACTGTCGCGTTTCCTGGGCCGCCGAACGGCTGGTGAGTTCGCCCCCCCCCCCCCCCCCCCCCCCCCAGGCTTTGGAGACGGCCGGCGCTAAGACAAAAAGGCGCCGGATCGAAACCTGGGGGCCGAACGGCTGGAGATGGCCTTAACTTCTCAATTCCCCACTCGTCACTCTTCACCCCGCGAGCGCCGCCGCTTCACATCCTCTCCACTCGGCCACCCACCCACCTCCCCCTCTCTCCCTCAGACGATTCAGATCGAGTTCCCCATCCAGATCAGCCGCCGCCGGCTCGTCCGCTTCCCCGGTGCTCTTCCTCCTGGTGACCGGGATCCTCGTCGGCCGCGACAGAACCATGGTGGAGCGGCTGCCTTGCTTGCCGGCGCCGGCGTGCATCGGTAGGACGGTGCGCGCGGCTCCGTCGAGCTCGCCGGACCTCCTCGCGCCCATGGCTCTGCTTCACGCCGGCGGCAACGCGAGCCACGGAAGGCCGACCTCCGCTGTGTCGGCACCCATCTTCCTCGCTCGCAAGCCGAAGCAGGGGAGAACCAAGCAGGAGAGGATATGGCGGTCGGTTGCAGCGCTTGGGCTCTATCATGGCCGTCTCTTCCGACGTGCTCGCCGTCAACAAGGCCGCTCTAGCCATGCAGGTACCCCCTCCTCGTCCTCTTGGCTAGGTTTCCGGCCAAAGATGTCAACTTTGACCCCCTCCCCTTTGCTCTTCTCTGGTGCACAGGGACTCAGATGATGCCCGTGTTCGTGTGGAGCCTGGACTAGGATACCCACCACTCGAGCTCGACTGGATCTTCTACTGCTACATTCGGATCGACATGAAGTCAGGTCTGCCTCTTGCCTTAATCCCCATCGATTGGGTTAGATGCTTATTTGCAATCGCCAATTGGGACAAATTTGGTTGTACAAGTACTGTAATTGTTCTTCCCGTGAGTGTATTTGTGTTAGACAAGCAGACAAATTAGATCTGATTGTTCTGCTAAGATTTTGTTTTATGCATGTTTCAATCTCTGCTTTTTAATTTGTTACGTTCTGCTACCTTTCAAGTTTCATGGTAGTGATGGATTATGATAGCTAGATGGTAATGCTCCTAATCTTACTGATTAAAATTGTGGTTAGATTAGTTCCCAGAATGTTAACCTGTACAAGCATGTCAGTACTGGAAATGGCCACTATTTTTTAGAAAGACTGTACAATTTCGATCCTGAATAAATTAATCAAGCATACATAGGCTAAAGCTGTGCATTGCATATATTCCCTTTCCATTGTACAACCAATATTTTTTTCTATAGATGCATATGCATGAATAAGTTCTTTTATGCACAGAAGGCTCAGTACTTATATAGGCTTGATCTGATCTACAATTTGCTTGTGTTTTCACCTGTATGGTTACATAATTCTGGTCCTTGGGTGTGTCAAGAAGTGTACTCCGGTCCTTGGATCTGATCTACAATTTGCTTGTGTTTTCAGGCAACTAAGTAATGCTTTTCAGGCAATTAAGTGGTGTTCATATTTTGTAGGCAACTAACCAGTAATGTTTTAGGCAACTTAACCAGTATGTTATATGAGGCAATTTTCTCCATGTTATGTAGGCAACTTTTATTTTTCTCACGAAATAAATACTAGAATATAGTCAACTTTTTAGCATGTTTAGGAACTAAAGTTTTCATCAGACAACCTTTTACATTGCTAACACATTTTCTTGGGGCTCATAACAGTGGGCATGTACGCTATCTTACTACAGCATTTTAGGCAACTATGTATGGATTTTTTATTGGGGACGTCATGGGGCTCATATGGGGCTCACAGTTTTCAGGCAACTATACGAAAAAGTGGGCATGTACATCTTACTACGAAAAAGATAGCGTACATGCCTAAAATCCATACATAGTTTTCAGGCAACTAAGTAATGCTTTTTAGGCAACTATGTATCCATTTCAGAAAAAATTGCTATGAGCCCCATAAAAATTTGGTTCAAACTTCGAAATAAGCAACTTTTTCTCCATGATCATATCAACAGCTACACAAATAGTTTGCAAGTTTCTATTAAATATGCACCTTCAACATGTTAAGGCAGCCTTTTCAAGACATGACCAGAGGGAAATATGTGCTATTTTTATATACAGCAAATAGGCAACTTTTCAACTAAAATAACTGATGATCCTTTTCAGCAACTAAAACTCGATTCTAGCAACTTTTTAGTCCTGTCTTTTTTCCATGAACAAGACTGCAATGCTACTTACTACCAAATAGGCAACTTTTCATAATTTTGTTCCTTCAATTTCTGCAGGCACCTGGAACAGGCAAGAAGCGCCAACCAACTAAATCATCGCAGGCAAGAACTCATCTTTGTGGTGCAGATTATGGTGGTTTCAACAGAACTTGCATGACATATGGTTTCATTAAGCAATTTTTTTCTGGGGAGCATAACATGAGCTGGGTGGATCTAAAACCACTGGGGTTTTCGTTTCTACACTAGAGAAGTAATCCTACTCATCTGTAGGCAACTTTGTAACCCATCTTGGCAATTTATTTAACCCATCTAGGCAATTATGTAACTCAAGTTGTCAAATAAGAAGATTTATCGATTTTACAAAAAAAATTGCGGCAATCTAAAAACCATGACTAGTATACAATTTGTGTATAAATCTAGGCAACTTTATCTGCATCAGATGTTTTTTCTAGACTAATATTGCTATCAAATTAGAATCAAATTATTTTGGTTTTCGTAGCCAGTTTTTGTAGCTGATGTTCTTAAGGCAATTTCGCAACACATCTAGCCAAGATAGGAAGTTCTTTTTGCTGCTATTCTTTGGCAAGGCAAGACTTTGTTGTTTTGCAGACATTTTCTTTTATTTTTCTGGGCATTGTTAGTTCTAGTTCTAGTAGTATTTTTGTTAGGTTGTTTTGGGCAACTTTTTAAATTACAGCCATGGAAAATAGGCAATTATGTGTTAAGGAAGGCAATATTAGTAATATCGGAGGCAATTTTTTCCTTTTCAATTTGTTTTTGCTTGTGGCATTTTGTATTGTCCGCTTAGCCAACTTTTCCTAAACGCCTGCAAAATAAGCAAATTATCAGAAGTTTAAACAGAAATTTACATGGTGAGCTACTTCTTAGTTGTCCAATCTTAAACATAGTGGAAACTTTATTTTGAACTAGGACCTGTTATATATCTTTTTTACCCATAACAAATGCAAAATCTACATGATCTAGAGGCAACTGGAGCAACTAACAAGGCCAAATGATAGAGCGAGAAACATATGCAGGGGGCAATTTACACACTTGTTTATTCTGTGTATGTGCAGGAATGGGATCTTCTTGAAACTGAAGCAAGTTTTCTCAACTGTAAATACCGGGGATTTCTCCCTCTCTCCTGAATGAAAACAATCAGGCAAGTTTCATGTGATGTTAGAATAGGCAATTTTTCTTTCTCTCCATGTGTTGTTAGAATAGGCAAGTTTTCTCTCCATGTAATGTGCCATGTAGGCAACCGTTTTTTGTGATGCAACTATTTTCATTGAAGAACAGGCAACTAACCGGGTTTATCGCCTTGCTCAAATACATAGGCAACTTTGTTATTTTTGTAGTTCCAGGCAAATAACTAGTGCTTTGAGACAACTAAGTAGTGTTTCGAGGCAACTTTAAAACTCCGCCTATGCATTTGTTTTTCACACAACTAAGCAGGGTTTTCAGGCAACTAAGTAGTGCTTTGAGGCAACTAAGTAGTGCTTTTAGCCAACTAAGTAGTGTTCATGCAACTATATAAGTAGTGCTTTGAGGCAACTAAATAGCGTTTCATGCCTTTCAGGCAACTAAGTACAAATATGAACCCTTCTGAAAGCACATGAATTTGCCTAAAAATACTGATTTTGTTGCTTCATATCGTGTATAAGTTGCCCACAACATATATGAACTTGCCTAGAAACCCTCAAATTTGTTTAAAATACTGATTTTATGCGTAATTTGGCGGATCCATTGTCTACAACATACGAACTTGCCTAAAATCACCGATGATTTGCCTAAAATGCTGATTTTGTTGTCTAATATCTTGGATAAGTTATCTTGCTGGGAAACACATATGTATCTGCGCGTGGCCTTGTGTTGTTGGATTCATGCATCTAACTCATGCAACTAATTAAGGGAAGTAACTATTTATTTTCAGAAAACTTGAACTGAAATCAAGCAACTTCTAACTTCTTCTTCCAATTTTTCTTTTGCAGCCAACTGAAGCAAGCAACAAAACCCCAGCAACTAACTGATCGCTCACAGGGGGCTGCCAGGGGGAGGGAGAAAAAAAGGATGGCCGTGGTGTTTTTTGGTGGTCAAGGGTGTTAGAAATAGGGCAATGACTAAAAAGGCAACAAACGGTCGGTCATGAGGCACAGAGAGGGGGTCCAATGGCCCACGTGATTTGGCAGCTACCTAGCTCGGATCGGGACGGGAAAGTGTGCGTTCAAAAACAGAAAAGCAACGTTCGCTCCAGCGCGCACATGGGGGACAGGGTGTCCTTTCCCTTTTCGTCACATGGGAATAGGAAGTTTCCTTTTCTGGACGGCCGTTCAGGTGAACGAACCAACGGCCGGCCGTTGGCTAGACGCAATCAATCATTTTTTTTTTTTGAATTTTACCACATATATTAAACCAACAAAGAGTACACGATTACATCGATTACAAAAACAAAACTAAACAAGACGAGCAAATCTATGAGATCTTCAAGCTCTTTCTTTATCCATGACACAATCTTGTACTTTTCTGAAGGTAACCGTAGAAAAACGTCGAAAACACCAAACCAAATACCTGTGAATACCACCGAAGGTTCTCCCTTTTTAATTTTGAGCCGCAATGCCAAGGCTTTGTGCACGCACGCAACCATTAAATTAATCAAGCAACATCGGCAAGAGCACCACCACTGATATTCCAGGGACAAATAACCGTGCCACTTTGTCGACGTCGTTGGGAGACGAGAGAACGAATCACCATTGCTGAAGACGTAGTAGCCGGGATAGATATAGCGAGGACAAACCTGCTCGCGGCAACCACGAGAAACAATCCAAGATTGATCTGGCGAAGCAAGATCTGAAGAACCATACCTAGACAAACTTAATCTTCCAAAGACACCATTGACGTCGAGAAGAAGATCTCGCCGTCGAACGAAGTGCGGAAGACCACTTATTGCAGACGATGCCATCTCCATTGACGAAGAAGACCAAGCTCTAACATTAAGGACCCTTGTGTAGCGCCCTGCGCAGGTCCGAGGTCCCCACCCCTGCTAGTGCCAGAGCGGCAACTAGAGGAGGCGAGGACCCGTCAAATCCAAGACGAAGCCGACGATGAAGAAGTAGATCGGCGTCGGCGGCGGCGGCTAGGGTTGAAACCCTAGACCGCCGCCTCTATTCTTTCCTCGGGAGTTTCTTACGTGCGACTCAGGGTTGATCGATTTCTTGTTACTAATTATATAGTGTTGCAAATCTCTCTGACTAGACCCTATAACTCATATCATCTGGATGTACTTGGCTCTTTTATTATGGGTAAGCAGATACGGATTAGTTGATTTTTTTTTAAACATCCAATCCCTCTTTTCCAAATAGATGTATATAAATTGGGTCGGTAAACGTTCAACTGACTGAGAATTAGGCCGTGGCCTCTATGAGATTTATGTGGGCTTAGCATGTCGCGTACTACTTTCTGGCATTCTGGCCTATGTTCTAGTTTCGCTTTTTTTTTCCTGCAACACGTGAGAAACTACTCAACAACAAAACATGATACACCGAAAAAAATCTTAGTTTTTTTTCGTAATCTCAGTTGCATCCCGATTTGCAATTGAGCAACCTAACTTGCGACTGAAAAATCCTCAGTTGCAACCTAACTTAAAACTAGAAAAAAAAAACTCAGTTGTTGTCCGACTTACACTCCGACTTAGAACTAAAAATAAAACCTTAGTTGCAATTTGACTTGCAACTGGAAAATTCTCAGTTGCAACCTGACTTGCAACTGGGAAAAACCTCAGTTACAACCGACTTGCAACAGCGCAACCTAATTTGAAACTTCAAAATTCTCAATTGCAATCCGACTTGAAACTGAAAAAACAATCTTAGTTGAAATCTCACTTGCAACTGAAAAATTTCAGTTCCAACCTGACTTGCTGATGACTCACAAGTGCAGGAGATCAATTGTAATACCTTTCGATTAGAAAAGGTTGTCGAACCCACGAGGAGCTGAAGGTATTGGTTAGCAAGAATGATAAATAAAACAATGAAAGATGCAAGTGTTTTTGGGATTTTGGTTGTATAGTTGCAAGAGAGTAAAAATGCTGAAAATAAATGGTAGCAAGTAAAAGCTCTCAAAGAGAGAAATCCCAATCCTCTATGTGGCAAGAGGACAAGCTCAAGTGATGTGTAACTTATATGTGGAAAACGTTCCCGAGGGCGGCATGATATTGCTAGGCATAGAGATTTATTAAACAACACGTTGAATATCTTGTCAAGTTTTAATCTTCTTTGGACGGAGCCATTGTTAGGTATAGCTAAATAAATAAACTAAACCCCTTATGATGGATCATGTGGCCAAGTAAATGACTGCACAAGAATTATTAAGACATAAAGTCCCACCATAGCATTACACTCTAAGGTCCCCGATACTAATACCCTCATAATGCAACTTCATGACTCGGTCTCAGGTTTACATGTCCCCCAAGTCTCCCTCAATTCATTACACTACGGTGTTCTCCTATGAGCCCATATAGGTGAAGTGTTGTGCAGTCGACGTTCGCACAACACCATCATAGAATCACATAAAAAGATAAACACTGACAAAATACCAACACATGTCATATATAAATCATTGCCAATTCATCCTATGCCCTCAGGAACATACGGGAACTACTCACAACGTGCAAACATGATGATATTCAGTGGCATAAGTGGTACAACACAATCTGAAAATATAACTTCACCTCCAAATAATGACAAGTACTCAATCACAAACATGAATAGTAGCACAAGACAAGTATCTAGGGTATAGCAACTCTCAAACTACGAGGGGAACGGAGTGGATCACGGAGATGATGATGGAGATGGTGCTGGTCTTGGTGATGGTGATGATGTAGAGGCCTCCTCCCACGCCAAGGAGGAGAGGTGATGACGATGACGATGATTTCCCCCTTCTCCGGAGCTCCGGAGCAGCAGGATCTGACCCCCCTCGGAGGGAATCAGGAGTTTCGCCGCCGCCGCGGCCTCGGATGGACTTGGGAAAATTAGGGCGTATTTTTGGCGAGACGAAGGCGTGTTAAAAAGCCCCGAGCGAGGAAGTGCCCGAGGCTCCATTTAGTGGGTCCCACGCGGCCAGATTCTTGGCCGCGTGGGCCCCCTCTTTTGGGCCTCGTGGCTCTCTTCCTTCGATCTTCTTCCCACTGTTGTTCTCCGATAAAAACCAGCTGTGCAATTTTCCTTTTCTTATTTGGGTCCCTGTAGCTCCTGAAACATTAAAAACAAGAAAAAGGAGGTTTTCTGCCTCCCAGAAATTAAATACCAAAAATAGGGACTTTGTATGAAAGTCCCATAAATCATCTAAAACATGTAAAAATAATGATATAACAATGCCAATAACATTCTAATATGATAATATGAGTTGTATAAATGATGATATAAAATGCACGTATCAACCCCCCAAGCTTAAACCTTTACTCGTCCTCGAGTAAGTAAGGACATAGATCATTACATGCATCAATGGACTTATGGTTGATAAATAAATACGAGCATTGTATCATCATCATATTCAATTGCAATGAAAGATTAATGAACTAAAACTCATACACATGAGGGCAACATAAGTAGAAGCTCTAGCAATCACCCCTTACTTTTGAAAGCAAATAACCATTGTATGTTGGACAATTGAATCATACTCTTTTTCACATGCTTTTGCTCCTTATGGCAAGCATTATAATATTTTATACTTTGCTGAAATTTAAAGACAAGATAAACTCTCATTGGATAACAAGTTTAAAGAAGACAAATGAAAAGATAGATATAAGATTGTTTACAATCTTGCTTCACTAGTAACTAGTGCAAACTTTAGTCATGGTATTTCAATCAAGTTCTATGCTCAACACAACCTTTATCTTACACTTTCCATGGCTAACTGAATTTTCAGGTGCCTTCCTTTTCATTCACTTTCCAAGAGCATAAGTATTGAAATATCCATGATTCATTAATTTGCTCAAAAGATACTAGATTCTAACAAGAGTGTTTCATATCCTTTTCATTAACCCTTCCTAACTTTTTATCCTACAAGACTATATCTCAACCTTAAACTATTAATTTTCAAGTCATATTGACTCATTCTCTTTACTTTTTTATAATGAGATAATTCTACAATTGTCCAACACACTCAAGTTAATTAAATTCAAGGCAAGATGTGACTGAAACCTCTAAATATGCACTCATTTGCATGAGTGTTACCCATAAATCTCCAAACAAGAGAATCATGGATGACACCATACTTTAATATTCATTGATAAACCACAAGATAGGGATACATGATAATGCTCCATGAGCTCACACATGCCTAAGAGAGATTGATAACTAAACGATAAAAGCAAAACACACCATGACTAGATAGATATGATAAACTAGTAAAGATAAAGGCTAGGTTGAACTCCCCCAAGCTTGACGTTTTGCTAGTGGCTCTTTATTTCTCTTCCTTCTTGATCTCATAATAATTATCTTCAAGTTCTCCAACGATGCTCATCATAAGATTGTAGGCTTCCTCAAACTTGCTTGCAGCTTTTCCCAGTTTCTCCATGAGATTCTTCTCCACCGTCTTCTTGCTAGGCTTCCACTCCGGGCTTGGTACTTTTACATTCGGGATCTTACGATCCCATTCACCAGGATAGTTCTCTTGGGTGGCACGCTGGAATTCCCTGTCAATAAGAGCAGAAACCACGTTTTTGCTAGCAAGTGCGTGCCTAGGAGCCTTCCCTCCTGTGCTCATGCGCGCCGTCTGCCTCTTGTTTCCAAGAGACACGTTCACCCTCACACCAGCAACGGAGATAGGAGAAGGTGGTGCTGTTGCAATAGGTGCGATGTCGACGAAGGGCTTGTATTCTTTCTCTTCCGCTTCCTCCTTCTCCATCTCCTCCTCGTCGGGCTTGTAGTCTTCATCATCCGAGTAGTCCTTCCTCTTCCTATTCCTCCTCCATATGGACGTGGGGTTGTTGCCCTCGAGTTCATCATCATCATCGTCCATGGAGGAGCATTGGAAGGAGTCTCCCGAAGACATAGCTAAAAACCTGACAGGCAGAAACAGCAAAAGCAAAGATCGCTCGAGAACGCTCGGTGCTAGATTAGGTCCGTCAGGGAGAGCGAGCAGCGGCAACGGCGCGGGGTGGAGCTGCGGGTGCCTTGCGGCGGCACGCCACTGCGGGCACACGGCGGCGAAGTGGGCACGGTCGGCGTATGCAGGGAGCAGGCGGAGCACCAGGCCGGCCAGGTCCAGCGGGAGGGCCGACCACGTCGAGTGGGTCTCTGTCTTTGCTGCCATCGGTCCTGTAAATCATCAACAAAGCATCAGCGGACGATACCTTACTTCCAACATCCAAACGCGCGGCACAGCAGCGTCTCCCCCGCGCCGAGGCATTGCGTCGAACACCTAGCGCGCATGGCCACGGGCACGATGTGGGCTGAGTGAGAGAAAGGCAGAAGCTGCGCGGGGAGAAGCAAGGCGGCTTAAGATATGCCAGCGCTGGCCCGTCTCCGGAGCAGGCGTACGCGCTGCGCCGCATGACCACGGGACACGGCGGGGAGCGGAGAGGGAAACCCTCAAACCCAAACCCCTCGTACCGGGCGAGCGAGTGAGGAAGGAGGAAGGTTCGTGAGGAAAACGTAAGAGGCTGGTACCAGAGATACCAGCGCGGTCTGGCTGCCGGCCGCGGGTTCGTTGCGCCGGCGAGTAGGCCGCCGCTCGCTGCTGCCGTCTGGGAGAGTGTGGGAGTGGAGTGGAGCGTGGCTGTCCGAACGCGAGCAGAACCGACCGCGGCTGTCGATGCGTATAACCCAGGCCCAGCCATGTACAAATGGGCTTCTCTCCCAATGAGAGGCCCAAACATTCCCCCACGTCCCAAAGAGCGGCCCAAATGAGTATTTCTTTTTCTTTTTTGTGGATCTTATATTGTGGATCAGACGAGTTATATTTCATTTTTTGGCAATATATCTGTAAATAATTTCTTATACAGAGCATTAGTCCATAGTATATTGGACACTCAAATTTGTTCATTGCAAAAAGAATTAAAGCACATCGTTCAAGATTTGAAGTAATGAACACCTAAACTACACATGTATGTACACATAATGCTTCACCTTTTTTTGTTTGGCCATCGGAGTTACCGAGTTAGTGAGACATTTTGGCCATTGCGTTTAGCGAAAAACATGTTTTGTTTCATAAACGTACATGGATATTGTTGTTTGAGCTGATGTACTTCTTCATCACTATGGGGATGGCAGACGAAACAAATTCAGAAAAGAAATGGCGGGCGTATAAAACACAGGAAAAAAATGTGTTATATGAGATTAAAAGTGGTAAGAGGTTGATCTCATCCATGTTGATTATTCTCCATAGTTTCTCAATTTGTCTTCATCCATTTCTCGAAACCGTGACAGTTACTCAACATACACATATGTCGATGCATTGTCCGAATATAATGTTCATTGCATCAAGTTTTGAAATCCACGTTGACTAAACTCACGTGTTCATGAAATATGATGCTCCTTTAGTCATATCTTCCATATATTTGTTTCTTATGTAACAAGGGGCAACTTAGAATAAGCTCACTATACAGATGACGTGGAACACACATGTAGGGAAGACCGGGGGAGGAATACTCGGATGCACGATAGGTATGAGATATACGATGATATTTTTATGATGTAGCTAAAATCCGTGAGCATGCTTTTGCTCAAAATATATGTTATGAAATAGTAATATTATGCCTTTGCGCAGAACTTGACAACGAATTGGTGTGCAAAAGAATTCTAACATTACATGCTCAACATGATATGTGAGGAACCATTTGAATTTTAGTTATACCCGGTGTAACGCACAAGGCAGTACCTTGTAAAGCTGAATGCTTTGGTTAGGGGAGAGAGAACCTAAACACCTTGTTCATTCATTTCTTACGGATTTGTTAGTTGGTTTTGCAAACCTCCGATCTATATTAATTGTCGCTGAACCGAATATATCTAGACTAATATGGATCGGAGGAGTATATAGAACGTGTTTTCACAAGCTTCCGGGGAAACATGACCAGATTGGCATTGGAAACCAATTTTTTTTGTGAGGAGGCATTGGAAACCACTTAACTAATCAGATTCAGCTCCTAGTTTTATATGCAGAGGTCGGAAGCAATTAAACATTTCCTTTCATAAAATAATAATTTATTATTTGTATGCACATATATCTAGAAAAATAAATTACGACCCTATTTGTATGGCAGGAATTAAGCTGAGGAGACATGCAACAAATGCTCTCACCTGCAGTACAAAACACCTACAACCCCGAAAAGTCCTTGTATAGGCTGGGATACATGTAGCCCGTTCTTTTAAATTTTTTAAAAAACAATTTTGAACTTTCAAAAAAGTTTGAAAAAGTTATAGATAAGATAATGATGTATTTTTCCAATGCGTGAAATCTCAATTCAAATCAGTTTCTATTTCGAGCCACGCAAAAAGACAAATCTGGAAATTTTGGGAGCTTCAGATTGTGTAATGTTCACTACTTAAGTTCTTCACGTTTGTCATTTCTACTCAGGCTAGAATAGAGTGTATTCCACTTGAAAGTTTACACATATATCATTGTCTAACTGTTGAATATTTTCAGATTTTGTAGAAACTTTAAAATATATTTTTTCGAAATTTTCAAAAAGGAGTTACATGTAGCTCGGGCTACAAAAAGGCACACTCCCTACAGCCCACTCCACTGTACATTGGTAGAATACAACAATGTTTGCATCTAGGGATTTTTTCTCAGATTTTTTTGAACCTTTAAAATGTTGTTTTCCAATTTTTCAAATAAAGGGCACCGTTGAGCCCGAGCTCCATTCGTCCACTCTCGCCTCGCTCCCTCCTATATAAATTTGGTTCTTAGTTCCTTCTAGGACCAACTTCATACTCTTGCCGTCTGCAGAAATATACATATTTGCATTGCTAGGTTCATAAATAGCATTTCAAATTAGCTTTGTGCTTTACCTAGAGAATAACTCCGTGAGCAGTGAAGGGGATAAGAAAATTAACCTTGATTGCACAAATAAACTACTGGGAAAGCAGAAGCACTTTCCAACTTCAATCAAACCGCACTAGCAGCACAACTTTGGCACTAGGTTCATCACAAAACAAATTTACAACTCCAGACTTAGTTACTACAGGGTGCAGTGTCAAACCACCATGCCAAAGATTCCGATAGATGCATTTTAAGATCTTTCATAGCAGATCATCGCAGAGAACAAAAGGGAGACCAAACCACCATGCCAAAGATTCCGATAGATGCATTTTAAGATCTTTCATAGCCTCACAGGCACAAATAAAAACCAAAGTACTGGTTGAAAACCGATGCAGTTAACCGACTCATACTAACCACCATAATGAGTTCAGACAATCAGTGGCGGACCCAGCGCTGGGGCAAGCTGGAGCGACTGCCCCAGGTCGCCGGCGGCAGTGCTAGTATACATCGTTCTGCAGCCTCAGGTTGATACATGAGCAAATTGACTACGCAGCACAAACAGAAAAATAAAAGGGGCATGGGAGGAAAATGGGCCTATACTTTCACCAAATGAGGCCCACTATAGCAGTAGTAGCTCCACAATTCGGTCGAGTGGTTTGTTCGTTCAACCAATAGACATCGATCGCTCCAAAAAAAAATTCCCTCCCCGTCTATATCCCTAGTGCCGCCCTGCCGGTCAACCTCACCGGCTCACCCTGCTGCTCGATAACGATGCAAAATTGGGACCCAATTGTCTCACTTATTCTCCATTTTGTATATGTGTAGTATAAAATTTTGGACAAAAAATTTATACTACACATGCACAAAATAGAGAATAAGTGAGACAATTGGGTCCCGTTTTCACCTTCCTACTGCTCGATCTCTCGGAGATTAAATTATATAAATATAGATCTTTGAAATAATATAGGTGATGATTGACTCAATGATCGGATTATATGCTTTGTTGAGCGAGAGATGTTTGCAAAGATATATGATAAACAAATTATGTTACGTTCTCATGCCTTGAAAGATCGTCGAGCCAAGTTTGTGCTACTTCTACTCTACTACAACTTAATGTGATGCAGTCTAGTCCACTGTTTTTACAATTATGCTTAGAGTTATATTAATATTTTTCTTGATTCACATGTTGTAGGCCATGCTATAACTTGGCCTCTCCGGGGATATTATTATGAATGCAAATGGACGTTTGTGTGAGACAAACGTCCATGTTTGTTGGTTCTAAGTTTTTTTTTGTCTATTTACGTTATTGGTAGCTGTTTTCATTGATCAGGACAATTGAATATTTTGAGGACCATCGATTTTATATTTCTTTTAATCTAGTACATGCATTTGTGTGTTAAATTTTTTTGTCCGCGAATGTTCGCCCCAGCAAACCAAAATTTCTGGGTCCGCCACTGCAGACAATTACTGGTACATGTCAACTAACAGAGTAAGCAAACTAAATACCAACGCATGTCATGGTCATACAGACCACAGTCGGATAGATAGACTGAGCAGCTTGCAAAAAACCAATAATTTATAGCATGGTCAGATAACCTGGAGCAGCAGCAGCTTGCATAGCAATAACAGTATAACATCCCAACTTCAGTCCTGAGGGAAGAGCCATGTTGCCAGAAGTGACGTCTGAGGGCAGCGCGTCCACGAAATCATCGGATGAGGGGAAGTGACGTCGCCTAGTCTCATGTCATAGGCACTGCACGATGTATTCTCGTTGTCGTACCATACTCCAAACGATACTCGTCATCATCATCCAAGAAGAAGATGCGATTGCCCGACAACCCGTACTGAGACACGGACACGGCCCTTGAGCACCTTCGCCCTAGAAACAGAACCTGGTCATCCCTCACGGTAGACACCTTGATCCAGCGAGAATGGTCAAAGTCAGCCTCGAATACCTCAAACTCGCTCGGTCCAGGTCCAGCAATAAGTGTATTGTCAACTTCAGGATTAGGAACCCGCGACCAAATCTTCCTGTGCACCATCAGCAATGTGCCACGTGATTCAACCAGATACACCTTCCTGTGAAGCCGAGTGTGGTCTTCAAAAAGTACCAGCTACGATCACCCTTTACCTTGATGACCCTTCCAATCTTAGAAACCTGTGGATCCCCAGTGCTATCGTCCTCACTGATATTCACAACAAAGAGGTCCAAGCGATCATCAACGGCGTAGAGCTTGCCCTGGTAAATTGCAATGTCTTCGTACCCTTACATACATCGTACGGGCGCACTGACCACGAGAAGCCCCTGGTTTGCAAACTAGAATCTGGCTGGCATTTGCAATAGTAGCAAACAGTGCAGCAACAAGGTTTGATGAACACAGGATCAGCTTGGTTATGTGCAGTTTATCTGAGTCCTTCAGATGCATCCATGTGCAGTAAGGATCGGGAGGTGTAGCGTCTATATCTGGAGTATGGAGGCGGACGCGAGAGATAGCAGGGAGCGTCACGGTGGCCCTGGAGAAGGGGTCAACCAGGAAGCACCCGTCGTCGCGCAGGAAGACGAGATAGCTGCCGCAGGCGCTCTTGTACCCAGCAAAGCCGCAGCCCGGGAAGCGGAAGGACTCGGCATAGGGCAGGCTGTAGAAGGTTCCGTCAGGTAAAGCGAGCAGCGGCAACGGCGGGGGCTGGAGCTGCGGCTGCCTTGCGGCGGCGCGCCACTGCAGGCACACCGCGGCGAAGCGGGCCCTGTCGGCGTACGCCGGGAGCAGGTGGAGCACCAGGCCGGCCAGGTCCAGTGGCAGGGCCGACCACGTCGAGCGTGCTTCTGTCTTTGCTGCCATCGGTCCTGCAAATAATCAACAAGCATCAGTATTTCCAACAACAAAACCACCTGGGCGCATCAGTATTTCCACAGCGGCGAGGCATTGCATCGAACACCTGGCGCGCATGGCCAGCGGGCACGACGGTGGCTGAGTGAGTGAAAGGCGGAAGGTGCAAGAGGAGGGGTGAGATATGACGGCGTTGTCGCGTCGCCGGAGCAAGCGTACACGCTGGCCACGGGACACGGCGGAGAGCGGGCCGGAGGGAAACCCTCAAACCCAAACCCTAGGACCGAGCGAGCGAGCGAGGAAGGTCCGTAAGGATAAAGAAAGAGGCTGGTACCTGACATACTAGTGCCCTTTCGGTGCTGGAGCGGTGGTGGAGTTGCTGTCTGCGCCGCGTCGGTGAGGTGGCCGCCGGCCGCCAGTCCTGACCTCCTGTTGCTGCTGCCTGCTGTCGTGCGGCACTGGAGTGGAATGGCTGCTGCTGTCCGAACGCGAACGGGCCGTGTGAAGCGAACTGACCAATTGCGGCCCAGAATTTTCCCCACGTCCAGAGATCTCTGGCGCGGCGTGAGACCGACTGGGTAGTATTTATTAGCACAAAAAGATACTCGAAACGCATTTTTGGCTCCCACTCTCCAGTGATTCCACTAATTTATAAAATTCAAAAAATAAAAAATTTCCACATGTTGGTAATGATTTATACTATAATCGTGCAAAATGACAGCGTGAAATGTTTTGTATTATGGGCTACACAAAAATGACAAAAGTTAGAGATTTATCTGTATGTTTTCCACTTTTGGGTAGCTCAAAACGCAAAATATTTTGCATTGAGACTTTACACACTTGTAGAATATATCATTGAGAATATGAATGATTTTTTTTAGATTTTTTTCAAACATTTAAATTTATTTTTTGATCACTGAAACTTGGGAGCACCAAATCTCCATTCAAAAAATACTTTGATAGCATGACATATTACAATGTATCGCCGCATTTCATACAAAAATAACATAATTTACAAAAATAAGCTTTAAGAACATGTTCAACATCCTATCAAATGTGTTGATGTGCCATAAGTAAATGATCATATTTGTCACATAAAATGTCGGCACAACTTCTAAAATAAATGCTATCAAACCAAATTAATAAATTGTTTGGAAAAAAATTGCAGGAGACACAAAAACTTTGTGTTTTGATTAATTGATAGAGAGAAGATTTCCTTACAAACCTGTACCGGGTTACAACGTCACACCTTACAAGCTAGGTGATCGAAAGTAGAGCCGTGGCCCGTGGCCACCCATGGTGCAATGTCGGGACAGTGTCACCAAAAATGACTGTGTTGCGTTTGCGTCTCTTCCAGAGGCACCAAGCTATGAGCATGATCACCGAAGAGCAACCCTTCCAAGCCAAGCCACAGTAGGGGCAGAGTGCACAAACAATTGCCACGGTCCATGAACGTAAAAATACATCGATGAAGTATTTACTGCGTAACACACATATGAAAACTAAAAGGAACAAAAGAGAGAAAATGAACAAGCAATAATTAAGAAAATACATAAAAGATAAAAAAAGGATAAAATCGATTAATGAAGCTAGCGCTTTGGGGGGGGGGGGGGGGGGGGGGGGGGGGAGAGAATCCATAAACCTTGTTAATTCCTTTCTTGCGGCTTTGTCGGCCGGTTGAGCATATATAGAACATGTGTTTACAAGTTTCCGGAAAACATGACCAGATAGACATTGGAAACCACTTAGCTGATCAGATTCAGCTCCTAGTTTTATATGTAGATGTCGGAAGCAACGAAACCTTTCTTTAAAAAATTGTAGGCACATATATGTAGAAAAAGAAATTAGTGCCTATTTGCATCGCAGGAATTATGCAGTACAAAACCACCTACAGCCATTCTACTGGTACGGACTCCTGTCTTCTCCAGGAATATCTAAATTTGCATTACTGGGTTCATAAATAGCATTTGAAATTAACTTTGGGATTTTCCCTAAAAAATAACTTCGCCCTTTTCAAAATCACGATATAGAAAACCATGGCTTGTCAGGTTAGCTCATCACGTATGGCAACGTCGATTTACTTTGACCGGCTAAGGGGAACCAGAAATTACCTGCCATTGATTGCACAAATAAACTACTCTCAAGCACCGAGTACCTGATCTCCAAATTCAATCAAACCAGACTAGCAGCACAACGGCACAAGGTTCATCACAAGTTAAATATCAACAAGATAGCGCAAAACTAGTCTACCACGCCAGAGTTACTAACTACAGGGAGCAGTGTCAGAGACCACACCATGCCAAATCATCGCAGAGAACAAAAGGGAGACCAGCATGCCAAAGATTCCGGTAAATGCATTCTAAGATCTTTCATAGACACATAGGCATAATAACAACCACAGTACTGACTGAAAACCGATGCAGTTAACAGACACATAGTAACCACCATAATAAGTTCAGACACTTACTGGTACATGTCAACTAACAGAGAAAGGAAGTTGAATACTACTCCCTCCGTTCGGAAAAGGATGTCACAAAAATGAACTATAGATAGACCATTTTTGTGACATCCTTTTCGAACGGAGGGAGTAACGAATTTCATGGCTTGCACAGGGCAACCGAACACCATATCAAACGCCAAACAGTCCACAGACAGATTGATAGACTGAGCAGCTTGCAAAATAACAATAATTTATAGCATGGTCAGATAACCTGGGAGCAGGAGCAGCTTGCATAGCAATAACGGTATAACATCTTGACTTCAGTCCTGAGGGAAGAGCCATGTTGCCACACGCGTCTCAGGGCGGCGCTTCCAGGAAATCATTGAATGAGGCGAATAGATGTCGCCAAGTCTCATGTCATAGGCGCTGCACGATGCGTTCTCTTCAGTCTATAAGTAGTCCACGCGATACTCGTCGTCGTCATCCAAGAAGAAGATGCAGTTGCCCAGCATCCCGTACTGAGACACGGACAGTCGGACACAGCCTGGAGCACCTTCTCCCTAGGAACAGAACCTGGTCATCCCCCACGGTCGACACCTTGAACCACCGGGAATGCTCAAAGTCAGCCTTGAATACCTCAAACTCGCTCTCTCCAGCAAGAACATTACCGCCCACTCCAGTTTCAGGAAAATACAACCAAATCTTTCTGCGTACCATCAGCAACGCGCCACCCGATTCAACCAGATACAACTTCTTGTATGGACTAGAGTTATCTTCATACACAACTTGGTACCAGCTAGGATCACCCTTGTCCTTGATGACCCTTCCAATCTTAGAAACATGTGGATCGTCCGTTTTATTGTCCTCACTGATATTCACAACAAAGAGCTTCTCATCGTTGGCAATGGCGTAGAGCTTTCCCTGGTAAAATGCAATGTCTTCGTACTCATTACACTGATCGTACGCGCGTACTGACCACGAGCAGCCCCCTGGTCTGCAAATTAGAATCTGGCTGGCCTGTGAAACAGTAGCGACCAGTGCAGCAACAAGGTTTGGTGAACACAGGATTAGCTTGGTTATGTGCAGCTTATCCGAGTCTTTCAGATGCTTCCATGTGACCCAATGATCGGGAGGTGTCGCCACTACATCTGGAGGATCCATCCGCCGGACGCGAGAGAGAGCAGGGAGCGTCACAGTGGCCCTGGAGAAGGGGTCGACCAGGAAGCACCCATCATCACGCGGGAAGACAAGCCAGTTACCACAGGCACTCTTGTACCCTGCAAAGCCACAGCCGGGAAGCGGAAGGACTCGTCGTATGGCAGGCTGTAGAAGGTGCCGTCGGGGAGAGCGAGCAGCAGCAACGGCGGGGGGTGGAGCTGCGGCTGCCTTGCGGCGGCGCGCCACTGCGGGAACACCGCAGCGAAGCGGGCCCTGTCGGCGTACGCGGGGAGCAGGCGGAGCACCAGGCCGGCCAGGTCCAGCGGGAGGGCCGACCACGTCGAGCCTGTTTCCGTCTTCGCTGCCATCATCGGTCCTGCAAATCATCAAAAAAGCATCAGCGAAATGCGACCATACTTCCAACATCCAAAACCACCCAAACGCGCGGCAGCAGCATCTCCCCCGCGCCGAAGGCCTGAAGCATTGCGTCGAACACCTGGCGCGCATGGCCAGCGGGCACGACAGGGGCCGAGTGAGAGAAAGGCAGAAGGTGCGTGGGTAGAAGCAAGAGGCGTGGTGATATATGCCTGCGATGGCCCGTCGCCGGAGCAGGCGTACGCGCTGCGCCGCGTGGCCACGGGACACGGCGGGGAGCGGGGAGGGAAACCCTCAAACCGAAAGGAGGAAGGTTTGTGAGGATAACGGAAGAGGCTGGTAGCAGAGAAACAGCGCCGTCTGGTTTCCAGCCGGGGGTTCGATTCGCCGTCTGCGTTGCGCCGGCGAGTAGGCCGCCGCTCCTTGCTGCTGCTGCCGACCTGCCGTCGGGGAGGGGAGTGGAGTGGAGTGTGGCTGTCCTAACGCGAACAGAGCCGTATGTAGCCCAGGCCCAGCCATGTAAAAATGGGCCATTTGGGACGGCCCATTTACAAACGCGGCCCAAACATTTCCCCACGTCGCGAGGTCGCTGGCGTGGCGTGCGGCCGACTAAGCCCGAACGAAGGAACCCAACAACAACCACACCGGCGCGGCGACGATACGATCTAGAAGCAGCGGGGAGGAGAAGCCGAGGCGAGGGAAACACGCCGCGCGCCGCCGACGAAGCCAGGGGAGGAGGAGGCGGCCGGGCTTCGGGGAGCAATGACGTACAGGGCGGAGGACGACTACGACTACCTGTTCAAGGTGGTGCTGATCGGGGACTCGGGGGTGGGGAAATCGAACCTGCTGACCCGCTTCACCCGCAACGAGTTCAGCCTCGAGTCCAAGTCCACCATCGGCGTCGAGTTCGCCACCCGCAGCATCCACGTCGACGACAAGGTTGTGAAGGCCCAGATCTGGGACACCGCCGGACAGGAAAGGCAAGTACCATCCACCCATCCGCCCCTCAGATCCACCCGTTCGTCTGTGTATGCCGCCGAGCTTCGTTGATTTCATTTATCTTCTGAATCCCCATGTTTGTTATAGCGATTCATCATTCATGTGTGTGTATGCCATGACATGTGGATCTCAGGCATGAGCTATCTTGGTGATCCTTAAATGCTGGCATCTTCGAACCATAAGAGAATACCTACTTGTAGATTTGGCATTATTTCGATTCATGTATGTCCATTATTGTACCACTACATGCTTCAGGGTATCTATCACATTTCTAGCAATGTGCTGTTGCCATTAAGGTTGTGTAGGACTAGGAACTGTTTCTATATATAGGATTACTATGGTGTCATGCGCTGCAATTTAACTAGGCCATGGGGTTGGGAGAACATGTAACTTGAAGAGGAAACTTGTTGCAATCATTAACCAGAGTCCTGTGCTGAACAGGCAAATTACTTTGTGGCGTCTTTTAATTCCCCATGTTTAATGATAGCAACTTTACATGTGCATTTGCTGTTCAACTATTTCGTGCACAGGGCCTGATCATCGATTTGTGCTGTTTCTGCAGATACCGAGCTATCACGAGCGCGTACTACCGTGGAGCTGTCGGTGCCCTGGTCGTCTACGACGTCACGCGCCACGTCACATTCGAGAACGTGGAGAGGTGGCTGAGGGAGCTCAAGGACCACACAGACGCCAACATCGTGATCATGCTCGTGGGGAACAAGGCGGACCTGCGCCACCTTAGGGCCGTCTCCACCGATGACGCCAAAGCGTTCGCCGAGAAGGAGGGCACCTTCTTCATGGAGACGTCCGCCCTGGAGGCGATGAACGTCGAGGACGCCTTCACCGAGGTGCTCTCCAATATCTACCGCGTGGTCAGCAAGAAGGCCCTCGACATCGGCGACGACCCTGCCGCGCCCCCCAAGGGGAAGACCATTAACGTTGGCTCCAAGGACGATGTCTCCGCGGTGAAGAAATCCAGCTGCTGTTCGTCTTAGGCTCAGGACGGTAGCAGATATACAGTAGGAGGGCACTATGTTATTGCAGTCAGTAGTCCTCGGTCTGTATTTGTGCCGTTTTGTCTGAGTGTCTCGGTGTTCGTTTTGCCATATTTTGATACATTGATTCGTTCAGGACTACAAGCTCGCTGGTATAGTTTAGGGATTTGAAAGTGTGAGGTTATTATCACGATTTTCACATAGGCATTTCCTTGGATGTCCTTTACCTCTTGATATCTGTGTATTGCTGCCTACTATTGCTGAATGTGCTGATTTACATAGTTCAATTCCCGCAGTTAATTGATGCGGTAGTAAGTTGCGACATTATGTATCGTTACAGTTTGGTGTGATGTAAATTGCTACTGTGGTTTTGTTTACGTGCATAATCATCTGTGAGACGTAGCAAGATCACTGCTTGTATTTTAAGATGAAACTGGAACAAATGAATTCAGAAACTGTAGAAAATGATTACTGCAGAACCAGGGAAACTAGGTTAGTTCTCCAGACCAAGGATATAGGCAAGAACTACTTTGAGTTCTCAATTCTGTTTTCACAAAAGGGATCAAGTTTTAATTACAATAAATAAATTGTGAGTCCTAACGATGTATGAGGCCAAGAGAGCACTGGTTGTATTACAAGATCAAACTGGAACGAATGAATTCAGAAACTGTCGTGTGTGCTGCGCTGCTTCAGCATCACCTTCTACAGTTAGACCATACTGAAGAGGCCATCACCTTGGTGACATTTGCCGGCGACGGTTTGAGCAGAGCAGGGATCCTTTTCCTCTTATTCTCTTCCTGCCTGGAAGCTCCTTCCCAGAGTTCTCAGTTTTCTTTATTACAAATTTACGTGATATCACAGGTGCTATACATACCACCTGACTGCATCTGTTAAACGTGTAGCTACGGAAGATAACACTTGAGTCGACAACTGAAAACAGCAGCAGAGATTAGGCTATGGTAACAACATAAAACTGGCAGCGATGGTTAGCAAAATCTGAAGAGTGTACAGAGAACCAACATCTGTTGCCACCAGCTAATCCACATCGAACAAGACACAAATCTAACTAGTTGCTTATATTCTCGGTCTGGATTGTATGAATTTCCCTTGTACAGCGAATGAACATCAAATCCATGGCCAATAAAGGTTTACAAGGGAAATTCAACACCAATTCTCACAGCGATGGATGGCCAAAGAAGATGTGAAAAGGAAATCAAACACTGAATCTCACAGAAATGAATCGTGCACTGTTCGCTCCCATGACAGCAACACAAAAATATAAGAAGTATGCAGCCGACAGACAACAGATTCAGGATAACATCATTTTCATTTCAGCATCGGGCTACATAGAACCCTGAAGAGGCCAGACGACAGTTCATATCAACACCACACACGCCACTACAACCAGGCTACCACCAGCGAGCCAAAGAAACCTAGGCCCTCTCCCCACGGATGCGGCGCGCGAGCTGGATGTCCTTGGGCATGATGGTGACGCGCTTGGCGTGGATGGCGCAGAGGTTGGTGTCCTCGAACAGCCCCACCAGGTACGCCTCGGCGGCCTCCTGCAGGGCGGAGACGGCGGAGCTCTGGAAGCGGAGGTCGGTCTTGAAGTCCTGCGCGATCTCCCTGACGAGGCGCTGGAAGGGGAGCTTGCGGATGAGCAGCTCGGTGCTCTTCTGGTACTTGCGGATCTCGCGGAGCGCGACGGTGCCGGGGCGGAAGCGGTGGGGCTTCTTCACGCCGCCGGTGGCCGGGGCAGACTTGCGCGCCGCCTTGGTCGCCAGCTGCTTCCTCGGGGCCTTGCCGCCGGTGGACTTGCGCGCCGTCTGCTTCGTGCGGGCCATGGGGTCAGGTGGGGAAGCGGGAGGAGGAGGAGGCTAGGGTTTGGATCGCCGGTGTGGGATTTGGGGATTGGGTGGAATGGAATGGTGGCGGCGGTTGGTTCTTAAATACTGTAGGGAGAGAGGTGGGCGGGGGATGAAAAAAATTTGGGGGAGAAGACGCGGGAGGTGGGAGATAAAGTTTTGACCGTTGGATTGGTTGGTGGAGAATGGACGGGTAGGATGTTTGCCTGGGGCTGAGCACGGGGCTCGATCCGTGGGGTGGGAAATGCTGTGATGTGATTGGCTGGGTTGGTGCCAAGCGGATCCGTGGGGTTTTGTGCTTTGGCTGCCGTATCTGGGTTCCATAGTTCCATTTCCGTCAACTGGTGAAAAGAAAACGTTGGCACATTATGTTTCGTTATCGTCAGGTGCAACGTTAAATGCTACTGTGGTTTTGGTTTATGCAAATCATCAATTGTGATACGCGACGATCTACGAGTCCAAGAGAACACTGCTTGTGTCTCAAGATCAAAAGCAAACTGGAACAAATGAATTCAGAAACTGCAGTGTGGTGTCTGCTGCTTCAGCATCACCTCCTGCAGTAGTTAGACTGTAGAAAATGACTGCTGCAGAACCAGGAAGAACTAGTTTGGTTCTCCAGACCGAAAATATAAGAAAGAACTAGTTGGGTTCTCAATTCTATTTTCGCAAAAGGGATTAAGTTTAATTACAGTGTACAAATAGATAAAGGAGCAATCTAGCAATTCCCATGATGTGATTGGCTGGGTTGGTGCCAAGCGGATCCGTCGGGTTTTGTGCTTTAGCTGCCGCATCCTGGGTTCCATTTCCGTCAATTGGTTAAAAAACAAAAGGTTGCGACATTATGTTTCATTATCTTCAGCTGCAACGTAAAATGCTACTCCTGTTGTTTTGGTTTAGGCGCATCATCAATTGTGAGACGTGACAATGTACGAGTCCAAGAGAACACTGATTGCGTCTCAAGATCAAACTGGAACGAATGAATTCATTAACTGCAGTGTGGTGTCTGCTGCTTCAGCATCACCTCCTACAGTAGTCAGACCATACTGAATAAAATGATCACTGCAGGACCAGGAAAACTAGTTTAGTTATTCCGTCCGAGGATATAACTAATTGAGTTCTCAATTCTGTTTTCGCAAAAGGGATTAAGTTTAATTACAATGTACAAATAGATAAAGGAGCAATCTAGCAATTCCCATGATGAGAGCTGTCCAGGCACCATGGGGGGTCTAAAGCAGTCTACAGAATGAACCGATTCTGACTGTACAGTTTTTTCGGTATCTCAGGGCTATGTCCACAACAAAAGTGAACGCGAAATTACAAGTAACGCCAACATCATCCAACATGTCTTATGTACAAAAATCAAACGGGTCTCTGTCGCGGTAAATTAACCAATAATGTTACTGGTCACGCCCGCTGCTTCTATCTGCTGACAGAGCTGTCGTCTTGCAGATGGGGCACAGGTTTTCACCATCAGCCACTGCTTGATGCACCGGCGTGGTACTTGTGACTGCAGTCGAGGGTTCCTACGAGTTCTCTCGCCTCGTACTCCTCCTGCAAGGCACAGAGCAAGCACATTTTAGAAACACGAAACGGATATTGGCAGCAAAACTATATTATCCGGTTATCTATGTCAGACGTGACTAAGGGGTATATTGACTGTTTCAAGTAAATGAGCTGCTTCTAAAAATGGTACGGTATCATCATATTCATCATGTAACGAATGACGGGTTCATTATTTACAAAAGGTAGAAATTTAAGAGTCAGTGGCGGATAATACATGAGATAAATATGAAAGAGAAAATACCTGGCATATTATGCAAGCATCATTCTCCACAGTGGACTGATCAGACATGCAGCTGCCCCGGAACATACAAATTTAACCTCAAGTTTTCTTTGATGTAGCTTTCTGTCAAGCCAGTACTGACATATCCGATCTGTTCTTCCAATGCTACAAGCTCCTGCACGAGACCACGTCATATCAATTACATGTAAACCCGTGAAAGTGTCTGGTAAGAACAAACAATCCTAGTGAGTTGGCATTCTGCTCCATACCTCATAAGTCATGCTGTCTATATCTAGCCCCATATCTATATGTTCATCAAGAACATGCCTTGCTTCATAAAATCTTGAAAGATCCATCAATGCAGCATTCTGTAGGGACACATTGATTACTTAAGAAACACATATTCAAAAGGTAGCAGGCACAGATGCCAGTTTTAATGTATGTACATACTGACTTCCAACTAGAGACAGCAAACATGATAGTCAAATCTCACAGCAACGAAAGACGATTGTTTTATCTGTCTTGGCCAAAATTTAGATATGCTATTCATGCAAAACGGATTGCAGCAAAAAAAATGATAAAGGGCTAGCTAAAAATGTTTAGGTAATTTGATTTTCTAGAACTTGAAGACAAAAACATATTCTGAAGTATTTCAAGTAAAAAATGTCCAGAACTTCAACAAGGGCAATAATGGCAATGTTTTCTTGAATACATTTCTCTGATATTCGACAGCTAAATGCTTACATCAATTGTAGTCATAGCATTGCTCTGTTCGAAACTAAAATTGTGTCCAGCATGAGTATGAAGCATGCATATTCTTGCAGAATCAAGGATTCAAGTCCAAATGGTACATGCAAACAGTTATAATATCGTCTATTTTTCCCAAGAAACACCACGTAGATGAAAACAAAGTATCCAATGAAGGTGTATTTTTTAACATAACTGTGCAATTAAAGCTACATGCATGCCACCATTTCAGGAGGAAAATGCATGGAAATGTGAAGTCACCTCATATGGCAGCATTCTTAAACTGCCACTGTTAACTTGATTTGAAAGAAATCCATGAATTGGAGGTCCAGTAGCATGTCCAGAATTGGATAAGAAAGCCAGCCTTGGATCCAAGGTGAGCCCGATTCCAGAAGGATTTACACCATGCACTACATTGCTATGTCGCTGAGGTCCTTGCATTTGAATATGATTAAGCAGAGCAGGAGCTTGCATGCTATGCACAGGAATTTGGCTGAAATGAGGTATAAGCCCATGACAAATGGCAGAATGGCCAGCTTGATAATCTTGAAGACTACCATTAGGCATGCCTATTGTTCCTGAATGAACAAACTGACCTGTTAAAGGCAAGACAGTCCAGTTACCTCTCTACATCTCATACTCACAGATTTCTATTCTATAGCCAGCCCACAGCTTATAGAAAAAATACAGTTCATCTAGATACTGAAGTTACCAAAAATAGTAAGCCACTACTTATGGAATCAAAACCACAGACAACCACACAAAATATGCCTCATCACTTAGCAAAACAACTTCCACGTGTACTAATCAGAAGATTTTTACTTACCTGGAGGATTGCGCAATGCATTGTTGAATTCCCAGTGCGTGCCTCCATCAGCAATACCATTTGCAGGCTGTGTAATCCATGTATTGCTCTGGCCCATGTGACCAGCTGGAAATACATAGTTATTACCATAACGTACCAATGATGGGTGAGTAGCCATTGAATTTGACCTAATCGGTCCATCAGGAGAACCAGCATTTGGTGCACCATGTGATTCAAATGAAGCATTCCAAGGCCCGTGTGCAGGATTCTGAGGCACATGAGCAGATGAACTTGAGCTTGCAAACCCATGAACAAAATGATGGCCACTCTCAACTACTGCATTTTTCCTTTTGATGAAATCTCTAGTGGTATCACCAAAATTGCTACTGCTGCTACTCTCATCCATAGTTCCTGTGGCAACTTGATGATATGAAGGTGAGGCTAGTGGATTGCCCAGTCCAAACTTTGAGTATGAGGAACATATCTGTTCGCGGATGGTGTTGGCATGCTGGGATTGTACATAGTAGATGGGTAGACAGAACTGGGATCAACACCTACATATGGGTATATATTCTGACCATGCTGGCGCTGATTATTAGTGCTCTCGTAGTAACTCCTCAAATCACGGACTCCAACATTGGTAGTAGTTCCTGGAATCCCAAAAGCAGCTTGCATACCCGGATTGGATGAATTACTCCCAGTGCCTCCATTACTGAAACTATCAGGTTGAACTTGGACATGTCCTCGCTCTGATTCAAGATTAGCAACCTGATGTGTCCAAGACATATTTCTATGTGTCATGATGCCAACCCCAATTCCCTTGCTTAAGGCAAATTACAGTAAGTTTGCTCAACAATTATGTTTTCATTCACTCTTCCTGCAAAACAGATTAAGTAAAATGGTCAGCGTTCAGTCCAAGCTCTGTAAGTGAACATGCAAAATGCAAGGAGAGTATTTTTTTTTCAAAGTCGTGGTGACAGGAATATTCTCAGACATATGCCAAAGATTGAGAATGGAAGGCGTGAAATCATTTGCATTCCAGCCAACATACTGATTGGCTTAAGCATTCTGGACAAATTAGGTGGAGCAACAAGAATCAAAAGATCTTAAACGGAACATGCACAGACAAAATAGCTCACGCCTCAACTACTACAATTAAAGTGTCACCAATCAATATAAATATTTGCTTTGTTTCTCTCTCTAAAAGAGTGGATGCATTTTATTAGAGGTGCCATATCACACGTTCATATATCAATAAGCGGAAATATATTAAACTTGCAAATATAGTTTCACACTTAGACTGCATCAGTTTTTGAGCTGTGTTAATTACGAATTGTATCTTACCCCTCAGACAACAAGTAACCAATTCCATATATTAGTATTATTTGAGCACAGGTACTACCGTAGTGAGGAGGATAGGTCACTAAGGTCGGCATGGCTGAATGGCGTGGACCTTAGAAGAAAGACAAGACAATAGAGCGTGACACAAGACTACAGATGAGGGACTACTTTGCTGTTCTTCTTTCTTCATGAAAATAGTAATAATGGCACCTCTGATATGGAGATGCTAGACTGTAAATATGGAAGCTGCTTCAAAGGATAAATCCAAATTAATGCTGCGGCCATTTGTCTTAATTTGCTGCTGCTGCGGCCCATTGGGGCTCCACGTGCACATGACAACTTATCCTCCTTGCCGGCTCATCCCATGTTGTGGCGGTGACTAGTGTTGCAGCCCTTGGTAGCCCACTTCTACGACAGGCTGTCAACTTCGCGTTGCTTGAAGATCAACATGACTTCCTCACTGGTTGGCTCTAACCAGGCGGATGTTTTAGCATGGCTCGATCTTGAGGAAGGCTCCGACGAGAACTGGCACAGAATGTGATGAAGCCACAATACCCCCATGCCAGCCACTTCATTTCGCGTCACCGATGGCATGATGTCAGCCACAGTGTGGAGATGACAGTCCTGAGACAACAGCGATCTTTTTTTTCCTTGAACGAAGCTACCAACTCAACGATCAAAGGTCACATTGCTTGGGGAGAAACCGTTGATAGTGGAGGTGGGGACCAAAACAGACGTGGTGTTAGCCCTGGAAGTGGGGGTTCATCGTTGTCGCGCATAATAGGCTACGTTTTCACAAGCATGAGACCAATTGGCACCACAATAGTCACCAACTTGTCAACTTTAATAGCGAATTTATCGACCTAGGGATGCAGTTGCGCAAGAGCATTGGAAAATGGGTCAAGATTTAACGTGATAGATAGCTCTGATAGAAAATGTTATGCAATGACTGAACAGGACATCTCTTAAGGAAAAGATGAAATCGTAGACTGTCGGAGAAGATTTTGGTGAGAGAAACCTATCTCAATCATTTCCATTATTTATGAAAAATGCCAATGATGGCTCCTCTCATATGAGGTGCTAGAATGCACCTTGGTTAGGGCTCGCAGCCAGTACTTCGGGTCTCGGCTTCGACTAGAAGAATGAGTGGCCGGACAACGTGTGAAGCGCAACTACAAAGGAAAACAGGAGAGTTCTCTGAATCTGGTGGAATTTTGGAGGAGCGAAATCAGTGTGTCTTTAGGGATGAATATCTGTTGGATTCGAAGTGGCCTTCCTAACCAAGGATCGAATCGATCTTCGTTGCTCTGCAGTGGGACACGCCTCATTCCTAGGCAACCGGCGGGGAGAAGTCACTATGTTTTGGTTTTATGTTACTGCATCGCGGCCTTAAACCAGGCATTTTTATATATAGATGGTTTTAAGTGGATCGGCAGTACTGCTGCCCCTTTCCTCGAATAGAAAGGAAAGGATATATAAATTAACCAAAAGAAAGTATCTATATTAAGATAAATCATCTTAATGTCAACATTAATGCTTCTTATGTTCTAGTAGGGCACCACCTGTACATGGCATCAATTTACATTTAAAAGCTGAATAAAAAGTGCCCACCGCAGGCAATCTAATATATTTGATGGCTAGATGTGCTAGGTCTATTTTGACTAGAAGGGTTTATAATACTTATAAGGCTTAAAGATTGTACACAAACAGCTGTGTTAGCATGATTCACCATGCATATGACTTGCATCATTTCAGAAGAAAAAAATCCCTGTGAAAATCTTATGAAAAGTACACAATAGTCTTAAACTCCGTTCTCTCCTCGAGTTATTCATTCCAAAGTTCCGTAATCTAGTTTTCTGCGTTGCACTCCAAGATTATTTCATACAACAATTGAATGTCAAACACATCTACGTTCTCAGCTAACCTTCTCTTGATAATAGATCAAGTTGTCCTCAAACAGCAGCCCTTGCTCTTGCTTGCCACCTAAGTTACTATTTTTTAGAACATTCGATAATATTAATTCTCAAAACTCATGAAAATATGCAATCATACACACTGACATAAATATAGAGAACCATGTGTCTGATCAACTTATTGTAAAACATCACTTTATGACGAATACAAATAGATTATGTTCCATTGAATTGTTGATAATCTGTGAGTGATAAAGTATAAACTATAAAGTAGCACCTTGGTCACATGCAACGGTGATTTTAGAGTGTGACAAGTGCAACTTTAAGGTAATACCATGCTCACATTTAGGCACATCTGGACCTAAGAACATTTCCTAGATATTGCAATTAGAGCATCCACAATGCAGAACGCTTATCTAGGCGCTTAGGAAAATAAGAAAAGTCTCGCAAAACTGAAAAACCACCGAAGCATCTACCGTCTCAGCGCGGGGCGCTAATTGAGGCGCTAGAAAACGTTTCCCTAGCGAATGGATAGGGCATAAATCGTCCCTAGCAGAAAAAAAGAAGCGGAGCGCTCGGCACAACAATAAGCAGCGACGCAACGAGTTTTCCAGGATCGACAGGGGTTAGCTTAATGGTTGACATCTTATAAGATTAACTTAATGACATCTGCTTGCATAACGCTCTTAATGCATTTTTTATGTTTGGTTATGTCTAAGCAAACAATGGACATAATAATTTAGCAAGAAGAAGCCTTTCTCAACTGTAGAGAGGAGTTGTTATCAGCAACCCTGATGGGCATAATGGTGACACAAAATTGTAACTGATGCTAGAGGATGAACAAACACAAATCTAATGTCAGCATAAGAACATACACATGACATAAACTTCAATGGAACACTACACGAATAAAGTTGGGCTACATGAGTTACATATGTTTCAATTTTATATCATTTTGGAATAGTTCGCAGAAGAATATTGTCAGAAAAATGGAAATGAGGTGTAGGATGAACAAACACAGATCTAATGCCAGCATAAGAACATACACATGACATAAACTTCAATGGAACACTACACGAATAAAGTTGGGCTACATGAGTTACATATGTTTCAATTTTATATCATTTTGGAATAGTTTGCAGAAGAATATCGTCATAAAAAGGAAATGAGGTGTAGATACCCTACATACACATGGATTGAACATAACATGCTTTATTTACTGAGAACAAACTTGAAACAAATACTTAAATGGTGTTTTTTTACGATTTAGAACTACATACTCTGTAGGGCCAATATCCTTGAGATCATGAAATTTTCTGGGATTAAAAGTGCAGGGATAAAAGTAATACAGTGGAGGCAAGGCAGACAACAATTGACATCTGAAATGCACGCAACCCCACACCCCAAGTAAAGTCATAATTATGGTTTCTTAGTGTAAATGAGCGATGAGATGAGAAAATTACAGTCCAATGGGGAAAGAAAAGGTGTATCACTTTCATGCATCGTTTTAGTTCATTATTAACTAAGTCGAAGCAAGTCTGCTGTAAAATCAAATGCTCAGTAAAGAACATTCCATGTATGATGCAATTCACATCACAGTTTGCACAAATGAACAAAGACATACAGCCCCCAGGCAATTCCAACAGTGCCGCTATCGTACAAACAGCCATTTCAACAATATCAACCAGGCATAAACACCTAATCGAACCACAATACCTCACTACTCCCAATTTAAGAACTTTCTTAATTGATCTCGTGAAACCGTTAACATAGCTCGGGATTTCCAAAAGAACACCACAGGAGACCATATCCAATTCATGAGAAGACAAAGCCACAGAGGCCTACTGTCCCCCTCGAGCTAAGAGTTGCTCAACCACTCCCCAAAAAAAAAAAACTGCCCGCGGCAACCAAATGCTCGTGCCCTACAGGGGCGGATCTAGATGGTGAGCCGGAAGACCCCGAATTTCTGGAGGCCAGTGGAGTTTAGCCAATCATGGGTGGGGAAAAAAATGATCGTACCTCGGAATCCGATGCCCGGAATCGCGGACGGGGTCGGGGCGGCGACGGCGGGGGTGTGCGGGCGGGGGCCGGAAGAGTGGCAGGGACGGCGGGGGCAGCTCGCTGGCGGAGGGAGGGGCAGGGCTCGGCGGGTGGGCGGCAGCTGTAGGTAGAGTCCGGCCCGGATTGGGGTAGGTCGGGTCAGGAGGAGTCGGGGGAGGAAGACGAAAGGGTATGGGACCACGGCGGAGAGGAAACCATGGGAGGGAGTTTGGCTTGGTTTATGAGGTGGATGGGGGAGCAGATTCGGTTAATTATGATGATTATTGCAAAGAAAATAAACGCTTTTTTTACCTGGTTTCTCATTTTCTTTGCAGATTAAAATTTCAGGAGTATTCAAAATTATTTGCAAGAGAAGTTATGGCTGGTATATCTGTCGAAGTTCGCAATCTATGTTTGTTGTGCGTCGTCCCGGAGCATGGCGGAGTACCAGCGGGCGGTTGTGGGGGCGAGGTCAGAGGTCGCCGGTGGCTTAGACGACAACGGGATCTGGCGGGAACGGCGATAAACAAGGGCACCCGCACCCATGGCCGAGCCCATGTCAGCCACCTAAAACACCGAGGAGGAAATCGATGACTCGAGGAAGGGTAGATCCCTGTTGGGCGGAAACGGCGGTGGAGCGGATGGGAGCATGGATGAACGGGGGAGGAGTTTGTGCCTCCCTACGGTGTGGTTGGTGGACGAAGGCACGAAGGAAATGAGAGGAGTGTTGAGCTTTGAGGGGTTCCAAGAAGAGGGTGAAGTCAATTGCGAGAGAAAAATAGGCAAGGAGCGGAAAAGGGGTGGGATAGGGCGTTTTTTTAACCATTTCATTGTCAGCGTTCTTTTTATAATATATAGACCGTTGCATATGCATGTGTCCGATGTGACCGCATCTTCATAATACAAGTCTTAAAAGGATCGAGAGTAAACTTGCGAGGAAAGTAAACTACCCTATAAGTGTTCATGTCGACATAATTTTTCCAAACAAAGATGAAAGATTTGTTTGGAAGATATATTTCATGGGATTTCTTGGCAAGGGAGGCCTTCAATTACACTAGATCAGACGGTTTAGGACGTCAAATCGTTGGGGGGAGATGTAGTTGGTCCAGACGATTGTCTTGAATGTTTGCTTCACAGTTGCTCTTTGTCTTGATATTATTGCGGATTTTACCAATGAATTTTTAGATGGGAAGGTTGATCTGAACAATGAAGTCATCTTTAACTACTAGCTTCAAAATATATTTTTTCCATATCAAGGACATGTTTAATTTGCAATCTGCAATGTAAAATGTAGTTAAGCACTGAAAGGGTACCAAGTGGCGCGCGGGATAATAAGTGCATGACGTAAGGACAGCACCAGGTCATACAAACCATATGTTTATTAGATGGATATATATATACAATTTGTCATATTTTTATCGAAAAAAATACCATTTGTCATAGGAATACGTCTCGAGACAAAACAACGGTGACATCGGCCCGACATGCACGATTGTTTGTGTGTTAGATTAAAGATGCATGCTTATAAGACTAGTCACAATGGAGAGTATCATATACTAGTATCATGCATATGATACTAGTCTATGTTACTAACACCACAATGGATAGTAACATATATGTGGTATCATATAATACAACATTAATTAGGTTGTAGACTCATATTGTATTGGAATCCGTTATGTTACGGTATCTACCTATGATACCACTATCACCTCTCACATCATTAATGCAGTGACACGTCAGTTTTTTTGTCAACATAACATGCGTGATACCACCTATGATACCCCCATTGTGGCTAGTCTAATATCGATATAGAGGCCATGCATGATGACGAGTGCCGGTAGGAAGCAGCCGAAAGTTTTCGTTTTTTCCGGGGTGCGTTCGTATCGCAGGCCAAAAGTCCAAAACCAAGGCCTCATCAGACCACGTGAGTGAGTAGGTGACGATGGAGTTAGGGATGGATGACGGATCGATGGATAGGAATGCGTTGGCTTGCACGTAACATCGGGTCACACCGTCATCGTTATCGTCATCCAAACGCCAGGATAATCTGTCCCGCCACGTCGATCGATCACGTCCGTCCACACGCCGACGGGATATCCGGCGGATGGATGCCGAGGTCACTACAGGAATGGGGATCTATGCCGACGGCTTTCTATCGGGGCCGTCGGCATAGGCCCCGACGAGGCCAGCCCGTCGACAAAGCCGTCGGCATAGGATATGTCGTCGGCATAGATTTGGCACAGGGGCTATGCCGACGGCTTTGCCCTCGGCATAGGTAAGTCGTAGGCATAGCTCTTTTCCCCTATTTTTCATCTAATATGGAATAATTCATATCTTTAAATCTATAAATTGAAATTTAACAAATAAAATGTCTAAATCGATTAGAAAAAATAGAGGAATCCAAATATGACATCCATTTCATCTTTTTTCATGTATATGACTTTTTGCAACATATTTGTGGTACTTTCTTGTTTAAAATTGGAAAATAATATTTATAATAATATTTTAAAAATTGTTTTTGGCAACAATGTTTGCCATACCAAGACACACCTATGTGTCAGATGTGGACACTTTATCACAAATCATGGCACGACGGCCATTTTGACCATTTTTTCAAAAAAATAAAAGAAAGTGAAAAATACTCATAGTACTATAAATTAAAGGGCAATGGGTATTTGAACCTTGAACCTCTCTCGTACAACCACGGAGGGAACCTTGTGCTAACCATCAAACCTACAGGTGCTTGCTGTTTACGTTGGAGACACGTCTCTATATGTTCGTTTTCCTCACATAGTACTATAAATTGGCAACTATATTTGTTTAAGCACATTTCCTTCTTGTACAGAACACGGACAGATTAAATTGGCAACAATATTTATACTCTGTTAGACAAATTCAATGTTTACAATATTTTTGCATACATAATTATTTATTGTGCTCGATACATATATTTGAAAATGTCCTAGATATGGTCATCAACATGCCATAGTTTGTGATAATGTGCCCATATTTGACATATAGGTGTGTCTTGTTATGACAAACAATGTTGCAGAACTGAGTTTTTCAAATTAGTTTTATAAATATCATTTGTTATTATTTAATTGTCAAAAATGACATTTTTTGTGAAGCAAGTACAACAAATATGATGGAAAATAGCACCCATCTAATTTCCACACAAAGTAGACCATATTCGATGGATAATCTGGAAATATTAGGAATTTTCTCGGTTTCTACCTAATTTCGCCTATTTAAATTACGTTATGCCTATTTTCCGAAAGTAATTCAATTTTGAACTACAAGTGTGTGATAGTTTGCTCTAATTTTTTTTTAAATAATTTTAAGGTACACAAGTAGTGAGTATTTCATAGAACCGTCGATAATTTTGAAAAATGTGACCTCTTTCAATGAATATGCATGGCGGTCATTTTGACCGTTTTTTAAAAAAAACCAAAGAATGTGAAAAAATACTCAAAAAATGAAATCCTTTGGCATGGAGTCCTAATATGTGTACTAGTTGATAGGAAAAATGATGAACTTGAGTTTTGACAAAGTCTACACAAAACTTCTTCACCAAAAGGTCAATCATCTATAAACATGTATAAGTTTCGAGTCAAATGTCCTAGATATGGTCATCAACATGCCATAGTTTGTGATAATGTGCCCATATTTGACATATAGGTGTGTCTTGTTATGACAAACAATGTTGCAGAACTGAGTTTTTTCAAATTAGTTTTATAAATATCATTTTTCATTATTTAATTGTCAAAAACGACATTTTTTGTGATGCAAGTACAACAAATATGGTGGAAAATGGCACCCATCTAATTTCCACACAAAGTAGACCATATTCGATGGATAATCTGGAAATATTCGGAATTTTCTCGGTTTCTACCTAATTTCGTCTATTTAAATTACTTTATGCCTATTTTCCGAAAATAATTCAATTTTGAACTACAAGTGTGTGATAGTTTGCTCTAATTTTTTTTAAAAAATCATTTTAAGGTACATAAGTAGTGACTATTTCACAGAACCGTCGATAATTTTGAAAAATGTGAACTCTTTCAATGAATATGCATGGCGGTCATTTTGACCGTTTTTTCAAAAAAACCAAAGAATGTGAAAAAATACTCAAAAAATGAAATCATTTGGCATGGAGTCCTAATATGTGTACTAGTTGCTGAGAAAAATTATAAAGTTGAGTTTTGACAAATTATTTCATGAATATTGGTTGATTCTTATTGGTTGAGAAAACACACAACAAATCGTGCTTTCTGATTGGCCAGGATAGAGTTCACATGGATCACGCTTCAGATCCGTTGGATCCACTAAATCCAACGGCTCAAATCTCCCCTGTAGATGGGAGGGCATGGATTGGTGACGTGTCTCTTTTCTTATCCAGTGGGGAGACGAATGTTTGTTTTCCTTCTTTCTTTTTATTTCCTTCCTTCCTCCTTATCCTCTCCAGTCTCCACGGGAACCACACATCCGCATGCTTATCTCCTCTCCACGCGCCTCTTGGTCTGCAGGTCTCCGCCACGCGCATCCAACGCCGCCGCCGTGCAGGGGCGCCCGCCGCCGCCGTTCCGTGCTGCCCTCCCGGAACCGGCACCGTGTGCTGTGCGCCACCACCAGAGCGGACGCTGGTGAGGGCGTCGAAGGCGAGGGCGTCAAAGGCGCGCGGAGCTGTTCGCGCCGGCTGAGCAGGACCGCTTGCGGGCGCACCGCGGCGCCGGACCGGCGGAACAGCTCGCCGCCCCCGGAGCCGAGGAGGAGCGCGAGCTCCGCGTCAGCGACCACGGCGAGGTAGTAGCCGCCGCTGCAGGGCTCGGGGGAGGACGGCGACGCGTACCTGGCGTCGGAGGTGTCCCAGTGGACTGCCACGACGGTGCCGCCGTCCGTGACGAACGACCGGCTCCCGCGCCTCTTGGTCTGCAGGTGCATCTTCTGGTTCGCCGCGGCCGGCATCACTGGGGACCGGCGCGGCGTGGCAGCCGTCGTCCCCGCGCCGTTGCCCGGAACCGAAGCCGAGCCAGGAGCAGCACTACGTCTTCGTCGACGAGCTCAAACGCGCCGCCGTCCTCGTCGCGTCGGACGCCGAGGCGACCTAGGAGCACGCCGCCGTCCTCGTCGCGTCGGACGCCGAGGCGACCCAGGAGCACGCCGCCGTCTCGACCGCGCCACCGTCTTCGTCGACCAGGAGCACGCCGCCGCTGTCTCCGACCTATTTGTCCCCAACCGCGGCCCGTCCCCAGCCCGTCCCCGCGAGGGACGGCGTTTTTTTTTTTGCTGTGTGGCAAGCTGAGCCGACGGCTTTGCCGTCGGCATAGTTGCTGTCAGCGCCGTCGGCCGCCATGGCCCCACCTTCCGTATGCCGACGAAATGTATGCCGACGGTCCCTTTTTGGCCGTCGGCACAGCCTATGCCCACGGTTTTGATCTATGCCGACGGCCAGGTGCCCTGTGCCTACGGGCACCTATCCCGACGACACTGTGCCGACGGGGGCCGTCGGCATAGGGCTGTACCGACGGCTTAGTGGCCTGTGCCGACGGCAGACGGCCGTCGGCATAGCCGGCTGTTCCTGTAGTGGGTTGCGTTTGCCACAAGGCTCACCGTCCACAAATTAACGGCAAAGCCAGTACTCCCTTTCTCGGCTGAATTCATGGCTCCGCTTCCCTTTTTTCTCTTGCGCCAAGGAGGAACTGCATGCACATGGTCCCCGGTTTTGGCTTTTGACTGTTATAACCGTCTCCCACTGGCCCGTGCGCAGGAACACGTGGAGGAGCCAACGGCCTGGGCACATGGTTCCGTAGGCAGATCCGAGGAGCGGCACGCCACGGGTTCCGTTTCCTTCTGTTTTCCCGGCTTCCCGCTGAAATGTACTGTAAAAGGAAGAAAAAATCGGCTTCACATGTTCTTCATTCTGGCACACAAGCTCCTTCCCTCGGGAACATCGTGCTCTACAACGCGGTTAACACGCCATCTGCTCTGCTGCCGCATCATCCGAGTTCCAAGAACCACGCCTTCAGAATACTACCCTGTCAAATACTAAAAAATAACGAAGCCCAAATTCAAGTTCAAGCACACGGTGGGTCGTCCAAGGGCAGAGATATATACCCACATTATCATCATTCTTCCATGCCATGGATTTCATACGGGTTTCATGCACTGGCGGATCCAGAGGGTGGGCCGGGTGGGCCGTGGCCCACCCAGAAATCTGTGAATTTTTTCCTTACCCCCGCATATGTAGCCCAGATTTAGTGCAGCGCTTGTCGTTTTCTCCAATTCCAATCGCTAGTTGACCAGTTCAAACAACGTACGAGGCAGGCAGGGAGCAGGCAAGCCGAACCGTCTCCTCGCAGTCTGGCTCCTCTGTTCGACTCGCCATGGAAAAAACCTGGCTGCCGAACCCAGCAGCCTGCTCGTGGCTGGCTCCTCCGCTCGGCCACTGTCGCCGGCTGCCGGAGGCCCGAGCAGAGCATCCACATGCCTAGATTTGGTCGACCTGCTAGTGATTGGATTTGCCCCAGACCGTAGGTGAATAGGAAATATATCAATATTAATTGAAGGGTGAACTTCACTTTTTACCCCCTAATTACCAATAACCAGTGTAGTGAATCGTTTGGATTACCTATTTTACAAAACTTACACACTCTTTTTCTCATGCATGCCTGTTGGGACGAGTGTGGGTGGTGATTGAGATTTGAAAATATCAGGAAATAACGAGGAATTGAACATATGGTGAAGTGAAGTCTGCATACGATTGTCCATGACGGCCTCCAATATTTACATGTTTTGTCGCACCACGTAGGCCTAACATACAGGTCTATTCTAACAATATATGTCAAATATTAAAATGGGGTTTACCATGTTCAAAAGTGCATATGATGTTAGTAGGCCTAACATCAACTCGGCAGCCACCGTGCTGCCTGACCCGATGATACGTGCATGTCCGATTAATTCAGGAGTGCGACATTGAAGTTTTAGCATTGTAGCGCATGGTTTCAAATTTTAGTTTCAAAAAAAAAAAAAAATCGGCCACTACTGAAATTGTGTATCACTGTTGAAATCACTGAAATTGTGTATCACTGAAATCACCGCATGGTTTCAGAAAAATTTCGGTCACTACGGTCGACGATGGTAGTTTGGAGGTTTGCACCGAAACGGTGGCTTTCGCTGGATACATCGCCTTGATTAATATATTGTTTATTTGGCAATTTTTAATCGTGTTGCAATTTTTTTAGCGTGCCCACCCTTGGATTTTTTCCTGCGTCCGCCACTGGTTTCATGCCTACCAATGTAGTCCCTTCGTTTTTTAATATAAGATGTTTATTTTAGGTGTTCTACATGTTGTCTACATACGTACGTACTAAAATGATTGAACATGCACACTAATACATTTGTATACATGTGCATGTGGACAAATGATAGAACATCTTATATTAAAAAACAGAGGGGGTACATGGCTACATGCTGCATAGAAATCTCTTCTGTTCGGTTTGGCTACTGCTACTCTAGTTGCCAACTTTGTCGACGAGGATAGCTACCAATTGTGTTGGATTTGTTCGAGATAGAGTTTGTAGTACTAACTCTGTTTCTCAAAATAAGACATGTATTTTTTCTGACAATTCAATCAATATTATCTTTGACTCAAGTTATAGTTAAAGCTATTGACAGTTATAAGATTATGTAGATGTAGTATGAAACTATATTTCATTATGTATTTAATGATACCGATCGATTTGCCGTGAAGATGTTAATAGTTTTCTCTAGCTATAAACTTAGTCAATTCTTACATATTTTTACTTTGATCAAATTTATATGTCTTCTTTTTGAAATACGGAGTGAGTACCACCCACCCCGGTGAGGTGTGCTCCCACCACTCCTTCTAGACTCATATATAGAGAACTTGATGGAAACAATTTGGTATCAACATGTTCTTTCCTACTTTGTATAGTTGACGGCGGTTGGCTCATTTATTCAAAACTTCTTTGTTTCAACCCAGATAGGTGAGGTCACACACATCTGCCCAGCATAACAGAAGCGACCTTCTTTCAAATTCTCCTGCTTCTTATGTCTCCTTTTCATCACCACTCGTCGCCCAATCCCCCTTCTATGGTCTTTGAATACCATCATGAGCCATCATGGTTCAAAATTCAAACCCAACAACGAGGATCTTCGTTAATGACAAAGCTCGTTGTATCTTTGAGAGTGAAACTTGATATATTAGCCCACCAAGGTTCATTATGTCTATAAACCATGGGCCTATCACGTAGTTGTGTACCTACATCGTTTCTAGTCCATAACTGGAAAATAAAAAACATGGTGGATTACTTTAACATACAACTGCAAGTTACGTCTCACCTGCTTTTTATGTGTGCAGACGAGCGTCTAGCTAGTGACAGAAAAAGTAGGACAGTAACATTAAGTTCTTAATTAAAAGGTGGAGACACTTGATTGAAACCCATTTATAGCTTGTTTGGTAGATATGTATCAAAAGGGATTAATACCGGCCTATCCAAAAAAATCGAGAAATCCCAAATATTTCATTTGGTAGGTGGGCATTAGACTAGCCATAGTGGGGGTATCATATGTAGTATTATGTATGTCATGTTGGCAAAAATCTGATGTGACATAACAATAATGAGGAAAGAGATGATAGTGGTATCTACCTATGTTACAGTATCATCACACATAAAACAAAGAAATTTTAATAGCATGTAAATCTTGTACACATATTTGTATTGAGATTCTACAAATCAATAAATAAAGTGTGGCTATGATACTACTATATGATATTATGCATTATAGGGGTAGTATCGTATACAAGTATCATATGCATGATACCAATCTATGATACTCTCCACTATGGCTAGTCTTAGACCATGTTGAACCACAATAACCTCCCCAAAATCCGAGATGCTACTATTTCAGTAAATGTCCAATTAATCCACTATCATGACCTACTAGTGTTTCTCTAGGAATTGAGATGGAATAATGTCAAAACTAAAAAGGAATTGAGATAGAAGAGGAGTATTGGACGAAGGCTGAAGTTTCACCAAATCCTGTCGAGATTATCCCCTACAGTCCATGCTAATACACTGGTGACAAATCAGGAGTTAGAAATCACTTGAGATGTACACAAAGTTATACCCGATTCGTTCGTAAAAACAATATGTACATTTTTAGTCAAAATTCAACGTATTATAAGTTCGGGCAATCTTATAGACAACACTATGAACATTCCAAATACAAAATCAATGTACGTATATACACCAAGAATTTATTTTCATAGTATATTTAGTTTATAGTATAAATATTCATAGTTTTATCTATAAATTAGTCAAACTCACGCGCGATGATGACTAATGACTACAAATATAGGTCTTGTTTGTAAGATTGGAGATCAGATGTTTAATTTCAGAAGACATATTCCGTCAACTTGATGTTCAATTTCTCTCCGGTCGAGAATAGGCATCGTCGTCTCCAAACAGCTCACTCTCGTCGTCTCGTTCGCCGCTCGTGTCGTACTCATCACTTTCCCAAATTCCTCGAGAAACTCCACGTCGGCGTCCGATTCGGCACCGCCGGCGGCTCCATTTTCTTCCCCCGAAAATAACAACCACCACCGCCGATTCGCCCATCGCCCTCTTCCTCGTCGTCAAGGCATTCCACCGGCGGGAGCGGCGTGTGAATTTCAGCCCTAGCTCGCCGATCCTCGTTTCCTTCTCCGGTCCAGGGCTCGTCTGCGGCGCGGATCCCGCCGATGGCGGAGAACGGCGCGGCGGAGGCGCCCAAGATGAAGGAGCTGCGCCACCTGCTCGAGGACGACGAAGACGATGAGCTCGACGCCGACCAAGGTCCGCCCTCTTCCCTACCCATGCCTCTTGTCGCGTGCGTTGGTAGATCTACGCGCCAGCCCTACCATGTGTAGATCTCGCTCCGCGTTCTAAATAGATTTACTTATCGCGATTTGTTTGTATACGAGGAGTTGGAGAATTAGGGTTCATCCATACTGGCTTTATTAATGACATACTCTCCTTTCCCTGGCATGACATTAGAGGATTGTTGTTTTGCTGGCATAACATTAGTAACCAAACCATTAATCCGAGCCTTTCTCGCCCCTTGCACAGAGACTGCAGGTGCTGATTTGGTGTGGGAAGCTTCCTCCTCTGACGGACCGTCTGCGAAGAGTCCAGAGCACGAGCGAGGAGGGGATAGCACGGAGTGCTCCAGCTCGTTTGCGGACTCTCTTTGTGAGACTGGTGACGAGGCAGACTTTGGTGACCTGGAAGTGAATTCTCCCTTTTCAGTTCATGCTGATGGTGGCCAAGCCTCGGCGCTGCCCAAGTGAGTCTGTTATCAGTTCCTTGTATGCACTGAATGATACTGGATGGATCATTACTCAATCCTGTTTCCTGATCTTCTGATTGTATTGTTTGAGAAAGAAAGAAACCAGCAGAATACACTTTTAGACAGTTAGGCACTGATATTATGCACTTGGGTTTCCCTATCTGGCATCCGAAAAGGTAGGTTGTAGTAGATTTTTGACTAGTGGCGGAGCCTACCAAACTTAAGAGGTTGTAGCTATGCATATATGAGTCTATGCACTTTGCCGTCAGCTTCTGGGTGCTGTCATGGCAGCCTGGTTGGCGTACGCAAGAGGGTGCATGAGGTTAGGGACAGAGAGAAGGAGATAAGTAAACTGGCTTCCTTATTATGGCTTTCCATAAACAATAGTAGTGCATAGCTTATCCATTTAGCGGGTGACTGTATCTAGTTTATCTGTCCAAATTAGCAATAGATTGGATCCAAATATAACTGAAATGAGATTTCCTAAATTACAGGAAGCCTCTTAGACTCTATGGTTGAGCTTGGCCCACGTTTTGTATATGGAATCTGCGCATAACATCTCCTCGTCGTTGCGGAACAGCTTGGTCTCAATCTATACTACGGATAATCGTCCTTGAATGCCCACATCACATAAGATGTGCCATATTCATTCAATGGTATCTTTATAATAACACTCGAAACACCACGAGGTTACACGCCATAAGTTAGTGCATAGAAGTTTGTTCCCCATTGCAACTGTCCTGCCATGATTAATATGAGGTAGTGCTGGACTTCTTTAGCAAGTCGTCATGGAACATGGGACACATCATGGAACCATGCGCTAACATGAGCAAGCAATAGGTGGTAATACTCATACCAACCATTTCAATGAGCGGGCGTGGTTGTGGGCCTAATTTTGCTCTTGGCATGGCCACAGAAGGAAGTTATACTGATGTAGAAGCAGGATGCGATAATTTGGGCATACTTATAGAATCTGTTAACTGCAACTATCGTGAAAATTCATGCCCTATGCTACCAATTTGTGCATGAACATAACTAACCGGACAACTGGTAGGCAACATATGTTGCGTTTCTTTGTCAAATTTCTCAATTCAATAGAAGCGAGGTGCATATGGTGCATGCATATGCAACACATGCACTATAGTGTTGATCCATTCGGCATATTTAATGAATTTTGTATTCCTATGCTCCTATGTAAAATGCCACTTTTAATCCTGAACTTTGGCACGAATTCTCTTTTGGACCTATACCTTAACAAGAAGCAAGCTAGAACTACCAGTATCAGACACGTGACCCCCTTTCATGCCTCGGGTTTCATGTGATTTTATTGTGGTTTTCAGTTAAACTGTCGCTCTACAATTTAGCTTTTATGTGATTTTTTCGGGCATAGGCTGTGATTTGTCAAGAAAATAAGGACAGCCCGAAAAAGATACTTCGAGACACAACTCAAGTGCATGATCTCTAGTTATGTCTTGATGCTTCTATAGTTGTTCCTTGTTTGTAAAATGTTACCAAATGTGTGGCGGAACACGTGGACTGAATTGTACGCCAACATCTTCAGCGTCTAGCTACACGCCTACACCCACAATATTAGTAACTGGAATACCCCTGGTTAGGTATCTCCGAGTTTACTTTAAAACTCAAGATGCAATTCATTCGAGGTAAACGTTAATTCACATATACATTTTATAACATCAACCATCAAGCTCAATAATAAGTGAAGGCGCTGGTTGTCTTCTATGGGCATTGCATTCTCATAGGAATTATCATCAATAAGCACAGCAAATTTGAGTTACTCTGGTCTGTGCTTCAAAGTTCTAGCTGACTTGTCATTTTCTATGGGTGTTGCACTCTCAGTTTGTGTTTTCATATAGAAGAGTAATGTTTACTCTGATGTGCTTTCATTTTGTGTAATTTCTTCACCTGTAAATTGTCTTTCAGAAAGAAGAAGGTAACTGCTGAGTGGAGGAATGCCGTCCGCCCAATGCTGTGGAGATGTGAGTGGTTAGAGCTGCGCATGAAGGATCTTTTGTCTCAAGTATCGAAGTATGATAGCCAGCTTGCTCTCATAAAGCAGGAAAAAGAATTGCAGCGGGCAATAAGCAATACCGAATCAGGGAAGAGCTACAGAGGCCATGAAAATATTAACATGGAGAGGAGAAAGCGGAAAAGACATGAAGACACTGTGGACACTTCATTGTACCTAAAGAAGCACCAAATATTGTCATACTTCTTTGGTTCGTTATGTATTTATTTTCTGTTTTTAGGGATAGTGTATCACTTTATCCCATGGTTGTCTATGTTTTGCGCCCGGATGCTACTGGACATAATAACTTTATTCTTGTCTTTTGCAGATAAACGAAACAAGTTAGCTGAAACAGGTGGCCTCATAATTGAAGATGATAGTCAGGGTCCAGGTATGGATGTGGTGATTATCTGCAAACTCTTTGGTGAAGTTAGTTATTTACCATCTAGCAAAATTCTACATTAAGTCGAGTTTCCATGTTAACGGAGAGAAAATGCTTGCTTATATCAGGGAACCTGCATTTGTTTTGTAGTCACATGCCAGCAGTTAATTAGTCGATCCGTAGGCTAAAGCTGGAGTCTGTCACGAGTTATGACTGTTTGAAAATTTTCAGTGCTCTGCGACCAGCAAACATCTGTGAAACTCATTTTGTTAGGTGTGTGTTCACTGAAAGAAGACAGGGCCTACTGGCACCTTGTTGACCTACTTGGTAAACATCTTCAGGGCATCGTGTTAGTGAATGCTTTCATTTCACCAAAATAGCTGTCCTGATCGTATATAAAGTAGCCAAGTAAATAATTTATATGACCATATCTTGGTGTGTGTTTCCTGCATCTACCTTATCCATAAATCTTTGAGTTAGTGTTAACTGTCAACATCCTATTGTCTGACGAATCAGTTAAGTGCAATACAGCCATTTAAGGATTATTACGTTTTCAGTGTAGAAAATAAAAAATCAATCCTCTGGATTTTAAGTAATTCTTTCATTGCAAGTGCTATCTATTTAATTGATTTAGTTCTAATGCAGTTGGGGATGATCCTAAAGGTCTGCTTGATATTGTTGGTTTGCCTGCGGCCAAGGAATATGATATGGCATCCAAGCAATTCATGTTACAGAAAATTCTCTTGAAAATTGGTGGTATCCAGTCTCGAGTTCATCGTCTACAAGAGCGTCTCAGCAAGGCTTGCTCCAAACAAGCAAAGCAAGCATTCATGGATCATGCCGAGGAGGTCAATGTGGCTGAGAAAAGGCAAAGGATACAAAAACGTTCATTCTCTCCTACGGATGATCGATATGCTAAACCACAGAAAAAGAAGAAGCTAAACATTTTGTTGGAGCAGGAGGATAGGCTAGCTCTTTCAGTAAAACCCACATTGTCTGAGAGGGCAACTGCTTGTATAAAAGAAGAACCACACTGGAATAGTGAAGAAAAAGCTGCAGAGAGGAGCCAGGCACATAAGAAAGCCATCACAGTGGACCTACTCCTAGGCGGTGAAAGTTCCTTACCTAATGGTGATTTGGGAGATTTGTGCAAAGAAGTAAGTTCCTTACTCTTTGTTCCTTAACATATATTTCTTCTTTGTTTTGCTGCTTCGATCTTGTTCACGTGTAATTCTGGTTAGATAGCACAACCTACAACTATGCTATATTTCTTTGGCAGCTACCAACTATGTTGATTGTCAGATAATTTCGCTTATGTCATATGCGTCGTTTTCTTTCCTATAATCATCTGATTCATCTCAGTTATTGGGACCCTTTTATTTGTTCGTCCCCTTTCTTCAAAAGTTAGCTCCTTGGGTAATACTTTCTTATGGGCATTTAGTTTATACTGTTGCTCTTTCTTTTCACAGAATGCTGATGATATCCTCATAGACAACCGAGGAGCCGAGGAACGGTACCAGCCATTTGAGAGTGTCAAGCATCCACTGGAGAAACCACCTGTGCTAACTGAGGACATTGCTAAAACTGCTCCATCGAAAGCTGGGAGTACCTCTGAACCAGCCGATGCTGAGAAAATTTCCGTTCCACCGATTAAGCAAGAACAACTTCCTGCAAAACCGCCAGCTTTGATGCTCGTCTACACTGGAAAGAAATGGAGAAGGCAACCCAGGCCGGAAGATACGGGATCCGCAGCTGCATCCAAGAACCACAGCAAAGAGGCCTCTGAGACGCCCACTGCAAAACAGAAAGCTCAGACCACACCCGACGCTGAGAACGAGAACGCTGGCTCAAAGAAGCAGAAAACCATGGACACTCGGTCTTCTTCGAGGAAGTTGAACTCTGGGAGCTCACCCTCAGCTGCAAAGACGCCGAAAACCGGGAACCCGTCCTCAGCCGTGAAGACGCCGAAAACCGGGAACCCGTCCTCAGCCGTGAAGACTCCCAAAACCGGGAACTCATCCTCCGATGGAAATAAGGGGGCAGGTGGAAACTCTTCCGCAGCAGCAAAGAAGCCAAGAACGGGAAACTCACCCCTAGGCGGAAAGAAGCAGGCAGCCGGAAACTCGTCCGCAGCACCTGCAGCGAGGAAGGAGATGGGTGGAAACATTCCCCCCACCAATATGAGGATCGAGAAGGCCATCTTGGTGGAGGTGAACAGCAGGAGGAGCCAGAGGGCCCGGAAGCCCAAGGTTTACTGAAGCAGACCGGGTATTATCCTGGGTAGTGTAATGTAATTATAAGAAATGTGTCTTGTCTATTGATCTATCCCTTCTGTCTCGCTGAAGTTGTGAGCTACATATACGGCTGCATGTGAAGTGATTTAGTGTAGATATCCCTAGCCCTCTTAGTTTGGGTCACCCGACTGAACATATGGTACTATGTATAGTTGTGATCTTGTGATGCAAATATGCTTTGCATTTGGGGTCTATCTGCTGCATTGTTTGTTCAGTTGTTTGAGTCAGGCTGGACTTCCAGCCTTGTATTACAGGTATAAAATTACTGTGCCCCCTGATTGGTTGTGGTGAATCAAATCAAATCAAATCAAATGTGTTCCAAAGTAGGCTTATTGGCGTGAGCGAGCGCGCGCTCATTCTGTTTGTCTTGCCCGAACTGCGGACGTGCACACACAGCTACACTCACTTGGCTCAGACAGTCCCATTCGGGCAGCAACACTCCGCTCCTCTAGTCCACTGCCGCAGCAGACGGTGGCCTCCTTGCCGGCGCGAACACCCTCTCCGGAGCAGGAACGGCGATGATCTCTGGTACCCACCCCTTCCTTCTCCCCACGCACCTCTCTCCCTCCCTCCCTCGCTCGTGGGGTTTGGATTTTCCTTCCCTGCTCCCCACATGTCCACTGGCCATGCACGCATTGCGTTCGACACATTGCCTCCCCGCGCGGGGAACTGCTGTTCCGCCGTGATTGTTGGCGCATTTAGCCGAGGGACAGCAGGATTCGCTGATGCCGTTGCCTGGCTAGCTCTTCTTTGCAGGACCGATGGCACCGGAGACGCAGCAGAATTTTCAGCCACCGCAGCCGTCTTGGTCATCCCTCCCGCTGGACCTGGCCGGCCTGGTGCTCCGCCTGCTCCCCGCGTACGCTGACCGCGCCCGCTTCGCCGCGTGTGCCCACAGTGGCGCGCCGCCGCGAGCAGCTGGTACAGCCCTCGGCACTGCCCCTGCTCGCGCTCCCAGACGGCACCTTCTACAGCCTGCCCTACAGCGAGCCCTTCCGCTTCCCGGGCTGCGGCTTCGCCGGGTACAAGAGCGCCTGCGGAAGCTGGCTCGTCTTCCCGCGCGGCGACGGGTGCTTCTTGGTCAACCCCTTCTCCAGGGCCACCGTGACGCTCCCTTCTCTGTCGAGCGTCCGGCTCCGGCCACCAAATACAGTCGCTAAATGGTCAGGCGAGGGAGAGGGGAAACACCCCGATCCTTACTGCACATGGATGCATATCAAGGACTCAGATAAGCTGCACATGATCAAGCTAATCCTGTGCTCTCCAGGCCTCGTGGCTGCACTGGTCGGTGTTGGGTACACCAGCCAGATTCTAGTGTGCCAGCCAGGGGCCTTGTCGTGGTCGGTACGCGCAACCGATCGTTGTAAGGATTATCAAGACATGGCATTCTACCAGGGCAAGCTCTACGTCCTTGACGATGACGAGAACCTCCTTGTGATGAACATAAGCAGCAGCGACCAACGCACCGGCGATCCACAGGTATCTCGCATTGGAAGGGTCATCAAAGACACGGGTGATCGCTGCTTCAAGGGTTGCAGGTTGTACTACAGTGTGTTTGAAGACACCTCTAAGCCCCACTCCATGCCCATCAAGAAACTCTATCTGGTTGAATCCAGTGGCGGAGCTGGGATCACCGGCAAGTGATGTCAACGGTACTAGTGTTGTCATTATCCAGTAATTGTAGGGTCAAATTGGGTGTACTTCTAGCTAATATTATAGTGCTTACCAAACTTTTGTGATGTCGCTTGACCACATATAATACAAGCAGCTCCGCCACTGGTTGAATCGCGTGGCGCTTTGCTGATGGTACGCAGGAAGATTTGGTGCCGGATTCCTACTCCTAGGCATGGAACGTCCGAAAAAATTGTTGCTGGACAGAGCGCGTTTGAGGTATTCGAGGCTGACTTTGAGCATTCGCGGTGGATCAAGGTGTCGACCGTGGGGGATGACCAGGTTCTGTTCCTAGGGCGAAGGTGCTCCAGGGCTGTGTCCGTGTCTCAGTACGGGATGTTGGGCAACCGCATCTTCTTCTTGGATGATGATGATGAGTATCGCGCGGACTACTTCTACGATGAGGAGAACACATCTTGCTGCGCCTATGACATGGGACCCGGCGACATCTCTTACCCTTACCCAATGATTTCCTGGAAGCACGAGACGCGTCTCGCAGCATGGCTCTTCCCTCAGGACTGAAGTCAAGGTGCTGTCCTGTTGGTTGCTTGTTGCTAAGCCAGCTGCTCCCAGGTTATCTGATCATGCTATAGATGTAGTTGTTCAGTGGTTATTTTGTTAGCTGCGAAGTCAAGGTGCTGTCCTGTTCGTTGCTTGTTGCTAAGCAAGCTGCTCCCAGGTTATCTGACCATGCTATAAATGTAGTTATTCAGTGGGTTTTTTGCAAGCTCCTCACAGGTTATCTATCTGACTGTGGCATGTATGGCGGTTTGATATTGTCTTGGGTGGTCCATGCAAGCTGCGAAATGTGTTACTGCTATTTAGCTTGCTTACTCTGTTAGTTCCCATGTAACAGTAATAGTCTGAACTTGTTATGGTGGTTACGACGAGAGCTGTCAACTGCGTCGGTTTTTAACTAGTACTGGGGTTGTGGTTTGGTTGCTGTGCCTATGGAAGATCTTAAAATGCATCTATGTGAATGTTCGGCATGGTGGTCTCTTTTGTTTTGGAAGGGTAGATTTATTGGTGCTCATGTTGCTATCTTTTATTTTGGCAATCTTGTGACAAACCTTGTGCGCTTGTTTGATTGGATTTGACATTCAGCTTGTCATGCTTGGGAAGTATTTTATCTGTACAATCATATGCACTGTTTTATCTAAAAATCATACCCACTATTTGGTGCTATACAAGAAGCTGAATTTGTGGTGAGCCCCATGTTAGCAACAAGTGTATTACATTGGTATTAAGAATGTGATTTATTCGTCATTTAAATCTTGTCATGCTACGAACATCACTATTAGTGCAGAACGTGCACAATCTATACCTAATAATAAAAGCATTAAGGCTTCTTCTCGTACGTCGTTCAAAATACCCCTAAAGTTCGCACAAATTACCCACCACTGCCACACATAAGTCACATACCGGTTCGATTATTTCTTTGCTGACCTGAGGCTCACGGAGTCACGGACCCCCTCCTTACTCTCGAATAGTCTGCTTTCCCCAACTCACTGAATGTCTGAATCGAAGCCGACGACGAGCGCTCCGTTCTTTCCCTCCGTTGCCAGGAAACATCCCCGCCTTCTGACTCCCGTGCTCCTCGCCGCCGGGAACGCTCAGCACGCTGCCGCCGCACCAGAATCCACCCGCCGGGCGACCTGGAGTCCAGCCCCAAGGCCACCCGCCTCTGCGGCTCTGCCGCCCCCCGTGCTCCAGGTGACACCGCTCCAATCTGCGTCCGCCACCGGGACGAGAACCGCCACCGAGTCCCTGCGTCTAGGCTCCCACGCCGCAGAGGTTCGCCTGCTCCGGTGGCCTTCTCTTCGTCGAGCCGCGAAGGTCAAAGATGGGCTGCCGCTGTGTGTGCCAACGTAGTAGACAACGTCTGCGCCTGACAAATATGAGTCGCGGGCTCGCGGCACAGCGCGCGGGCAGGCGACAGCAACACGCTTGCACTTTGCATCTCTCTCAGTCTCTCACTGAAGAGTGCTGCAACACGTAGCACATTATCTGTTGATTACCCTATCATCTGAAGCCGTGGAGAGGTTTGACCGGCACGTATCGCAGAGTGCGTGTGATCCAACAATGGTATCAGGGTGCTTGGCTAACTAGCTACCCTTTGTAGACAGTAATTTTTGGTATATACAGGATGATGTTCTTGGAGGGATACGATTATCAACGAGTGTCGCATCAATGACACAAACAAGTATGTATACTTCTTCCTGCATGATAATAGTATCTCTGAAAATTCAGCAGCACAACGCAAATAAACTTAAGAATATATTTTTCCGCAATGGCCTCTTTGATTCGCTGCCAAATATCTCCAGAATAATGACCCACAAATAAATATAGCATTATGTAAGGGACAAAATCCATACCTAAAAACATTTAGCTAGGGAATTAGTGTTTAAATCGTTCCATTGACTAAAAGATATTCAGTAAAACTTAACCCGTAGCAACGCACGGGCACTTTTGCTAGTTCATATATAATACTTCAACCAGTAAAAAAAAAGAGAGCTCGGATTGCAGGGAAGCAGCAGACGAAGGACTCGTATGAAGACATTTCAAAACAATGTAAGTAGTATTACTTTTATTGATGCATAAGGATACATGATGGCACAGCCATAAATAGCATCTATTTCCCAATTAGTATTATCGGCGAAATGGATTCGGCTCCATGCCAAGGCTCTCAAGCAAAAATTGTCTCATGACGTATGTCGCATACATCATCCCTAGGAGAGCAGGAGGCATGAAAACGCTGAAAAGCAGGGATTTCCAGAGGCCAAACTCGCTGTAGACATCGCGGACAAAGACAAAATACATAACCACACCTGCTGTGATCATCAGAAACTACGAAAAAAGTAAGATAGAATTAGACAATAGAAATAACTAAAACTCAGAAATGCCAGTCAAGACGATGGAGGCCCAGGTATGGTGGCTATCTTAATCCACCGATGAAATTGACAATGAGGAAACATGAATTTATTTTATAATGAGGAAACATGGATATAGCAGCCCAGATATTTGGCTTGTTAAGGTTTTTCGGGTGCATGGTTCCCCCTCGATCTTGTTGTGGAATCTAGAATCAGATCTAAAATACGTCGAGTTGGGCGCGGTTTAATCTATCCAAAATTACTGGAAGCAACAGATTTTAGCAGCGAAGAACAATCCGTGAACGTACAAGCCAAAGCTGCAGTGTTTTCATATTTATCAAATCCGTGATCGCAAAAGGCACTGCTGAAAGTAATAGATATATAGTTCATGCATGCATGGATTGAAGAAACGGAATCTTCTTACAATGGCGTACTCGATTAGAAGAAGCAGCCCATAGCTGCAGTGCGGGTTCGTCCTCGTAGTATCAGCCGGCTTCATGGCTCTCGGAGTCGGAGGACTCACTCGCCGGCGCCGCATTTGGAGCAGAGCACGGGGAGGAGAAACCCTAGAAGCAAGGAAGGGGTCGGGGGTAGGGAGAATTATTGAATGGATAATTAAACACCTTCCAAAGTATATTTCACGTAATTACTGATGCGATGTGCTACCTGAGCCACGCTTTGGGTGCGGTGGATTTCGATAGCACAAAGTAAATTTAAAAATACCCGCAACTTCTTTTTATAAAAAGTTAATCTGTACCACGCTAATGCAAACGTAGAGTGATGGGATGTCTCCATCCATATCTAAATATAAGATATTTTAGACTTTTTTCAAATTCACATGTATCTACATGCATCTAGTCAACATGTAAAATTCTTAAAACGTCTTCTATTTAGAAAAGGAGGGAGTAGTTGTGGTTTGCACGTTGGAGCATTTGGTGCATGTCTGCTCTGCTGGGATCCAAATATGTATATGCCCTTCAGGCCTTCAACTCACATTTGCACGTGTGAGCATATTTTGGGCAAATGTCTCTATACAATTTTTTATTGAAAAGAAAGGTTTTATCGCACAAGGGGTGACCATGGCACACTATCTACATGATCATACCAAATGATATGGCCATTTACAAAGCTCATGTTACTACCAATACCAAGGAAAAATCCCTCGTGATTGATTTCTATTGAGAAAAAAAATACTTCTTGGTCCTGCCACAAATATATAAGCATACATTCCATCATAATCCGACCTAAAATTAAATTAAATAAAAAACATAGTACAGCCCAAACACTGCCAAACGAATGTCGAACCAAAAACCCTCCCAAATCCTCCCTAGCCCTACCCTATAGCTCCCTACCGCATGATTTTGTCGTCTAAATCAAATAAAACATCACACAATCTTCTGCCCGAACCCAAATTACAGGTTGCAAACCCTAATATGATCCAAAATCCATGAACCAAAATTTGCTAGATTGGGCCATACCATACTAGGGCGGTGGAGCTCCTTCAGGCAACCGACGAGGAGCCATCCCAGCGGAGCCGACGCAGCCAACGTGGATCAGACCAATATGGACTTTGCAGAACCGCCTAATTAAAATTTGAGACATGGATGTGTATTCTGAAAGATTTAGTGTCTACTTGACGCTTCAGAAAAACAATTAAGATCACCAATGCATTTTTTCCTTTTTCTTTTAATTAGAACCATATCTCGTAGCATACCTGTACAACGGCAAAGCCAAATCTAAAGTAGGTGACGCCCTTTCGGCAATGTCTGTTGTGCAGACGTGAGCAAGACATACAAGACGCCGAAAGGCGGAACACACAACACACAGCCAACACTGGCCACGTGAATGGCTTACGGGGCAGGCCGTCGCAGTCTAGGCCCCAGAGTAGTTCCACCAGCTAAAAATTCAATGATCTAAAAAAATGCTAAAAATCCAATGAAGTTGTATTATTTTTTACTTTCTTAAAAAAAACATACTCCCTCCGATCCATATTAGTGGGCATAGCTTTGTCTAAATTCATATGTATCTAGTTAAGTATTTAGACTAGATACATGTGTATCTAGACAAAGTTGTGCCCACTAATATGGATCGGAGGTAGTAGTAGTTTTGTATAGTAGACTATATGTGGCATTGTGCAACGGCGACGTATCCTGTGCATCCGGAGGACTTTTGTATCCGTGCATCCGTCTGTCCTCGACCATCTGATCTAAATCGTACGGGCACCCTGAAAACAACAATTAGTATGCGTTTACACGCCCGCATGGACACCTAAGACAATGCAGTTTTTCACTAAACCCCCTTACATACATCTCCCTTGATAAATTGAAGTCAGCGAACAGATCAGATCAGGTTGTGCGCCGGCGGCAACTACAAAACGCGGAGGCCAGCGTGCGATCATAAACATGGCGATGATGTAGGTTTCGGGCTTTCTGCAAAACGACGCGATGCGGCGACTGGCGGCGGAAACACAACACGACTGGTACTGGCGGCGGCAACGCAACGTCGCAGGCACCGGCGGCGACCACGCTGCAGCGGCCGATGGTGGCGGTGAACATACAACGCGGTGGCCAGCGGCGATCACCAACAGCTCGAGAAGGACTCGTAACATGCATGTAACAGCACGTGCTATCTAGAGCTAATCGTACCTAGATAAGCTAATCGTACGGGGAGGCAGTCATGTTCAGGAAATCTGTGCGAGTTCAATTGCATGTCGCCTGCACGGTCGTCTGGTGTCTCTCTCTCTTTTTTTTTTTTTTTTTGAAAGGGTCGTCTGGTGTCTCTCGAGTCTCGGAACTAGGAACCAGATATGAAGTCCCTGCTGTCTCTTCTTACTCAAATATGGATGGCTTCTGAGACGATTGTGGCGACTGAATTTGAATCGAAGACGTCGTCCACTGATCTGCCGCTGTTGTGTGTCGCCGCCGGCGGCCGCCCGCATGGTCTCCAAGTTTGTGATCGCATGTCGGCCGGCACGTTTCGGAGTCGCCGGCGCCGGCGCCTACGCACAACCATTCCCGGTGTCGCCGAAACCCGCACGGTCTCCACGTTTGTGATCTGATCTGTTGAATGACTTTCATCTACTCCCTCCGTTCCAAATTAATTGACTTACTTTTGTTCACACATGGATGTATCTAGACATGTTACACATATAGATACATCCACATGTGGACAAATGGAAGTCAATTAATTTGGAACGGAGGGAGTATTAAGGAAGAATACACGTAATTAAGGGGGTTTACTGAAAAGTTACATTGAATTAAGTATCCATGCGGGCGTGTAAACGCATACTAATTGTTGTTTTCATGGTGCCCGTACGATTGGATCAGATGGTCAAGGATAGAAGGATGCACGGATACACAACTCCTCTAGATTCATAGGACAACCACTTGAGTGCATGACTCTCTCGTATCGTAGCATCTTATGCAGTAATAATCATCTCTTTGATGTCAGTTCGGATGTTGAGTTTTTCAGCAACGAAACAAACTAGGTTTATTAATAAATCCTACTCGTACTTCATTCCAGACACCAGGCACGGCCATCACAAATTTGTAAATTACTATATCCTGCATGTATCCTCAAAAATCAAATTCAGTTGCCGAATTGTCCTGCCTGCGGTTTCAGAATGTTCTTCACATGCCTAGCGTTGATTATCTCCACTAATATTAAAAGACACAGACTGTCAGATCCGGAGGATCTCAGCCGCTCATCACACCAGAACCAACGACCACGATCTCTCCAATGACATGTGATGTGCATTAGACATTTAGACTCCACCCGCAAAAAAAAAAAAACGTCAGGAATAATTAGAGCGGTTTCTCCACCACGCCGACGGCCACGTCCACCCGCCCCTCCGCCCACGACCCGTCCACGCGCTTCCTCCCATCTCACAGCGCCGCCCGGCCGCCCCTCTCACCGCGCCGCCGGAATCCCCTCTCCACCGCGCCCACAGAATCCCCTCTCCACCGCGCCGCCGACCAGCACTCTCCACTCTTCTCCTCCCTTCACCCGGCCGCATTCTTGCCCCGCCGCGCGCGCCCCTGGAATGTCGCCGCTCGAGCCGAGCACGTCCCCGGCGGCGTGCTGTGCCCCGGCCTGCCTTCTGCTGCTCTCTGTCTCTCAGTCCGTCTCTTCCCCCGACTACCTGTGTTGCCGCTCTGATGTCCCCGCCGCTCGCCGACAGCGCCTCGCTCCTGTCTTCCACAACCGCATCCATCCTTCCTAATTCGTGTAACCTGTCTTCCCTGCAGGGCTGCAGATGTGGTTACTTGCGCAGGGGATGGAGAGGTTATGGAGGGGCTCCTCGAAATCCATGATAGGCTGAATCTGGCGTCGATGTGGGCGCGAGACATACGGCGCTAGCTCCAGGCCGGCTGTTCTTTAGCTAGGTTCTTGGTACGCTCCTTCTTTCTCTCACCCTATATCTTTCTTTTTTGCGAGATTTGGCTGTTTGGAAGCTACGATTCATGCCCGTCAGGGGTATTGGGCAAACTAGGAGTTTCCTTCATCATTTTCGTACTACAAGATTAGAATCTTGGGTTCATGTTGGTTGAGGACATTGGATGGATTTAATAGTTCCACTGTTATTTAAGATTTAGAGTTTAAATTAGTGAGTGCATTTACCCGGAGGTGACCTAGGTTAATTCGTTACTAATTGTTTCAGATATTCCAATTTAGTGATCCTCTCATATTGCTTTTGTTCTTAGTAAGGCCGCATAGTAGAGCAGATTGTATTATAGCTGATGGATCGCATGTATAAGGCAGCAGATTCCCATATGCCATGTACATTTTCTTATTCATATGCATATTTCAAGTTTGAGTTCTCGCTGAACATACACACACGGAGATTCTTTATACACAAGTCGTGGGCAACTTTCAGCATTTAAGATTGTTGTTTCTATAGATTAATGCGGCAACTTGTGGTTCTCCCATAATCACTCTTTGATGAAACATGGTGGTACCTGATGCAGATATATTCCAAACTTGACACTTAATGGGATGGAATATCCTAGCACACCATCCTCTTATCCTGGGATCATCAGAAAAGGTGGTGTGTTTATGAGGTTATATGATATCATCAAGCGCATTGCTATTGACTAATTTTATCAGTTGCAGTACAAATTTGGAGAAAATTCAAACGTTACTAAAAATCTGCAGCCCCAGCAATGACAAGCATGGTCGTTTCGCCGAGCAACGTTGCATCACCATTTTGTCTCTAGCTCGCAGGCGATGATCTGGCCAGGACATCTTTCCATTCGTCGTATTGCTGGTAATCCAGCCACCCCGATGACATATTTCACATATCTGAATGTATTTAACAAGTTTTACTCTGACTACATTTAAATTCAGGTGATTTGGAGATTTGAACTCCAATCCGCTAGCTCCTATAATCTTGGTCTTCTCATGGCCGCCTCAAGAAGTTGCAACATTTGTCACGAGGGGCAACAACAGCCGAAAGAGATGCTCAACTTGCTGGATAAGGAGTAAGTTTGCATTTCCTAATCTACAAAAAATATATTCTTTGTGAAATCTCATTGAGGCTTTGCATTCCAGAATTGTGTATGCTATGGAAGCAAATATCAAATGTAAAAAATGCAACAAGTATCGAAGAAGTCATATGCCGGAAAAGTTAGTAAAGTAACATAAGATAAGATTTAGAGATTACAATTTTTTAGAAATTAAAATTATAGGAAGAAAAAACAAATACGATGGAAAATTTGAGATGGCGGATCTATGGTACTTAGAAAATCAACTCATAGCTCATAAATTCAGCCTGAAAAGAGAGCATAGCTATATTTCTCCAGAAATAAAGCAGAAGAAACTGCATGTACTTTGGTCCATCAGGACTGCAAATTTCATATAGTTCATGTGCACATTATCTTCATTTTTTATTTGAAACCGTCAAATTATCTCCTTGAGGTGTGTAGTTCTCATACAACTGAAATATAACCTGCTGGGCATACTAATGCTAGATCGATCACTGTATGGAGCCTGCTATGGTTCTATTACGCTGCAGGCAAATGCACAAAAGATTAATTTTGTGCGATGGTTTGTTAGGTTCTATGAATCAGTTTGCTCGTCATCAAGCATTTTGTATATAAAGCGAACTTGATTTATAGGTTTGGTTGTTTATTAGATATACGACAATCATGTGTATTTGTTACGTTTATCTATAGGTATAAGCTCTCCATCTCTCTGAGGTTAGCTTCTCTGGTGTAATTGCACCAAGGAACATTAAATGTTTTCTTATTTGACTTGGCACTCGGACAGAGTCCGACCTATATATTCTTGGCACCGCCAAAATATTACTCAAGTCCATATGCATGGGTAGAGGCAGAACGATATTTTCCGTTCTCTGGAAGGCCTGGTCGAGGGGAGCAAGGTGGTAGAGAGACGAATGGACAATGAAGTTTAAATTGCGAAGCATAATTGAGTCGAAATCAAAATGGGGTGTAAATAAAAAAAGATAGTCTAGATCTGGAGCATGTATTTACAGATTGTAAGATATCCAGAAAGGATGTTCATGTTTCTGCTCTATTGGAGAATATGTTGTCTCTTTTCTGTCTCTTTGAACTTGCCTTTTGTTAATGGCCTGTATAATATCTGATGATCTGTGAATGCTTATCAGTTTCTGAATAAATCATGGGATCTATTTTCTCATATTGAATTTCCATCCTCTAAATTAATAGAAGGTACTAACCAGAACGACTACATACTTGCATATTCTTATACACCTTTAGGTCCATCAGATCATGGTGAACCGATTAGTATGGGCCATTCGGCACTCCATACAGCTCATATGTATAATCGTGCTATATCTATGAACTTTGAATGGCCAGGATTCATTTAAATTTCGCTGTCATCTTCTTATTTCTGTACTGAACTTATGATTATGGTTCACATTCATGTTGACGGTTCTTCTCCAGGTCTTTTATCTTTGAGATGTCCCAGTAGCTTATAAATTAATAGGACACTGTTTGTCCCACGAATTCATATGAGGTTAATGCACAAGGCTATGCCACTATAATTGTGTTATCATAAATGTGATGAACACTACCTCTTATTTTAGTTAAGTACAGAACTGCTATTTGTTTTGACGCCTCTCTTTTGTCAGGTCGCTTATCTTCAAGCTGTTAATATAACATTTTTTTCGTCGTCACTACAGCTAGGTGTCAAGGGCATGACTTATCTGCATCTTCAGTGCTAACTAGACCACATCATTCACTTCGACTACAGAGCCCAAGCAGGAAGAGAAAATGAAGCAACTTCGTATTCAGAATTGTTTCTGTAGTTACAATGAACTCATATGTACCTGCAGAGAACTTGGTGGCATCCATGTTTCAGTGAGGGGAGGAGGAATGACGTAAATAAGCATCGGGCTGCTGGTGTATAAGTCAACATAAGAGGTATGTGTTTATAAAACATCCGTGCTTCGTCTTTTATGTAGCCTGGCTGAGCTAGACATTGTTTGGTTTCAGTTAGTGCAGAGACAACTCTGCTGCACTGGGCTGTGGACTATGGCCATCTAAATGCTGTCGAGGTACACATTGCAATCCAATATTCCTGGATATTAAGTTTCGTGAGTGTAATTGAGCATGAAAGTTGACCAAATATGCTAAAAAGTTTGCATACTAAACTACATCGAATTGGAAAAACGTTGGCTCTATTAATACTGACTATAGAATTAGCGGCAAGTTATAAACTTGCCATGTTGGTGTATTTACATACTAGCTAACTTGACAAGTCCTCGGTTCCCTTGATATCTTGCAGAGCGTAGACGCAATCCATCTTAGACCTTAGGCATTATTCTGTAGAACTCCATGAACTGAACCTTGTTTCTCTTCCATATTCAGGATAACGAAGGGCAAACGGCACTTTAAATTGCCATCCTCTGCGAGAGAGAAGTTATTTCTGAATTGCTTGTCAAGCATGAGGCCTATCTTGAGATCAGTGGGTCATGTGAGGTATAGGCTTTACTAGGCTTCGGCAAACAAGTTGTTGGAACTGTAATCCTCTTACATCATACCTTACATTTTTTGACGTACAATGGAAGTTATGCATTTTTATATGATATATTACTAATAATCAGTTATTATTTATGTGGGTTGACCTTTGTGAATATATTTGAATGGTATTAGTTTTCAGTAAGACCAGATATTGATTTTGTAAAATGCATGCGAGGTAACCTCTATCAAAGAAGACAAAGTTGAAAGTGTATCTAGCTGCACGCACACTTCCTCCGTTAAGCATATGTTTAGTTATATGACCGAGTGTATAAAGTGAGCAAACAAGATAGACAGATAGACGGATTGGATTAGATATGCAGGTTTACAATAATAATAAATAATCAATATATATATAGAACGATTTTGTATCATTTTGATTAGTTATTATTATTGCTTCCTTGAATTTTTTGTCTCCACAGAGAAAATAGAACATAGAACTACCAATGTCGGAACAAACAAATAGATGAATAAAATCAGTTCGTTGATCTTTATGAGTTAAAAAAGTGTCTCATGCTAAAATAAAATAAATGAACGGTAAAAGCGTTTGGCTCTTTACTCACATATATTTAAAGATGGAGTGGTCTAAGATTACACGTGCATTGCACGGGCACGATTACTAGTCTCCATAAACAGCACACTGGAGACACTTCACAGATGTAGGAGATCAAATCAATCGCGGTAGAATCCAACTCTTCAAACAATATACTAACAGATCCAAATCCAACTGACAAATATTGAGGTAAAACAAATGAAGGTTTACATGTCTCGATATATCGACGCACACACCAAGTTCAACTTAAAACTTAACATGAAACGAAAGGATGACTAAATCACACACTAGCAGCAAACGAACTGACTTAGTAACCGCTTATAGCAGGCAATGCTTGCCCAGAAACTCTGGCACAGAGGTCACTTCTTCTCCTCCCGCTCACGGTTCCACTGCTCGATCTTGGCCCTACGCTCCTCACTGTTCTCCCTGGCTGGTGGGCTCCTCCCACGCCTCGGCGGGCTGCCACCATACCTGCGCCTATCTCCACCATCGTACCTGTCATGCCTGCCACCTCCACCTCCACCCCTACGGCCACCACCGCCGCCACCACGGTAGCCGCCATCGCCACCACGGTAGCCACCACCATCGCCTCCACGGTAGCCGCCATCACCACCACCACCTCCACGGTACCCATCACGACCATCACGGCGGAAGTCACCACCACGATCACGGTTGTCCCTCCTATGCTGCGGGCTTGGGCTTCGGCTTCTCCCATGGCTCCTCCTGGAACGCCCCCCATACAGCTTCCTCCTGAGCTCTCTGCCAATCTGCTTCACATGCATGAAGTTGCAGTAGCCACCGCGGTTGCAGCTGTTCTCCTCATACTGCCTGCAGGTCGCCTCACGGAAGTCTGTCACAGGGGAGTACTCCACAATAATCGGGCGGCCAGAGTAAAAGCGGCCCGAAAGGGCGTTGTGAGCAGCGACCGCCTGTTCTTCCTCCCTGAACTGGACATAGACATTGCCAATCATGTGATCAGCAAGGTTGTCACATACATTCAGGGTCTCAACCTCACCAAACTTGCTCAGCTCCTCATAGATATCCTCATAGAAGTCCTCAAAGTGCTCCTGCATCTTCTCGGGAGCAATAGCCTGACCTTGGGCATCAACTCCAGGGGTGATCATATCAGGGCGCTGATACATATTGGCAAGCACAATAGTAGGTGACGTGGTTGGCCTGTTGTGCAGACGTGAGCAACGATCCCCATGACGGCAAGCTCCAATCTTGAAGTAAAAGGGGCAGTTGACCCTATCCTTCTCAGTGCCAAATATCGAAGCCAAGTGCTCCGCCATGGTTACGAGAGCACTTCAGATGATGCTGCACAAAACATAGATAAGAAACAACATCATCAGAAACCCTTAGGCAAATCACAAGGATCCATGTGCTTACATAAACATGATTGGGTTCTCTGGCAAAAACAGGGAGCAAGGAATACTGAAATACCTTGATTAAGGTCGTCATAGTGCATTACAGAAGACAAAATATGAAGGGAACATATAGGATTAAACCAAACCAGGTTCACAAGACCTATTATCTTTTAACATCATCAACATGTACAATTCTTGTGAATTACCCCTGTAACACTCACTGTGTGGTTGGAACATTATAAATCTCAAGCTCTTGTAACAAAACCCTAATCCCAGTTCCTTTTTAACCTAATCTGCACACTTACTCAAAAATGTTAATATTAGGAGAACAAAGTGAATAGAAGGAATCATTATCTACTACAAGGCCTCATAAGGACAAGATCTTGCTCCTAGTAAACTGATCAGTTTTTTAACCTAAATCTGCACACTGTTCAAATCGGTTAAAGCCGGAAGTGAAGAGATGAAAGTGTTTCTCCAACTAGCATGTTAGTGTTTATCCCCCTGCAACTGCAAAAGAGACCAAACAACATAGAACAAAAAGAAAAAACTTTTTGCCTGTTGCACGACGGCACTCCTTCAGGGTAGCAGGCCTTGTTATATCCGCCCCGACAAAGATTACTATTCGGTCCGTTTTAAAACCTAATCTGCACACCGTTTTAGAACATTAATCTTTGATTGAAGTGAAAAGACACAAAAACAAAGAAAAAGAAATACCAACCAGAACGACATATATGCACACATAATGTAGAGCAGTTTTGCTGCAAATATTTTCTCAAACCTCTTGTGATACAGTATATCATGTGTCTAAATCATAAATCCGAACTACTCTAAACGGAGGCTATTGGTATACATCTGACCTAAGAACCACAAAGATTACTATTCGGTCCGTTTTAAAACCTAATCTGGACACCGTTTTAGAACATTGATCATAGATTGAAGTTAACAACCCAAAAAAAAAACGAAGAAAAAAGAAGTACCAACCAGAACAATATAGATGCACACATAATTTAGAGCAGACTGCTCCATGTTTGTACGCAAACCTCTTGTAATCCAGTCTAAATCATACGTCTAAAGTGTTCTAGACGGAGGGTACTGGTATACATCTGACCTAAGAACCACCCATGTATCCCGCTAAGCAAGCTCTGCTATCCCCACACCACAACGATTCAACAGCAGCACTAAACATCCAGCAATAACTGTGCAGCATAGATGGCTGCTTATTTCTGATAAATACAAGATAATACCCTGGCAAATTTTAAGCATCAAAAGCTGAACCATAAATTCAGTTTCCCTATATCACCTAATTTCAATATAGAATTCCGACAATTTTTCAGAAATAGAATTTCGGCACAGAGTTTGGATAACCCTAGATTCCACTCCCATATTATTTAATCCCAACCTAAGCTCCTGACCGAACAACCAAAAATTCCGAGCACATAAATCGCACAACCCTAGATTCAATCCCCTTACCACTAATCTGAACATATTCGCAGCGCAAACTCCTGAAACAATAACCAATCTGCGGAGAACAATCAACTCGCTTTCACAACATCATAACATCTACCGCGCCCGACATCTACTAGCCACGAATCGTCGTCCACGCCGACAACGCAGGAAACCCACCGCGAAACATAGATCGGTCGACGAGAGCAGGACGGGGATAACAAGGGCTCGGGCGGGAGGGCGGACACTCACCTCGGGAGCGTAGAACCGCGGCGCTGCGACGATCGATCCTGCGGGCGGGCGTGTGTGCGTGCGCAGACCTGTTTCGGGCGGCGCGGCGGAGAGAGGGGTCGGGAGGAGAGCGAGGGTGCGTGTAGATATAGCCTGTTGGAAGAGCACGGGAGGCGGAGGCGTGGGTGGTTGTGTGCCGTACGATTGGGACCGATGGCTGAGATTGGCTGTTTTTAGGACTCGACTTGTTACCCGAGTCGGTTAAGGAAACATCTTCGGTGTCACATCTTCTAAAAAAAAAATCGTCGGTGTCACGCTGATAATTCAAATAGCCTTAAAAAAAAGGAAAAACGCAAGGAGCTTATTTCATCGTGGAGGAAAAATACAGAAAGTAGGAGATCGTAAAATCCAAACAATTTAAGACCATTCATCTATGCATGGTTATATACTACTGCAACATTGTGACAACATTTTTTCAACCACCTAGGCATATATGAGTCGTCCCGTGTTTTGCAACAAATCTCGTACCCATTTAGCAAAAAGTATATACTTTTTTTTAGGTTTACAAAAAGTATATACTACTGCAACATTGTCACGACATTTTTTCAGAAAGATGTCACAGTTGTGGGGAAAGAGTTTCGCAACATTTCAAAAAATGCACAAAAGGTGGTCATGCAACTATTTCTCGCAGCATTTTACATTGTTTTTAGGAGATGTTACAACAATCGTGCAAAAATACTTTTGCAAATAGCAATATACAACGAAAAATGGTTATCCACCATGACCACGGCCATGCGCTCGAGTGTGGCTTCCATGGAGGAGAAGGACACGATCGCGCCGAAGGAGCAACGAGGAATAGCATACGGTACGGTGTAGAACAACGGCAGACAGGGCAGCCGCGTTGTCCGGTGGGCAGCAGGTGAAAATAAAAGGATAGAGCAAGGAAGCGGGTAGGGTGAGAAATGGGTGTTGAGCATGCGTGCGAACGGACGTGCTATCAGTCGCCTGATGTGAAGCGCTTTCCTTAAACTAAAGGCCAAATGGCCATGCTTTTAACTCCTCTCATATTTCCATCATTGTCCTTTGTGTCATCCGAGTTCCGAGAACAAAATCTTTTCTGTCAATGTCGGTGGCAAGCAATGGATGTCGTTACGCTCACCCTCGCTTCCCTAGACACGGTGTCTTCATGATACCCTTCTGCTAATTATCCCTAGCGCTTAGCCACACCATCACTCGTGTCTCAGTCTCATGCTTATAATCATGACTTGATAACTGTAACTCTCAGTTCACCCTTTTTGTTGTAAAATGCCGCTAACTTGGATCAAGAGATGATGATCCCCTTGCATCGCATGCTCACAGGCTTTATGCTAGTCTACAAACCTCTATCTTACTTGGAAAGTCCTTTTGGAACCCGAGCTCCATGGAGCTCGGATTTTGAAAAATTTAAAATCAGCACATTTTGGTTTCCAAAAATCGAGAAAAAAATCACAGGTGTAGATAGTGTCGACACACACAAGCGTGCCAAATGTCAAGTCCAAATTCGTTTTATTTTGGGCTAGATCTAAAAGACAAATTTCTGAATCGACATACCCGGATTCAAAATTTTGAAATCTGTCATAATTTGTCTTTTTTGCACAGCCCAAAATACAACGAATTTGAAGTCGAAAAAATTCACGCGTGTGTGTGTCGACACTATCTACACCTGTGATTTTTTTCGCGATTTTTGGAAACTGAAAAATGTCGATTTCCATTTTTTGAAAAAAACGGGCTCCTTGGAGCTCGGGAGCCAAATCACCGTTCTCCTATCTTACCGTCTCTCTCTCTCAATTGACCCCAGCATATGCTCTAGTTGCAGAAGGACGGTGATGATGTATGGTAGATCAACGAGGAGTGTCGAAGGATGGGCAAAGTGGTCGAGAAATGAGAGCAAGGGCGAGGGCAACCATGTTCTGGCACAAGGACGAACGCAACAAGAATGTGGTCCGTATATGAACATTTTGTTTCGAGAGAATGGTACCTCAAGTTCAACTTTCTCAGCATCCAAGATCGTTCAGGTTGGTTTGTTGGTGGGAAGGATTCATTCCTTCGCGTTCTCTCATTCATTCCCCTTCTATGTTTCTCCCGAAGAGGGAAGAGATAGCTTATTGCGCTTCCGCCATCGACGACCGTCGAGCTAGGGGGATTTCCTCTCCTACGTTCGCGACACCGGGCATGAGGATGGAGGACCGCCTCTAGCGGGTGAGAATATAAGATAATTGAATTCATTGTGTGCAACAGTAAAAGAATTGAATATGTTTTGTGTTCGTCGATGAGTACTATAAGCAATGCTACTTTCAAATCAAATATATTTCTGTAATTAAATTGTCAGCTTATTACCAAAACCACGGTAACTTGTAAAGCACACATGACCATGAAAAAAAGATCATGCCAATTATTTAATTTATAATCCAGAAATTTCTATATATTTACTTTCCGTACCACACACTACACAACTCTATTAAAATATTTTGTAGTCGCTTTGGAATATCTAATAATAAATTAATAATACTAAATATGTAAAAATATTTATAAAATAAGATAATCCATACTCCACCCGTACCAAAATATAAGATGTTTTACATATTTAGCATTTTTTGGATACAGATGTGTCCTGACGGGTATTAGTTTATGTATCCAAATGCGTATTAGTTTTTAGATTCACCCATTTCCTCCGTATGTGGTCACTATAAAAATATCTAAAACATCTTATATTTTGGTGTGGAGGGAGTAGTACATAATTGAGCTTTTTTTAAAAAAAATCATCAAGACGTGCATTTTCCATTTTTTGTTTTCAAAGTTTAAGGTGGTTATGTATCTTGTTTGCAACAATAAATTAGGAAGTAAGAAAGTTTTTTGCACAACTCGGAGATATTTTCAAAGTTATACATTGCAACCGTATACGAGAAACATAACAATAATAGATATTGAGAAACATCATTGTATGGTTGATAATTCTAACTAAGTATTATACAAAATACATTATTAAACCAAAATATGATAAAAATATAAATAAGTATAGAAGTTCAGTATAATTTAATTTAAATTTGTCCGATGCCAAATACTAGCGTTTATCTAGGATGGAGTTCTACCGATAGGGCATCACAAATGCACCCACCCAGAAGGTCGTAACCATAGTCATCTGGGGAGCCTAGGTTCGGATGATTAACCCCCTGTGTTGGATACGCTGCTCCCACACCTTAGGTGGAGTCCAGTGATTTCTCCCCCGACCACCCACATGAACGACCAGCGTAGAGGGATTGACAAAGTGGTCGAGGAATAAGGACAAGGACGAGGGCAACCATGTTGTGGCACGAGGTCGAACACGGTAAGAATGTTGTCTGAATCTGAACATTTTGCATATGTTTTGTTTTAACAGAAATTAATCTCAAGTTCAAGTTTCGCAACATCCAAGATCGATGAGGTTGGTTAGTTGGTGGGAAGGAGGCATCCTTGGTGCAAGTGCTTACTTCCTGGAACTGAATTGATCCCTGGGCAGTTTTTTTTGTTGAAGAAAGGCAAAAGATTTGCCTTAATTCATTAAACAAGGAGAAGTTTTTTTTAATTCATTAAACAAGGAGAAGTTTAGATAACATAGTTTGGTTACAGACAATGGAGGAACCACCTCGTACAACAAACGCCTACTCTCCCGGGATTAGGTGACCCAAATTTTTAGCTCCCGCAAAAACCCTGCCCAGATTTTTCATACAGTTGCTTCGGATGCAGAACAGAGGCTCGCGGCAGCAGATACAAAATGACCCACTGTTTTGTCAGAAATAACTTAGGTTCCATAGGCCACCACAAAATTCTACTGAAACCATAGTACTCCATGATAGCAGCTCGCAAGCTTCTCTGATGAATACATACGCTAATGGCCAGTAAACACACATTTTGGATACAATCAGAATAAAAAAATTCCTTGACATAATACCGACCATACGACGACAAGGATGCAGAGGACGCGAGGCTTTGTCCTTCCTTGAAGTAAAGAGATATAATTCAAGATAGGCACATGCATATGTGAAGTCCACTCAACATCACAGTTTTGTTTCAAACTTTCAGTGGCACATTGCATGATCAAAAAGAGAGCTCAGTCCTCCCTTCGCTTCTATGACAAAACAGCAAGAAAGGCAAATGAAATTCGATTAGTCTCATGCAAGGGGCAAAGGGCACGTTCGGCATTGTTTCGAGGTGTCAAGATACATGAAAATAAACATAATTCATGATATTTAAGTCCAAGCTGTCGTTAAGCATTTCGCTTCCCAAAAGGCTATGTTTTACACGTCCTATCAGGCTACCCGAAAGCAAGTTCAACCATTGTTCTTCCATGAACAACAACACAAGGCATGAGACGCATGACACAATACCACAAGGCATGACACAATACCCTCACGTAGTGAACTAGATGAGTTGCATCCTTGAGGCATGATGACCACTGACCAGGGTCAATTTATAGTAAAATTAAATTTCCTCACCCTATAGTAGTATAAGGAAGAGGGGCATTTCCAGTTTTCCACCAGGTTATAAAACAACCAGAGTCAAGACAGAGTGTTTGAAGGAGCCCACACTCCCAATTTATTTCACAGTGAAATGGATAATACAGCAAGTATGAGAGTCTGATCTCCCACTCAGGAAAAACTCTCCCACCACAAGTTCAGCCCTCCTGTTGTAGATAAGGAAAAGCACACTCTACCCCAGCTGCCCAGGCGCCCAGCACTACTACTACAGAACTTAAAAAGAGATCCAAGCGACAGGGAGACACTACGATTTAGAGAAACACTTATAGGAATTGCCAACCAACATCAGCCAAATGTAACAAGCCTACATACTAATCAGCTTTCCAACCACAACCATCGGGCCGAACATAAGGATGTCAATCTTCCATGCGCAAGATCATCGATCCCACATCCTTGACGGCGGTGGAAGAACTCGGTTGCAACCAGAACTAGCAGTTTTGCTGAGCTGACCTGTGTTTTCGTCGTTCTTTTCTCTGGAGACCAGAAAAAGGACAGATAGTGAGCAACCTGTAAAACCACTTCTGTAGGGTCTTGTGGAATAACCCCCTCGAGGCAAGCAGCATTTCTGGCACGCCAGATAGACCACAACAAGGCAACAACTCCAAGAGCAATGTAACTTCTTATCTTTACCGGAAAAGAATCAATCCACCGAGGCTCTTCAACAGATTGTGGCAAGCTATGAACATTAAGAGCACAACTTATAACATACTCCCTCGGATCCGAAATGGTTGAAACAGATTTGTTAAAATACAGATGTATCTACACACTAAAATACGTCTAGATACATCCACATTTAGACAAATCTGTGTCAATCATTTCTAATTGGAGGGAGTATTAACATTCAGAGTATATAGCAACAGAGCAGTAAAAAAATAAGTGGTCAATAGTTTCAGAACTTGAGCAAACATACATTTTGGACTAGCTTTACCTTAGTAAGTAAGCTCCTCTTACAGGTCAACCACAAGAAGACTAACACGCAAGGGAGCCCTAAGTAACCACATTTTTTATAAGGCACCATTACTTGTCTATTTTTGAAAGCTGTTTACATAGACTTTACTGAAAAAAACACCAGATTTAGTAATGGTCCATCTACATCTATCATCTTCACTATTCAATCTAACATTACTACATATAGTTTTCAAATCATTCGACATAATAGCAAACTCCCTCCACGAAGTTCTTCTAAAATTAAAGCAGCTCCAGTTACTTTAAAAAACCTTAGCAATAGTAATATTTCTACTCAAAGAAAGATTATACAGCCTAGAGAATTTTTCACAAAGAACACAGTTTCCTATCCACAAGTCCTATAATCTAGTCCTTTCTCCATCCCACACCAGCTTTCTACAAAACTTAAAGAACGGGTATTTAACTCTCATCAAACCACTCCAAAAATGAGAATTCGTAGGCTTACATTTAACCAGGGATAAATTTGCATTTTTCAACTTAGGTCTAGATATGGCAGTGTTTTTACTCTCCGAAAAGATTTGATTTCTACACAAGTTGAGTACAAGGATGCTTAATGACCATAAGTAGTAAGTGTGCAATCTTAATTCCTTGTTAATCATAGAAAGCAATGCATAAAAACAATCATGAACAATGAAAATCAAACATGTTCAGAACGCGAAATATTAGTAAAACCACTCAACACGTTGTTCTCTTGCATCAACTCTAGGAACCTCAATACATAGCAAGGACGTTTAATACTTATTATTGCAGGATTCACTCATCAACTCATCAATCAAACTGACTGAAGTATCCATTAACAACGCAACATACACCCATGATGCCAGAAATTACTAGTCATCAGTTCATTACAACCAAATGCTCATGCTTTTGAACTGAATAAGCAATTCTTGCAAACCTGCTGCGTAAATGATGAGCAAAATGCTTGGCAACAGAGCAAATCTCACTGCCGCGGCCTCCGGCGGAGAATGAACACATCGCATTCCTCGGACGCGTAGTCCGGGTGGAGGTGCTCCCTGGCCACCTTCTCAATCACCGGGAAGGCGGCGGGCACGGCTTCCCAGAACGCCTGGTGCGCCTCGGGGGATCGGATCTGGTACCCGAGGAGCACGACGCCGCGCTCGGCGTCCGCGAGCGCGTCCATGGCCGCGACGAGGTGGGGCACCGACTCCTGGACGTAGACGACGTCGGCGGCGACGACGAGGTCGAAGCGGCGCGGGGAGGTGAGCTGGGCGAGGTGCGCGGGGCAGTTCCAGTGGAGCTGGGCGAGGCGGGGCGCGCGGGGGAGGTGGCTGCGGTTGCGGCGGAGGTTACGGCGGAGGGCCGGGAGGACGGCGGCGATGTCCGTGAGGACGAGGTCGGCTAGGCCGAGGCGGGAGAGCCCCATGCCGGCGGGGCCGCATCCGGAGCCGAGCTCGATGGCGTGGGCGCCCGGGAAGCGGAGGGCGTCGGAGAAGGGGAGGGCCGGGTCGCCGAGGCAGCGTTCGGCAAACTTGACGAGGACCAGGGAGGAGTTCCAGACGGAGGTGCCCACCTCGAAGGAGTCGTTGTCCTGCTCGAAGCTCAGCACCGCGCCCGCCACCGGGAGCTCCACCACCGGAGACGCCGTGAACCGCATCGCCGCCGCCGCCGCCGCTGACGGAAGCGGAGCCAAAGGGGTTTTGCCTTGGCTGGTCTGTAGAACTGTACTGAAGTCCTAGAAGCGTGAAGGCCCGTGTGAAAGTACAGAATTATAGATACAGCACTATAAAATTACAGATCCAACATTGACGAGCAAAGTTTCTTCTTGCGGAGAGTATTAGGGGTTGAGTTGTAAAAACAGAAACACACCGCACCGAAATCGAAGCTCGCGGAACCCTCCCCAATGGATCCCAAGGCGGCGGCGAGGTCGAAGCGCTCGCACACGGTGCACGGCCGGCGCACCCACCAACCCGGCCGCCGCTGCGGCGCACAAGCAGAAGCGCGCGGCCGCCGCCGGAGGCGGTGGCGGTGGCTCCTCCTCCTCCGCCCCTCGCAGCCGCAACCTCCCTTCCAACTGGGACCGCTACGAGGACGAGCCCGAGGAGGACGACGCCGCGGAATGGACCGGAGAGGTGGCGCCGCGCAGCAAGGGCGCCGACTTCGCCTTCCTGCTCGAGCAGGCGCGGGCCCAGCCCCGCGAGGAGCGGGGCCTCGACGCGGCGAGCCGGCTCGCCTCCCAGGACTCGTCATTTGGTAAGTGAGCGCCGCCGAGCTTTGACTGCCACTTCTAGTCTCAGCAGTCAGCTGATCGCCTCAACCATGATTAGGTCAATTAGGTGATCCTTGCGATCCTTCCTCTAAATATGATTGAATTCGTACTGTGAAAACTAGTAATGACTGTTTTGTTCCTAATCGTGCTAACACCAATGCCAACTTAGAACCTAGTATATCAAACATCGAAGGCACCCTTTGCATTTCAGTAGTAAACCAGTAGTGACATGCTCTTATTAGCACTTGAATTGAGCATAAGCCCCATAGGTTGGTTAGGTTCAGTGTTAAAAATTCCTTCCACAATAACATTTAGTCACTTTTTTCATTGGCAAATTGATATGTGGATTCCGTTATTTCAGTGCTGAACATAGCACATGTTGGTTGGGGTTACCTATTGTGTATGGATCTCTTTGTTCTCAGTGGTGCTAAGATGTTGGACATTTACTTTTTTTTTTCTAGATTTTATGCAGGCTTCCACCTCTATGCTTGAAGCTAAAGGGGAAGGGATTATGTCCTGGTTTCAAGATGATAATTTCATATTAGACGATGATTTGGCACCAGATTTTGAGGTACAACCTGTTACTGCTTACGTGCTATATCATTTTTGTGAAATTCATACGCAAAATGCCTACAAACCTGCTTTGGAGGTATTTTGATATGTGAGGTTTAGCTCAGTCCTTGCCTTTCCACACAAAGTCCTTAGGTTTCGATATTGTCTGAAACATATGTATAGATAATATAATGGTAGCAAATATTTTGTTTAAAATGCATGGGATTATGGCAAAGTTGCCCTTTGTCCTTTGCCGAGCGTCCCGTCGAAGTTTGTGGAAAGAAATTTGTTTGGATAAAATAAACAACAGTGGTGTATTAGATTATTTAACAGGAAAATATATGAAGTAATGTAGAGACTATCTGGATTGCTAGACTTTAGAGCCAATGTGTGTAGGATTTGGTGTCTCCTTTCCTCCAGCACTATCATTTTTTCATATTCATACGGGAGTACATTTTCTCCTCATTTCAGGTGCCTTTTCTCTCCATGGATCTCCATGCACTGGCCACCCAGCTTTCGAAGATTAAGCTCTACCAGAGGCTTTTTATAGAAAAAGATCTACTACCCGAGGATCTGGTACATTCTGGTCTAAGACTATCGTGTGCAGTTTCACAATTGCCTTCCTTTTGTGATACTAGAACTGCTATTTTAGTTTCCAGTTGGTAATTTGTAAGTAACAGTGTATGCTTATGTTTAATTTCAAAAAATTCTAATGAATAACATTAATATCCGTAGGTTTGGCATCATCTGCAGTGGTAATGTTGACAGATAGAATAATTCATGAGAAAATCTTTTATCTTAAGGTGTAAACCGATATATGATCTGTCAGAATTAGGAGAAGTCCAATTGATATAAATAAGAATGGATGATGAAGTCTAGTCCAATCTGTATACCAAGAAATTTGACAATCCAAGTCCATATTCTTGATAAACACAACCATAAACAGATCCATTATTTATCCAAACCTGATGTACCATACTGCATCAAATATCTGCCTCTATTTCTCAAATGTGATTAGTAGTTCCACCTCCTAGCTAGTCCTGATATCCGCCTGTCTTATTGTGCGACAATTTTTTGCACTCATCACTCAATTTTCTGCCACAAGGACAGGGTGTTTCACAGTTCAGAATCTGACCATTTAGCTATTGTGGCCACTGCTTGCTCCTACATCTGCCATCAGTTGTATTACTTGCACTACATAAATCTATCATCATTCATGCATTAAATCTTCTATAAACGTTTAGTTGATGTATTTCTCGTTGGTGGACTGCGGGGTTTTTCCTTCATTGGAGTATACATGATGAGATGGATTAGTGGATAGTTGGACATTTGATCTCTACTTCTCTGTTGGACCCACTGTATTCGGGATTCTTAACCCCTCCATCCTTAATTTGTCTAGTGCATGGTTCATAATATAATTCTGAGGTGGATAAAGCTGAAACTGCTACTCTGGCCTGTTGTTCAACAACAACAACAACAACAAAGCCTTTTTTTCCCAAACAAGTTGGGGTAGGCTAGAGTTGAAACCCATAAGATCTCGAAACCAGGTCATGGTTCTGGCACATGGATAGCTAACTTCCACGCAGCCCTATCCATGGCTAGTTCTTTGGTGATATTCCAATCCTTCAGATCTCTCTTAACAGACTCCTCTCATGTCAAGTTTGGCCTACCACGACCCCTCTTAACATTCTCATCCCGCTTTATCCGTCCGGTATGCAATGGCGCTTCCGGAGGCCTACGTTCTATATGACCAAACCATCTTAGACGGTGTTGGACAACCTTATCTTCAATTGGTGCTACCCCAACTCTCTCACGTATATCATCATTCCTAACCCGGTCCTTTCTTGTGTGGCCACATATCCATCTCAACATGCGCATCTCCGCTACACCTAACTGTTGGATATGTCGTCTCTTGGTCGGCCAACATTCTGCGCCATACAACATACTCTGGCCTGTTGTTCATCTAAGCAAATTAGCTTCTACCCCCCCCCCCCCCCCCCCCCCCCCCTTGTGTGTCATTTAGGCCTACTTTATAAATATTGAGTTGAGTAACTGGCATTAATATCTGTATTGTTAAATATGCTTGTATGGTTGAGCCTCTTTCAAATCCTTTCTGCTTGACTATATCCTCTGTTCATCTCCTACGCTGATTCATCTTATTATTAGGATGTTGCTTCTGAAGACGAAGACAATGAAATACTGATTCAATGTGACACAACGTTGGAGACTGATGGTAAAGACAGTTCGGTTCAACATAACCTCAAGGACTTAAGGCACGGGAAAGGTATTCATGACCATGGCAGCAACATTCATTCAAAGGACCAAATGCAAACAGATCATCAATTGGAATGTTTGACAGAAGAAAAAACTACAGCATCACCCAAAATTAGTGGAAACACTGAACAAGATAGAAGCTATACAGGAATTATAGACAAACAGTCGAAGCTTGAGATGGTTGCTCCAGAGGAAGAACTTGACATGCTTCTTAATTCACTAGATGGAACCCACCTTTCTAGCTCCAACGTAGATTGGTCTTTTGGAAATAATTCAACTTCGAAAGGTGCGAAGATCAACGAGTCAAACGAGAAAGTCACATCTAGCACCCCAGCCAAATCGCTGGCACTTTCTCCTCTTGATGATGATCTAGATGCTCTGCTTTCAGAGACTTCCTTACCCATCCAGAATGAAGATTTTGCTGCATCAAGCTCCACTTCTCGACCAGCTTTTGAATCTGACAGCAGCTTTGACTTCAATGCCAAGCAGGTCGATGTAGCAATTGATGATTCAGTGGACGATCTGCTTGCAGACACTTCTTTCTGCTTGAATGATCAGAAACAAACTACCCCTGTACAGGGGCAACAGAGTACAGGGCAACAGAACATCTCAAGTGTCAATGTGCCTCCGCATTCTGGTTCCTCAAATGTATCAGATGATTTTGATTCATGGTTTGGTTCACTGCAGAAATAGAAGAAACACTTTTGATGGTGAAGAGGCGTCAGTTGGCTTCAGGGATCCCTTTACCAGGAGAGAAAAGCCTACTGCCTTCTGTTCACTTCATGAATCTAAGTAGAAAACCTTTTGGAACGCTACTTTTTGAAGCTCCCATGTCATCAGTATGCAGGTCCAAGGAGATACTAAACTGGATATGGCAGTCTAAAATCAGCTTCCGTGCACTTAACTCGATGTCGCCGGCCAGTTAGGCCCTTGGACTGTGTTGTTTTATATTGCACTGCTGTCATACTGACAAGGAGTCCAGAAGTCTGACTTGCTGTGAAATCTCAAACTGTCAATCTGTACCTCATGAGCTGTACTTGGTCGCATCTTTGCAGATCCTTAACTTGCTGAATTTCATACCGAAACAAAGCTAATGCAAACAGTTCGGTATTCCTGTTTTGGTCATTGTATGTTCTTTTCTGATGCATGGCCACTTCCCCTCCAATTAACTTGTTCTGGGAAAATTTACCAAGCTTGTGCAGTTTGAATACTGATCTTTATCTTCCACGCTACATTCAAAGTTGCAAACCCTCTTGAGCTCAGCGGCTACCGAGATTTTTCGCACGGTCACGAAAGTGAAGTGTGCTTATACGTACAAAGGTTTCATTTGTTTGATAGTACCATTCTTTTTCTTTTTCGTGAGGAGACAGTACCATTTTCTGCGTGGCCGAGTTGTCTGCCTTCATCATCACTCATTTGTTCTTTTTCGTTCTTGTCCAGGCTCAATCGTGGTGAGCCTACCTCGACACCCTGCCCATGTCTAAATCCAGATATTATGGTTACGTGGCTGACCATACACACGATTTGGTTTGGCTCTTGCATCACCCCAAGGGTTAGCCATACCAAATCGGTTGCTTTCACGGGCCAACTGGATGACAGCAGCACTCTTTCATGCCCATCTCATGACTGACTCAATCTCATCTCTGGTGATCGGATAAGACGCTTGAACCCAGCATTTCAGGCCAGTTCACCACGTAGTACAATGGAAAAATACAATGTGTTCCATTCTGTGGTCCCATCTCTTCAAATTACAGCTGATAAATATGCGTATTTATGTGGTTTTTTGCAGAACAAGCACGAAATGACACGAGCATGACGGCAACCACGCCTGATCTGCCTAGCAGCTAGCTTCTGTTGAACCTCAAAAAAGCCAGCTTCTGCTCCACTACGGCGTAAAGATGATCCATGGTTTTTGCCAGGGTATAGGATTCTGTGATCAAACCAGTGGTTTAGCAGAAAGAATATATATAGATAGATCCCATTGGATAGGCAAGAGGAATATATTCACTACTTCAGTTTTAGATCGATGCTCAGAGCACATACAGCCGATCTGTACTCACTTTGCAGCCATCGCTTCTCTCAGTTTAACAAAGACCAGGTCCTGATCATCACATGTTTAATTACCCAAAAGTCTTCCACTAGACGTGACGTCCTCCGACGAGCACATGTGCGAAGGCGTGACATCACCCGTGAGAGATGAGACCGTTGCTGGTAGTATAAGCAATTCTCTGCCAGTTGCCGTCCAGCCACTGGCCGGCCAGCTACTTGTCAAACATGTTGATGTCAGGGCGTGATCTCCCCGGATCCTTTGTCGATCCCACGACGTCGTACCGTGGCCTTGGTCGCGCCACGTCGGCCGGCGATGTACACGTCGGAGTCGTCACCTGATTGATTGCGTCGATCGTCTACCTGTTGTTAATAGGGTTTAGACGTCGGCCCTTAGCTAGCCTGACGTCGTGGCTGGCTGGTTGTGCTCAACTTGAATCATGCTCAAATAGAATTTCGGTGTGAACTTTCCACGATCATGAGAGACAACTCAGTTATTATAATTGCCTGAAGGAAAACACATGCATATGTATCAAAATTTCAGGCTGTCATCAGCATCTAGCTTGCTAGCCTAGACTCGCTCTAATCTTCTGGAAACTCTTGAGTTTCTTCAGTCTAACTCCAGCGTCCCCATCTTTTTCACCTTTTTCACTCCACGTGATCCTCCAGGTTGTTGCACCCTGCAGCTAGCGCTGAGCTCATCTGAATCTGTGCGAATTGTGGTGAGTGTGACGTGCTAATTTTAATTACCAGCTCGATCACGCAGCGATCTTGTTACCTCGATCGAGGGCATTTTCAACGAGCAATGCCGTGTCACTTTCCCGTTAGAAGAAAAGGTCGATTTTCCTTGATCGATCGGAGCATGCATTAGCCAAATTAAGCTTACATCAGCCACGCATAACTTCTACGATGGTTGCTCGACAGAGATGTCACCAAGTGCAATTGGTCAAAAGGCGTCTTTCATATTTTGTTACTAGTAGTAAGAATGGTGGAGTACTACTGCATGCTATCCTGCGCTTAATCTCGCTTACTTGGACACTAGCTTAATCGAGGTCCATTTCGTGCGGTTTTTGTCCTTGACAACTCATGCAGCCATGTGCTTGGTCTTCTTGTTTCCCCACCGGCCGCCGGAAAATAATACTTATACGTACACGGTACACCGATGGATCGATCTGTATAATTCTATCTATATATACGTGTCTTGTCATTTTCGCAGTGGCCGACATGCAAGCGTGTGAAGCTTGCTCAGCTCGTTGCCCGTTTCGGGCTACCCGTTGAACGAACGATGAGGTTGTCTTCTTCCCGGAGTTAGTTAATTAGCTTAGTGGTAATGATGCCACCTGACTGCTTAATCTACATCTAGATGGGGATCACCGAATGCAATTGGGGAGCACTTTGGCAGGCTGGAGATGAACCTTGCGTAAGAAATCATGATTAGTTGCTCTTGTAATCATCATGTACTAATAGGTACTAGTAGTTGGATTCTGGTGGCATGCGTGCGAGGTAAGCGATAAGCTCACAGTGCACGTCCTTGTTGCACTAATGAGACCATCATGGGATCGATTTGCAGGCACGAGCTATAGATAGATTGAGTGCTCTTGTGGCAAACATGAATTGGTATTTTTTTTTTAAGGAACAACCGCGTTCAACAAATTAACAACCACCGGCCATATGCGTATAGTGCCGTCAATTTGATGAAAAATGTCAGGAAAACGTATTTGGAAAAAAAGATCGAACTCATTCTGTTGTACAAAAAACGTACAGTTAAGAAAGGGATTGAAATAGTGCAAAATAGTACACACCTCTTCACTCGTCCATGTATTTACAAGCGTGGTTTGGAATAAATACGCGAAATAACACAACATTTTTCCTACTTTTCCTCTCCTAAAAGAATTTAAGCTACTATATCTAGCTATCTCTAATTGCAAGACGTACGTACTCCCTCCGATCCATATTAGTGGGCACAACTTTGTCTAAATACACATGTATCTAGTCTAAATACTTAACTAGATACATATGAATTTAGACAAAGCTATGCCCACTAATATGGATCGGAGGGAGTACCATTATTGATTCCAAGCAAGAAAAACTAAGATTGAGCAGCAGTAATTCACATGATGATCTCTCAAGAGTCAAAGGGGATCGACAAACGAAGAAAAGATTACTAAATTCCTAATCAAACGGCCGTGATATACCCCGTCGATCGCATGCATGCATCTTCCCTTTGAGGTGAAAGGCTTATGCATGCATCTTCCCTCGATTTTCTCTTAGAGCCAGAGAGCGCCGGCGTCCTTGAGGATGGGAACGAGCTCGCCGGAGATGTGGACGGCCATGAGCCGGTCGAGCCCCCCGAGGAGCCTCCCGCCGACGAACACCGCCGGCAGCGCCGCCACCTCGCCGTCCACGGCGAGGGCGGCGAGCTCGGCCTCGTCGGCGACCTCGTGCACGGCGGGGTTCACCCCGAGCCCCTGCAGCAGCCGCTTCACCACGTGGCTCAGGCAGCACCCGCGCCTCCCCACCACCACCACCGGGCTCTCCGCCACCGCCCTCCTCACCGCCTCGCCGCCGTCGTCAACCTCCCGGGCGCTCCTCGCCGCCGCTGCCCCGACATGATCGGCCGCGCCGGATGCCTCCGCTGGCGCCTCCGCACGCCGCGGCCACGAAGGCAGCCGCCCGGCGCTGTACGGGATGGCCTGGTACATCTCGGCTTCTGGCCTACTCGAAGTCTCGAACTCTCCCTTCGCCGCTAGCTTTTTCCTCTCGACGATCGCTGTCTCGTGGGTCTCCGTGGTGCGGTGTAATGGGCAATGGGGAGTTGGGAGGATATATAAAGGGCGGTGAGCTCATCGGGGGAGGGGGGATGGCGTCATCCATCGTCACCGGCGAGCGAGAGGAGGGGCCCCACGTACGCGGGGAGGACGACGGCGACCGCGGCTTTGGCGCGCCAGTCGCGGCGCGGTTGTATATGGACGGAGTGCAGGTGCGACGTACTACGCGGGGATGCGTGACGTGGCGGCGCGTCAGCCACGGTTGCCGGAGGTGGGTCGGCGGGCCCGGCAGGGTGACGGGAGGATGGGCGAGGATACGTGGCGGATGACGATTGCTGGGGTGGCTGCTTGCGGGTGGGTCCGGGGACGGCTTCCGAACGAGCGCACGAGGACGTCGTGGAGAAAATTATGATGTGTGTGGTGTTGATCATGATGAGGAGATGGGTCTTAACAATGAAGTTCGTTCATAGCATCTGTAATTTTCGAGTACTACTGTAGACATTTTCATAGATTTCAAACTATTATGAAGTAATTTTATACATGTACTTGTTTCTTGTCTTGTGACGTCTAAATCCAAACAAAATATTGTTTACTTGAGTATTTTTCTACGTACGCAGGCCACATTTGGTCATGTTTTTCTCACTAAATGTACAAGTTTACATGTTACAACACAATGTGTGTTCACATAAGTAAAAGTCTTATAAACTGTAAGGGACTCTATATATCGATATAATGCGCACAAACACACGTGTCTATAAGTGAACAAAGTTGTAACTGAGTCACATTACATTTTCATTTTTTTAGATAGGGGGTTGCCCCGTCGTTAAAAAAAATTGAGCTCAAACAAAACCATAAAGAATACAACTTGATCTCAGATTCCCAAATTAATGGGCATGACCGTCCACGTCCCACACAACAATCATTTTGTTGAGGGCATCAACAAGTGTTGAGCCTCACTGATGGTGAGGACCATTTTGGACAACGCCTTGCGCAACTCCTTCTAGGGGATTGGTCCGCTTAGCTTCTATCGTGCGAGCTTGGATGTCATCTGCTGAGTTGTACTCGTGCCAGCAATGTCATGGACCATGTCTTTGTTGGTCTTGCTTCAAAAGACCCTTGTAGTAGTAACATAAGGAGATCTTTGTCACACCAAGAAGGATATGTTCACTACCCTCGACTTTGGCCCGTCTGAGCACAAAAATATTTGTCCAATAGTTTTGGGGATGTTTATTTTTACGTGTATAAGGCAGAAAATAAAGTCCTCATTACCCTACATAGAGAAGATGTTATCTCCCAAATGGAAGAAAATAAAGTACTTGAACCAAATGGATATGCGGATTTAACAATTCCGACCCATTTGTTTACTGAACGTGAGTTCAAAATGTTAACTATGGTGTGACAACAAATAGAATTAATAGGGTTGCCAACCATGTAGTTTGTCCGACCCAACATCCTTGAAGGAGTTCTAACTTACACAAGACTGTGCATCACTAAGAAAAGATGGGAGGCAAGGCCCTTCCGATGAAAGGATTTTTCTTTTTTTTGTGTAAGCGGCTAGAAAATTTTGTATCCAGTGGAAGTGTTGGTAATCAAAGTTTATAACAACTTAGTACCATATTTCCAAACAAATAAAGGTCTCCGCGAAGAGGATCATCTATCTCCTACTATTTTTAAGTAGCTTTCGATATGCTCACAATTATGTCACATGGTATAGTAAAAACTTCATATGAACTTATTTCATTCATTGTAAGTGGATGATGTCTTGAATATTTGTAACCTCGATTCTAGCACGCAATTTAAGTTTATCACATTAAAGATGATTTATATAAAATAATCATGACACGTGTATTTTGATAACTTGTCCAAGATATTGACACTATGTTAAGCTCCATCGGGGCTGTAATCAACCGTTATCGCCTATTTACACTAAACTTATTTACTTTAAAATAACTTCTTTGTCAACCAATGTTTGTCGTTCTTGTCAATGAATGTGTCTTTTGATGTATCATGTTATTGCAAAAGGTTTAATTTTAGATTAAAAATGAAATCACATTATATACCTATTTAACATACAATTTTATGATTATAAATAAATTTAATGTTAAAAAATTCTTGGCATTTACAAACATTTAGTCTATCTTTGATTATTTCATCTCAGGACAATTCACCATAAATTTAATTATAGAAAAATTATCACACTACCCTCAAATTTATTTTCCCCTTGTTGTATTATGGTGCGCATATATTTTTATCCATATTTTTTTTCAAGATCGTAGGGAAAACCCTAATTTATAAATATGAACCTTAGTTCATACGCATGAGGTTTTTTTTATCCATATCATCCTTAATTATAGGCAGAGCTGGCTCGAGTGTTATATATTATGAATTAGGTTTATGTGTGACTATAAACATGATTCTAGAGTATAGGAGATGTCAACATCTAGTCTGTTAATGAAACCCCTCATCCTCCACTGTCACTTGATTCTGGGTCAAATATGTATATTCTTGTTCCTGGGTCAGAAATGATTACAAGGAATTCAATATTACCCCTTGTTAATCAAGAAAAAAAAGACCTAAACTACGCTCTAGAGTTATCAGTGTGATATGATTGGTACTCGATATCAAACTTATGGAGTAATGGGTACCATAAAACAACTATATTCCGCACATAATGAACATCTACAATGTTATGTTCCACAAAATATATATTACAGTCCTCATAGTCTGGCGCATGCATGATAAAGAAACAAAATTCCAACAAGCTAATACAGTGTAGTAGTTGTATTATTACTTGGTATATTAGATGAGTACCCGCGCGTACCCATGGGAACATGTAGTCCTTATTTGGAAGCCTAATCTCCTAAAGTGCTACTCTGCAAATTAACTCTTAAAACCATTAGGGAAACATGTAATGGAAGCACGTGGGTCCTCGAGGCCCTTCCGATGAAAGTTTTTTTACCCTTTTCGTGTAAGTGTGGTTAGAAAATTTCATATAGAGTGAAAGGGTGGTATGAAAGTTGATAACAACTTAGGACCATATTTCCAAACAAGTAAAGGTCTCTGCAAAGGAATCGTCAATCTTTAAAAAAAAATAGTTTTCGATATGCCCACAACTATGTAACATGGGTTAGGTAAGAAGTTCATAGGAAATTATTTCATCGGTTGTAAGTGTACTATTTGTACACTCGATCCGGACATACAATTTAAGTTTATCACAATAAAAATGATTTATGTAAAACATCATGCACATGTATTTGGATAAAATTGATTATACCATCTGTAAAAAAAATCATATATTTCATATGTTCACGGTTGAATACTACAAAAAAATAGTTTAACAAGATCGATAACCTTTGGGGAGCATGTACGACAATGACAAATTCACTGTTTTGTCCGTAAGAGATGACACATAGGATTTCGATGGTTTGTCTCGTGGTCACGTTCGTGTTTGTTGCATTTTTTTTTTTTTTTTGGATCTAGGCCTATGGTTGTTTGCTCCTTCGATATTAATATAAAAGATCCACGACTTGAGACGCTCCTCCTCCTCACCAGCTGGAGCCTTTTCTTTTCAAGATTCTCCACGCAAAGCATCTCGGTCGAGAGGATGAGGTTTCGGTTTTTCGTTTTTGAACTAGATAGAGGAGACAGTACTATGAGCTAGCTAGGCTAATTTACCTGGCGGCCGGCTGCAAGCTAGACGGTGACGTGTGTACATGTACATGACATCCTTGTATTATGATTCACGACTCGACTAGGACTGCTAATTAAGTCTGCAGGTACTAGTACGTACGTATATTATACGAACTTGTCTACTCCATCTCGATCGATTGGGTGCTCCATCTCGATCATATACTCCTGCAGGACGACTTCTTTTCAGATATACTCGCATGCCGACGTCTTGTTGTACGTACTCTAACTGCCGAGATATATAGCCAACTTGTCCCCGCGTGCCGGCCTCTCCGCATACGTACGCACGCATGTACATCGTGCAGCTAGCCTTCCGTATTCTTTGACCGGCTCGCTGCCGATGATTCCATGATTCAGATAAGACGACGGCGGGCACACTACTACAGTACACATCATCTACAGTACAATTCGTAAGAAAGAAAATGCTTACTTCAAACACGATTCCAGCACAACTAGCCAGCTTCTAGAAAATTTACGCTCATAGGAGTACTACGCTATCTCGATTCGGGTAAGCGGTCCGTGACGTGCGCCTTCACGTACGCCATGTCTTCCCAATGCGTGCGGACTGCGGCGGCCGGAGAAAAATATAAAGATCTCCCGACAGATTCAACTGCCACTCACTCTATCTATCTATCTATCCAGGCCGCGGTCGCGCCGCCGCTGCTGGACGAATGCCGCCGGCGCACGAGGTCGCCACAGACGTGCGGGGCCGTGGCGTCCATCGCCTTCCTTCCTGTCATATCGCTCGCTCCAGGCTCACGTACGTACGTAAGCCGTGCGTGGCGCCAACTGCCGGCCGGACCTCCTTGACGCGCTCACGCCTGGCGGCAATGACCAACGCAAGAACAGTAGTGATTGGCCACTTCTTGCGACTCTTTTTTTTCCCCTGTGAATTACGCACTGAATTTGGGGATTTTCTGTAAATTTGACCCCGGGTCAACACTAATACCGAGTTTGGCTCCTCGCGAAACTACTCCCTCCGTTCCTAAATATAAAATGTTACAGCTTTTGTTCACATTCAATTACACACAAATGTATCTAGACATGTTTCATGTGTATCTTCACTCATTTTAGTGTGCATGTAAATACCATGTGTAACACCTAAAACATGTTATATTTGGGAACAGAGGGAGTATTTCGCAATTTGAACCCCCTGACTTCGGAGCCATCGAACGCCAACGTTGTGTAGCTGGCGTCAAGACAATTTTGAAAAAAATTGGTCAAAAAGTTGGCGCCAATTGCTTTGGCGCCGAGCTGGGTTGGAGCCTATCTGAGCACTTTTGGTGCTATGGCCGGTGGCGCCAAGCAGGGGCCAGATTCCAGAATTATTTTGTTGGGAGACCAGATTCAAAACTAAGTTTTGGTAAGGCCTAGATTTGGCAAAAAAAAGGAAAATACGAAGAATTTGGACATCGGTTGAGTTGAGGATGACTCCGACGGCCGACACATTGAGTCTGTGCGTGTCTGTTTCTGTTTGAGCGAGCGAAAAACAAGGCCCAACAAACTAACCGCTGTCCATTTTTCTGTCATTCTGAGCCCAAATTTAGACAGCGTTTGCGTCGACCGCGCGCACGCGTGGACATCATTTGTGTACACCCCTAGACAGCCCATCAAATCATTCTACACCCTAATCTTCTCCGCCTTTCTCACCCCTCTCACCGCCGCCCCGCTATCGCCACCCCTAATTTGATACCGCAGGCCATGCCTCTCTGCGCTTTGCAACCGCGGCCACAAAGACAAATACAGCTGCCGGCGCCAACTGCCAAGAGAGTTGCGGCGTTTGTCTCATCCATGACGTGCTGCCGCGTACGCCTCTTCCACCTGAGTCATGCTGTCCTGACGAACCAGGACAGTACTAGCGTTAGGAGGGCGGCGCGTCGTTTTTTTTTTGAAGAACGGTGTTATTTTGTGTGCGCACGAAACTCGGGCACCGAAGGCTGCCCCCAGTTATTGCTTTTACGCCTCTCCAGAAAGAGGCCTGGTTTTGGTTAACGACCTGCTTCTTCATTGCCATCGGCTTGTGCGAAGGAAAACGGCCCGTGTGCATGGGCATCGTTCACACACGTTTTTTTTCCTGAGGGAAATCGCTCACTCACACACGTACTGGGCCGGTCCTTCGAGCTGACCAGGGCCCAAACAATATTCTGTCCATCTATCCGTAGGCTTGTAGACTTGTAGTAGCATCTACTCCCTCCGTTCCAAATTACTTGTCATCCATTTGCCAAAAAGTGGATGTATCTAGTCATGTTACAAGTATAGATACATCTACTTTTAAGCAAATGGATGACAAGTAATTTGGAATGGAGGGAGTAGCTTTTTTGTTTCAAAAAAAAAAGTAGCATCTAGCTTTTCTCAACATCAAAAAAGTAGCATCTAGCCCGTACTGTACCTGTGCCAAAGCCATGTTAGAAAACCGGTCCAAGGAATTTGTTTCTCAAACAAAAAATAAAAAACACTCCTATTTTGATTTTTTTTTCCTTTGTCCTGGCTTTTGTTACTTCACTTTGTTACTCTGATTTTGTTACTTCAGTTTAGGGGCGAAGCGTCTCTTAGCACATAATACTCCCTCCGTTTCACAATATAAGATGTGTTAAACTTTTCCATATTCACATGTATACAGTGCGGAGCTAGAGCAGAGGCGGCCGGTGCATGCTAGGGAAATTGGTGCAAAGATGGAAAAAAAATTAATTTCAGTGGTGCACATGTGGTCAAAATCTAAAGGTATACAAAGAAACAAATATTTTGGGGTGTCCTGTGCGGCTGTGCACCCCCCAAGCTGAACGTGGATCCGCCACTGCATGTATACGCATTTATGTAGACATATTTTAGTGTACATGTTCATCTTTCTAGTCCAAATCTAGACAACATGTGTAAGAACTAAAACATCTTATATTATGAAACGGAGGGAGTACTTGAGATGATTTAGTGGATTAATTCTTATAAGGATTGATTATCTTGCTTACAAAAGCCGTTTCGTTCCGTGCTATATTATACCATGTTTTTGGTTCCCGCATTTTCAAATTATTTGCTGCAAATTAAAACACCGCCAAATCTCAATTTCCAGCCGAGAACGAATTATTTGTGAGAGCACTGGACCTGCAGTCATGCACTCATGCAGCCTGGGTATTCCACTCTGCCAAAACTTGATTCATTTCATGACTAGGATCACATGCTTGGACCAAGGAGGCCCAAGCGGCCATGCCACTGCCAGGCCACCGACCAGCACACGAGCAACGGCACGGCAGATCCAGAGCCGGTAGGTCGAGGTTCCATGTGAGGCAAGCCAGAGCGAAGAGGATGAGAAGATGCCATGCCCCCTTCAAATTTCCATCAGACATGTTGTAGTTTTTTTTTTGTAAACCATAACGGGTCCGGTGTACCCAACACGCTAGTACTAGTTCGGTTTTCGGATGAAGTGGAACGGGATGATGGTTCCATTCCATTCCACTCCATCCCAACCAATTCCATTCTTCCGTTCAATTGATCTGGAAAGGGGGGAATGGAACCACATCGAGTTAATCTAAAATTTAATTAATTAGAGCCTAATTAATCTAAATATTTAATTAATTAGAGTCTAAAAACTAATTCCCAAATTAGTTAAACCAGCCTCCGCCCCAGCCCGCGTCAGGAGGAAAGCGGCGACCGCCGTCGGCGAACCTCGCCCGCCTCCGGCCCCCGCCCGCGTCGGCGACCTCGCGCCTCCCGGCGCCCGCCCGCGCCCGACGACCTCCGGCCTCCGCCCGCACGCTCGCGCCCGCGCCGCCTCGACCTCCTCTGCCCGCCCGCCTCGCGCCCTGGCCGCCTCGACATCCTCCGCCCTCGACCTCACCCGCGTCGCCCCAGCCAGCCGCCCGCCGGAGTTGAGGGAGGAGGGTGAGGTGAGGGGGCGCTCGCCGTCCCAGCCAGCCGTCCAAGTCAGACGCCCGCCGGCTGTCCACGCCGGCCGTCGAGGGGAGAGAGATTGGAACCGGGAGGGAGAGATATTAGGAAGAGGAGAGAGAGGGATTAGGGAGAGACAGCCACCCCTTCCACTCGGTCCGGCCGAATCGGCCGGACGGGTGGATTTCGCATCTACGCGGAATATTCCATTCCGAGGAACGGGTGCGTTCCATTCCACCTAAAAACCGAACACACGGATGGGCTCCGGATGCGGAACGGTTCCATTCCATTCCACTCCATCCCAAACCGAACACAGCCCTAAAATAATGCACCTGGCCTGTCGACAGATCCGAGATCCTTTCGCTGAAGCTGACGGCCCTGCCCCTGTTGTGTTTGGGAAGAAAAATCACTGAATGCCTGATGAATCACCTGGTAGCTTCGTCTACTGAAGCTTCAGTGTCATTTCGAGCTTGTAGCTAAACGAACAGATGATAAATGATTGTACAATCTACTGACTCCAGACAGCAGCCGTATTGCCGTATTGGTATTGATCTACTCCGTATTTATCATTTAGTACGGTGGAGATGCCGATCTTTGGTAAAGTACAAGGCTACAACGTCGCTTTTGGAGTGAAATGGACACTGCATCGCAAGAAGCAGAAAAAAGAAAGAAAGAAAATGGATGCGTCCGTCGCCTGCGACAATGGGGCAGACCATCGCTGGCATGGCATCCAAGATCTACCGTGCTCTGCTCTGCCACCGACCCACGCTTTATTTTTTGAATTTAACCCACGCTTGATGTTTCGGATCTGCAGCGCCACCCTGCTTTCAGT